>JALIGW010000018.1:5575314-5772814 GCA_023053685.1 Diadophis punctatus similis
CGATATATAAAATGTATCAATTCCCCTTAAAAGCAATCGGACAGGAAACTAGAGATGTGGTTTGGAGAAGAGAGATGCTTAACACTCTAGAAATGACTCAAAGTGTGGCTCCCTGGAATAGCCATGGGGCCCCACCACGGCGAAGATCCTTCTCTCTTCTACTTCTTTGCATCTCTTCATTTGGAGACAAAAAATTTGAAGAGTTAATCCTTGATGTTCTTTGAAACTTGGTTAGGTCTTGAAAATCCAGCATCCAAGCTTTGCCTTGGGGCCAGAGGTAGGCAGTGCCTTGACATTTCTATATGCCTGTCAGCCATATAACAACCCTGGAGTGTGATGTTGGTGTAAATAAATTTTCTGAATTATCTTTAGATGTAGTTTCATGTGGCTTGCAGTGCAGAAATCCAACCAGCACATATACAGCTAAGGTTGCACAGAACTTTCTCCTCCTTCATCATTTTTCAGGACAAAGCCTACTCAATTCCAGCTGCTAAGACCATGTCTACATTCTTGCCATCATCCTTGTGATGCACCCCTTCCAGTTTCTATAAACCTTTTTTGAAATTTGGGCCCAAACCTGGAGCCTCAAGTGAATCTGGAATCTAAGTCCTGCAGAACAGAATCAGAATAGAGCGGGAAGGGACCTTAGAGGTCTTCTAGTCCAACCCATTGCTCAAGCAGCAGATCCTATACCCACTTCAGACAAGTGGCTGTCCAGTCTCTTCTTAAAAACCTCCAGTGATGGAGCACCCACACCTTCTGAAGGCAAGCTGTTCCACTGATTAATTATCCTCGCTGTTTGGAAGTTTCCCCTTAACGGAGTGAAGATCATGTTCTACAGGGGTGGGCTTCAAAAATTTTAGCAAGGTGTTCTCTGCCGGGTTGCTGAGTGGGCATGGCCTACTCAGCCTCCTGCACCATGGCGTGGGGCGTTTTTGCCTTCCCTGGGCTCCAGAGGTTTTCTTTGAACCTCCGGGAGGGCAAAACTGCCTTCCCAAACTTCCGGCAGGCCCATTTTTTGCCCTTCCTAAGCCTTTGCACATGCCCTGCACTTACCTGCATCCAAAACAGGCCGCGTGGGGACTCCTGGGAGGGGTAGGGTGAGGTGGACGGGGCCAGCCAAAAGTGGGATTTGGGGGTTCTCCAAACTGCACAGAATCTTAGTTAGAGATCAGGAGTGGGTTCTAACTTACCTCGCTGCCAGTTCGCTTCCTCCCGCGCTGCATGGACGCGCCTTGGTACATGCACACTTCACATGCACGTGCATGCGCAGTGCCAAAAAATCCAAAAATAATAATAATAATTAAAAAAAGCTGAAAACAAGATGGCGACTGCATGCACAGTCCTGGAAACTCGACTTCTGCGCATGCTCAGATAAATTTTTTTTAAAAAATGCAATAAATAAAATAAAAAAGATGGCAGCGCCCACGGACTGGCACCGACCGAACCGGGTCTGTGACATCATTGTGATATCACCAGCGGGTTGCTACCTGTTTGGGCAAACCAGTCCGAACCGGGAGGAACCCACCCTTGCTAGAGATTCTCCCGAACCCCTGCGAACCCCCAGCAGCCCACCCCTGATGTTCCACCATCAAAACCATCTTCAGATGTGGCCTTTGCCAAACGAAATCTTGACTCACTCCAAGGCAAAATGAGTCAGCAGAATCGGTATTTGCAAACTAGCATTTGACTGTGAAAAGCTTGTGTATAATTACTTCTCAGAATGCCTCTTAACCAATATTAAAGTCTGAAAGTTGTTCACCAGAGAATGATGGATATTAAAGAAGTGACTGACAAACTTATTAGTTTTGTTTAGAAGAAAGAGGGAGAGGGATTTTTTTTTTGCCTGCTTCAATATTTCTTTCTAATCCCTTGAGTTGTATACATTTTTTCCATTAAAAAATTAATTATAAATCGGAAGAGGTATGCATTTACCTTTTTCCCCTCCAGTTTTTTCTCTGACAAGGGCTGTGAAAAGAACATGACAGGTGGAATTAAGCTAGGAAAAAATACCCTCTGTCAGGCCGAAGCTATTTTAATTGGGATCTTAGTCCTGCCACACTTTATACTATTCTACTACGCATTTTGGATTGTGGGAGAATGGGAGAGGGGATTGTTTGAAGTTGCTGGCATGCAGCCATAACAAATTCTTTCTAGGAAGCCAAGGTCATCCTTTGTCTCTGCACCTCTGCATCTGCACGGAAGGAGATGGGTGGACTCTGCCAGCATGGCAATTGAAGATTGGACAATGTGATGGATTTGTGGGTGCGGGGGCAAGGGCTTGAACTTTCAACTGGGTGGTGAAACCCGGAGGACTTCAGATTCGGGTTTCACCCAGACGTACCAACATGGCTCCAGCACAAGTCCCACAGCTCAGAAGACAAAACTTCTGATCCCAATGATGGACCCAGATTGGCTCCAGCACTATGACAAGTGTTCAAAACATGAATTGTTCTTTAATATGTTCAAACAGTAATAAGTAACAAAAGAATGGAGCCCTTAGTATTAAATAGAAAGCTTAAAACAGAACTCTTTATGGTATAACAGATAGTTCGATATACTTTGCAGTTGTTTATTAATGCCACATTTAACTTAGGATGCAAAAATTAAACAATGTCATCCTTATTAACATTGACATTTTAAAAATCATAGCTAATACTGATAGAAACATGTTTTTCTTTATTTCCAAAGGTTTACGTTAGAGTGTTAATAATCTCTAGTCATTATTATATAAACATCACTGTACTGAAATAATACAGCATACTAATATTTTAGAATACCGTATTTTTCGGAGTATAAGACGCACCTTTTTACCCCCCAAAAGAGGGTGAAAACACCAAATGCAGCCCCACCCATCCAGCCACCCCCACCCTTTGGCCTCTTTCTTCCAGCAATTTACCTGCTTGCAGGAAAGAGGGAAGAGCCTGTAAAGCCAAGCAAGTCAGTAGCAGTTTCCCGACCTACAGCTGATTAGGTTTGCCACGTGGGAAAATGAAAGTGAAACTAATTACAAAGAGGCAAATAGCTGGGAGAGACATGCAGATTTTTATTTTTTGCTGAACTGGATGGAAGGGGTTAAGTGAATAACTATAAATGTCTGTAGAATGTTCAAATTATTAGACTTATTTTTTAAAGACTGCTTTATTATTGTTCTAGAGCCAGGGGTCTCCAACCTTGGCAACTTTAAGACTTGTGGACTTCAACTCCCAGAATTCAACAGCCAGCTTTGTTAGCTTTGCTGGCTGTGGAATTCTGGGAGTTGAAGTCCACAAATCTTAAAGTTGCCAAGGTTGGAGATCCCTGTAAAACTAGACAACTTAACAAAATAAAGAAGCTTTTTAAAATAAATGCTTGCTCTGAAGAGGCCCAGTGCTATTGTATCTTCTTTTAAATAATAGAGAATAATGTATACTTCCAGAAATTTTAATTAATTTTAACAGCTCTGTACAAGTATAGTATGAAATGTAACAGTGTCCTGTTTAGTATTAGAGTTTAGTTACCTTGGAGTAGATCTATTGAAATAATTGGGAAGAGTTAGTGTGACTACATTTAAGAAAACTTTCTGGCATAATGTACATTTCTCCAATTCTTTGCTATTTCTATGGGTCAGGCACACATGCACAGAAATACACAGCAAACAGTGTATATCATCTGTGCTGTTTGCTGTTTGGCAAATTGCTTGGAGGCAGAGGCCTTTATCCCTTGTTTTCCTCCCCTAAAACTAAGGTGCGTCTTATACTTCGGTGCGTCTTATACTCCGAAAAATACGGTAACACAATATAACAAAGCATAAGAACAAAAGCACCATTGATTGTAACCAGTTGTCCAAAAAGGCAAGGTTCTTTAGTTAAGATCTTTTCACCTCTTATTAGAAGCTACGGTACAAATGATAGATACATCCCTCAACCTTACTACTGCTTCAGAAATTGTGGATGTCCTATCCCTGGAAGTCTTTAAGAAGAGACCGGACCATCGTTTGAAGCTGAAGCTCAAATACTTTGGCCACCAAATGAGAAGAGATGTTGGGAAAGATGAAAGGTAGAAGGAGAAGGAGACAGCAGAGAATGAGGTGGCTAGACAGTGTCGTCAACAGAATGAACATGAATTTGGACAAACTCTGGCAGATAGGGGAGGAAAGGGGAGCCTGGCATGTATGGGATTGCAAAGAGTTGGACATGACTTAGCGGTTGAACAACAACAACAACAACAATATAGGGTCTCCTGCTTTTTAGACCAGAAGACCTCTAAATCCCTTCCTCCTTTGTTGTTCTCTTCTGTTCTGTTCCTCATTTTTGAGGAACCATACCCTGTCTCAGTGGTGGGTTCCTACCGGTGCGGTCCACTCTATAGCACCGGTAGCGGCCCGCTGGTGACGTCACAGTACCGGTGCGGTCGGTTGCTGGTGCCTGGGCGCCGCCATTTAAAAAAAAATATTTTATTTTTTTTAAATTTCTTCTGCGCATGCCCAGAAGCCAGGTTTCCGGCACTGTTGATGCGCTGCCTTCCTACCCCACAGTGAGTCCAAGCAGGGGAGGATGGCTGAGGGAGCGCGTGAGACGCTGAAAGAACGGGCGGCAGGAGCTATCTCCATTCCCCTCCCTTCAGCAGTCCGAGAAGCCATGAACGTGCGGTGATGATCCTAGGCATTTTTGCACGTTTGAGGCTTCTCGAGCTGCTGAGGGGAGGGGGAATGGGCGGCAGGACCTATCTCAGTTCCCCTCTCTTCAGCACTCCGAGAAGCCACGCCCACCCAGTCACATGGCCGGCAAGCCACACCCACAAAATAAGCCACACCCACAGAGTGGTAGTAAAAAAATTAGGAACTCGCCCCTGCCCTGTCTCCTTGTCTTTCCACACTGACTGGGATCTATATGGTTACTAAGCTATCCTATTTTTGGGGAATTGTCCAATCAGTGAATTGTAAGCCAGCCCAAGTGACCGGAGATCATGCATCAGGCAAAAGCATACACATCTAACCAAACCTTGGCGATTGTACAAATACAGCCACTTAATTTCAAATTGCCCTGGATCAATCATGTTCTCTGAACCGTGCTGTTCTTTTGCTCTTCCAATCCATAGCTACTTCCTGAACTTTCGGCACTTCTATTTTCTCTCTGGGATTTCAGTCGGGCACAATGAGGTGTCAAATGTTTTATATTAGAATCACTTAGCTGGAATGTAATTCTTTCCGCATAGTCTATGATGGACTCACTTAGGGCCCTTTCTTTTTTCCAATCCCACCAGACCTCTATCCCTGCTTGAAATAGACACAATGGGAAATCAATAAGAGGACAGTTTGAAAAATATGATTGTGCTCAGGGGACAGGTAGAGAAATATCATTGTGGTAGAAGGGCCCCAAGAACAGTAACTCTTCATTCTTCCTCATTATCGCAAAACCTAGAGGAAGTGAGCAGCCGGGTCACTTAACTAGAATTAATTGGCTGTGAAGAGGCCATGTTGCTGGGGGATACTGTGCTTCTCTTGCACTGGAGCTTGGTCGCACTTGAATTTTATTTAACTTGACCAAGGATCATAATAGCAGAGAAACAACTTTCCGATACATTTAGTAAATGAAAGAACCACAACTCAAAACTGGAGCTACAATGAGTATAAGTTAGAGAGTTAGATTTATTTTTAGAGTTGGAAGGGACCTTGTAGGTCATCTAGTCCAACCCCCTGCTCAAGCAGGAGTTCCTACACCATTTGAGACAGATGGCAGTCCAGTCTCCTCTTGAAGGTCGCAAGTGTTGGGGCTCTCACAACCTCCGCTGGCAAGCTGTTCCACTGGTTGATCGCTCTCACCGTCAGAAAGTTTCTCCTCACTTCCAGGTTGAATCTTTCCTTGGTCAGCTTCCATCCATTATTCCTTGTTTGGCTTTCTGGTGCTATAGAGAACAGCCTGACCCCCTCCTCTCTGTGGCAGCCCCTCAAGTATTGGAACACTGCTATCATGTCACCCCTGGTGTTCCAGTCAAGCGTTAATATTCGCTAGCTCCATGAGACAGCCACGAACTTTTCTTTGCAACACAGAGAAGGGGTTTACTAGTACCTTCCTTTGTCACCCCCCCCCCAAATCCTATATGTTTTCATCTGAAGTTGAAAGGCAAGACAAGAAGCAATGGATGGAAACCAATCAAGGAGAGAAGCAACCTAGAACTAAGAAGAAATTTCCAGACAGTGAGAAAAATCGATCAGTGGAACGGCTTGCCTCCAGACATTGTGGGTGTTAGAACCCTGTTCAAACGATTGGGTGTGTTAATATATGATTAAGCCACAAATCAATGTTATGTGTATATTGCTTTAAATGCATTGTGGATGAGGATACTATATAAGTAAGCAAGAGAGCATGCTCAGTGTGGTGTGGTGAGTGGTGTTTGACGGTGTGTTCAGGATTGAAGACTCTCTAATGCTTTACTGATGAGTAGATTACTTTATGACTGTGGAATTGCTGTGAAGAGAAGAGTAACTATCTGTGATAGTATAGAATTGAGTGATAGCTGTAATCTTTGTTTGTGAGTTAAAACAAAGATAGGCAAGAAGAAGAAACTTCGCATTGACTGAATAACTGTGTATGACTTGGACTTCCTATTTAACTTTGCTACTATTCAAGTAAAACTATTTTGTACATACTAAAGATATTCTGTTTATTGACTGAATAGCATTCATATCAAACTGCAACACCATTACTACAACACATTTCACTGTGTATGTGCTTAAAGCACAATAACTCCTTAACATTGGGCACTCCATCACTGGAGGTTTTTAAGAAGAGAGTGGACAGCCACTTGTCTGGAATGGTATAGGGTTTCTTGATCGAGTAGAGGGTTGGACTAGAAGACCTCCAAAGTCCTTCCAACTCTGAACAAAACAGAATAATAGAGTTGGAAGGGACCTTGAAGGACTTCTAGTCCAACTCCCTTATCAAGCAGGAGACCCTATACTATTCCAGACAAGTGGCTGTCCAGTCTCTTCTTAAAAATCTCCAGTGATGGAGCATCCACAACTTCTGGAGGCAAGCCGTTCCACTGATCGATTTTTCTCACTGTCAGGAAATGTTTCCTTAGTTCTAAGTTTCTTCTCTGTTATTCTGTTTTCAGAATAACAAAATTTCTGCTATTCTGAAAATTTGGTAAGATCTCATACATGGACGAATGAAGCTTGTGGGAGTTCAGCTATACATGTGCGTGCGCGTGCGCACACACACACACACACACACACACACACACACACACACACACACACACACACACACAGGCAAAATCCCACCCCTGTGACTAAACCCTGCCTGGTAACTTTCATCTCTTTTTCCTGAGGAATAATATTTTTACTAGTTCCTTCCAGCCTTCAATACGTATGTTTTTCCTCTCACTTCTGTATCGCATAGGATTAAAGCCGAGGAACTTTCTTCTAAAAGTCAAATTAGCATGTTCTTTCCCTCTTTTGCTAACATTATGTAGCCACATCACTCATTAATGGCTCCAGTTAAATTATTGTTCATAAAGCGCGCTTTTCTCTCCTTCCTAGCAGCAGGTTGCGGTCATCCTCGGCAGTTAGGAATTAAATACCTTTCAATTTTCTTCTTCTAGGTTTTAAGGAAACACATCAATTAGCACATATCGCCAAAGGCAGCTTCCTTGCTCGACATCTGTTCTTTCATTATAGAGAACCCTGCAAAATGCATTATGGATAGGAAATACATCATCTGCTAAAAGTCATGCTCAGGCACCCGAGACCAAAAGAAGTTCTCCGTGCATTTACAGAAATAAGCACATGTTCACTCTGAGCCCACATGACTTATAGTCTTTTTGAGAATATTTTCAGTAGTGCCGAAAATGCGCCCTTTTTCTTTTTTGAAAGCATTTCTTTGTGAACTACCAGGATGGTACATCAGATTCATGTCCATGCCCAGTTTTACCTTCACTGCTTACTGTTTTGAAGACCTATTATCTACGCCAGCTAGCTGGTCAATAACTTATGCCCAACGTGTAGCAGAGGCTTCACGCTTGCTAGTTTCAAAGTTCTGTCATATTTGTTGCTGGAAGGAAGATTAAGCAGTATTTCAGTCCAAAAGTGATTATCTCTCTGCTCCTGAGGGAAACAGAGTTGGTCTCACATATGCTTCTGTCCTGATCTTGCTACGTGAGTTGGCAAACAGCTCCATGGTAGACTAGATGAGAAGTTTCTCCTTTTCATGATCTCCAAAAAAGGTCACCAAATTCTACTCAACCCGTTCCATGTTTAACAGCAGGGTTACCTTGAAATTTTTGAACAGACTGCTTACATTTTTAACCTTCAAGTTTAATAGATTAACAGATGTTTAACAGATTAATAGAGTTGGAAGGGACCTTGTAGGTCATCTAGTCCAACCCCCTGCTCAAGCAGGAGACCCTACACCATTTCTCACAAATGGCAGTCCAATCCCTTCTTGAAAGTCTCAAGTGATGAAGCTCTCACAACCTCCGAAGGCAAGCTGTTCCATTGGTTGTTACTTCCTTCCCATCTTCTCTTTTTAGTGGACCAACTGTTTTCTTGATTTTTTTTGTTGTTATTTATATGTTGGAAGAAACTTTTTAAATTATCTTTGACTTTTGTTGCAAGTCTTTGTTCATTCTGGGCCTTTGCTTTCCTGATTTCATTTTTACAGATTCTGGCTATCTGCTGATATTCTGCCTTAGTTATGTGTCCCTCTTTCCATTTTTTGTACTTGTCCTTTTTTCATTCAATTTGTCAGAGAGATCTTTGTGCAGCCATGCTGGTTTCTTCTTGGATTTCTTGTTTTTCTTTCTCATCGGTATTGTGCTGATATGGGCTTTTATGATCATGTTTTTCAGAGTGTCCCAAGATTCTTGAGTTGTTTTTCCATTTAGGACTTTCATCCAAGTAATCTTTCCCAAGTTCTCTCTGAGTTTATCAAAATCAGCTCTTTTAAAATCTAAGACTTTGCTATCGTTGTGTTCTATTGTTTGTGTTTGTGTTATGTTGAATTCTAGTATGACATGATCACTCTCACCCAAGGTTCCTGCAGTTTCAACTCTCTCTATCACTCCTTCTCTGTTTGTAAGTATTAAATCCAGCATGGCTGTCCCTCTAGTTCCCTCCTCTACCTTTTGGACAACAAAGTTGTCAGCTAGGTTGGTTAGGAACCTATTTGATTTATCACTTGGTGCAGAATTAGTTTTCCAATTGATATCCGGGTAGTTGAAGTCCCCCATTATTACTGTAGTGTGTTTTCTACATACGTTCATTAGTTGGTTGGCAAAAAGGATATCCATTTTTTCTGCTTGATTGGGTGGCCTATAGTATACTCCTATGGCCATATCATTCTTTTTTTTCTTTTATGTTGACCCATATGCATTCCAAGAGGTTTTCTTCTTTGGTTACATGTAACTCTGAAGCAATATAGTGGGCCTTTACATACAGTGCAA
The DNA here is from genome assembly GCA_023053685.1 of Diadophis punctatus similis. NCBI lineage: Eukaryota > Metazoa > Chordata > Lepidosauria > Squamata > Dipsadidae > Diadophis > Diadophis punctatus. Next base: position 5,584,741 of record JALIGW010000018.1, read on the forward strand.
CTCCACCTCCTCTTTTTTGTGGTCTGGTTTTTTTGAACAGTTTGCATCCTTCTAGAGGGGCAGCCATACTGGATTTAATACTTACAAACAGAGAAGAAACAATAGAAGGAGTTGAAGCTGCAGGAACACTTGGCAAGAGTGACCACGTAATACTAAAATTCACCATAAAGCAAACACAAATAACGGAACATAACAACACCTATATCCCAGACTTCAAAAAAGCCGACTTCAATAAACTCAGAGAAAACTTGGGGAAGTTCCCTTGGATGAAAGTACTAAAGGGTAAAACAACTCAAGAAGCCTGGGAGATCCTAAAAAACACGATCTTAAAAGCCCAGAACCCCACAATACCGATGAGGAAGAAAAACAAGAAATCCAAAAGGAAACCAGCATGGCTAAACAAAGACCTCACCGATAAACTGAATGAAAAAAAAGATAAATACAAAAAATGGAAAGATGGGCACATAACCAAGGCAGAGTACCAACAGACAGCCAGAATCTGTAAAGAAAAAATCAGGACAGCAAAGGCCCAGAATGAACAAAGACTCACAACAAAAGTCAAAGACAACAAAAAAAGCTTCTTCCAACACATAAACAACAAGAAAAAAATCAAAGAAACAGTTGGTCCACTAAGGAGAGAAGACGGCAAAGAAGTAACAGGCAACACAGACAAAGCAGAGCTACTGAACACATTCTTCGCATCAGTCTTCACACAAAAGGAAACTGCAGCTCAACTACCCAGCAACACAAATATAAAAAACAGATTCGAAGCAAGACTCAACCTAAGCAAAAATACAGTAAGAGATCACCTATCTGAACTTAATGAATACAAAGCACCAGGACCTGATGGATTACACCCCAGAGTCCTAAAAGAACTAGCAGAAGTCATTTCGGAACCACTGCACCACATCTTCCACAAATCCTGGAACACAGGGGAACTCCCCGAGGACTGGAAAAGAGCTGATGTGGTCCCCATCTACAAAAAAGGTAAAAAAACAGACCCAGGAAACTACAGACCAATCAGCCTAACATCAATACCTGGGAAAATACTGGAAAAAATAATTAAAAACCAGATGTCACATCATCTAGAAACAAACCAAGTAATAACCAACAGCCAACACGGATTTGTTAAGAACAAGTCATGCCAAACCAACCTCATTTCATTTTTCAACACTGTGACCAAATTAGTAGACCAGCGAAATGCAGTAGACATCATATACCTGGACTTCAGCAAAGCATTTGACAAAGTAGACCACAACCTACTTCTTCATAAGCTAGAAAAAAGCGGGATAGACAGCTACACAACCAGATGGATTAACAACTGGCTGACCAACCGTACCCAACGAGTAGTCCTCAATGGCTCTAAGTCCACATGGAGAGAAGTAAGCAGTGGCGTACCACAAGGTTCCGTCCTAGGCCCAGTACTCTTTAATATCTTCATAAATGACCTAGATGAGGGAATAGCAGGAGAACTAACCAAATTTGCAGATGATACCAAGCTGGCGGGAGTAGCAAACACCCCAGAGGACAGACTCAAAATCCAGAGGGACCTTGACAGACTCAAACACTGGGCCCAAACAAATAAAATGAAATTTAACACGGAGAAAAGTAAAATTCTACACCTAGGTAAGAAGAATCAAAAATACACATACAAACTGGGTGAAACCACACTCAATAGCAGCGATTGCGAGAGGGATCTTGGAGTCTTGGTAGACAGCCAACTAAATATGAGCCAGCAGTGTGCAGCAGCAGCCAAAAAGGCCAACGCAGTCCTGAGCTGCATAAATAGAGGGATACAATCAAGGACCAGAGAGGTACTAGTACCACTCTATAAAGCCTTGGTCAGACCACACCTAGAGTACTGCATCCAGTTTTGGTCACCACAATACAAAAAAGACATTGAAACCCTAGAGAAAGTGCAGAAGAGAACAACCAGGATGATAAAGGGTCTGGAAAATAAAACAGACAAAGAGCGGTTGCAGGAACTGAGCTTGGCCAGTCTGGCGAAGAGAAGGACCAGGGGTGACATGATAGCAGTGTTCCAATACTTGAGGGGAGGCCACAGAGAGGAGGGGGTCAGGCTGTTCTCTATAGCACCAGAAAGCCAAACAAGGAATAACGGATGGAAGCTGACCAAGGAGAGATTCAACCTGGAAGTGAGGAGAAACTTTCTGATGGTGAGAGCGATCAACCAGTGGAACAGATTGCCAGCGGAGGTTGTGAGAGCCCCAACACTTGCAACCTTCAAGAGGAGACTGGACTGCCATCTGTCTCAAATGGTGTAGGAACTCCTGCTTGAGCAGGGGGTTGGACTAGATGACCTACAAGGTCCCTTCCAACTCTAATAATAAATCTAAAATCTAAATCTAAATTCTATCAGTATGTTCCAGTTGCGGGTTTTGTCTCACCAAGTTTCTGTTATTTCAACTATGTCGTATCTACCTTTGTGTATTAATATTTCAAGTTCACCCTGTTTATTCCCCAGACTTTGTGCTTTTGTGTATAGGCACTTGAGATCTTTGTGCCTGGCTCTGGGTGTGCTTCCTATGTCTCCTATTTGGCATTTGAGTTTGTCTTCCTTCCCATCCCTCTTTAGTTCATTATTTGCCTTGCTTACTAGGAGTTTTTGCTTGGAGTTAGGTCCTGGAGATCCTATAGAGTAGTCACCCTCCCCCCTCAATTTTAGTTTAAAGCCCTCCTGATAAGTTGAGCCAGTCATTTTCTGAAGACAATCTTCCCAGTCTTTGTGAGGTGTAACCCATCCCTTGCCAAAAGCTCATCTTGGAGGTAGTACAGCCCATGGTCCAGGAATCCAAAGTTTTTTGGCAACACCAACACTTTAGCCAGTGGTTCACTTCTAGAGTTCTTTGTTCTCTTTTAGAGAACTCTTTGTCCTCTCTTTGGTAGTATAGATGAAAAAACTACTTGTGCACCTGAGTCCTTGACTTTCTTGCCTAGTTGCTCGTAATCATTCAATATTGTTTTCAAGTCCTTTTTTGTGTCATTTGTTCCTACATGCAGTAATAGAAGGGGTTAGTAGTTTGTGGGTTTTATTATTTTGGTTAGTTTCTCAGCCACATCTTTTGATTTTAGCTCCTGGAAGGCAGCATACCTCTCTGGATTGATTGTCTGGTCTACAGATGGCAGGTTCTGTTCCTTTGAGAATTGAATCCCCTATCACCAGTACTCGCCTTTTTTTTTCTGGGGAAGTTTGGGGTGTTTTTTAATCTATCGCAGTAGTGTTTGATGGTGCTGCTTTATTAGGGTCATTTGATGGTGCTTTTTTCTCTGTGTTTGCACATTTTCTTCTAGTGAGAACCCATGGTATCGATTGCTTAGCACCAGTGGGGATGCATCATAGCGGGTTGGTTTGGACAGGGGTTTTGTACTGAGTTTGTGTTTTTTTCTATGAGTGACAGGTTCACATGACAAGTTCATCATGTCTGATTAAGTGTGAACATAGTTCTCCACATCCACACTTGATCTTATGTGATTGAGAACTATCATTCAAGCTAATGTAACTGGCAGTTTGGCATATGTGGTGAGATAGCAATAGCAATAGCACTTAGACTTATATACTGCTTCACAGTGCTTTACAGCCCCCTCTAAGCAGTTTACAGAGTCAGACTATTGCCCCCAACAGTCTGGGTACTCATTTTACCGATTTCAGAAGGATGAAAGGCTGAGTCAACCTTGAGCCTGGTGAGATTCGAACTGTCAAATTGCAGGTAGCCGGCAGTCAGCAGAAGTAGCCTGTAGTACTGCACTCTAACCACTGTGCCACCACGGCTCGAGATCCTAGATGATCACAGATACAGAGCAGAATAACAGAGTTGGAAGGTCTTCTAGTTCAAACCACTGCTCAAGCAGGAGACTCTATACCAGGGAGGTCACGTTCAAGGCCCGGGGTGCCTGCAGGGTGCTTAAATATGGCCCATGGGGCTGCCTTGGAAAAAGTGAAAGACTGGCCCGTGATGCCTCTGTCAGTGAAAAAGGAGCTTGGAAGGGTCGCAGGCGGCCCTCCCGAGCTCTGTTTTCACTGGCAGAGAGTTGCAGGAGGCCATCACAGCCAAAAATGGAGCTTGGGAGCCCATTTTCACTGGCAGAGCACTCGGGCCACCACAGATGCCCCCGACACGAGTGACATTGAGCTGGCCATGCCCACTCCGGCCTCACCCACCCCGGTCCCCTGAGGTCAAACACAGGGGTGGGTTCCCACTTACTGCCGGTTCGCTTCATCCCACGCCACTTGGGTGCGCCTCATGGGCGCGTGCATGCTTTGCGCACATGCACATGCGCAGTGGCAAAAAATCTGAAAAACATTTTTAAAAAGCCAAAAACAAGATGGCGACTGCATGCACAGTGCCGGAAACTCAGCTTCTGCGCATGCTCAGAAGAATTTTTTTTAAAAAATTAAAAAAATAAAATTAAAAAAAAGATGGCAGCACCCACGGACTGGCACCGACCGAACCAGGTCGGTGATGTCATTGTGACATGACCAGTGGGTCACTACCAGTTTGCCTGAACCGGTCCGAACTGAGAGGAACCCACCCCTGGTCAAACACAACCTTGATGACGCCCTCAATAAAATCGAGTTTGACACCCCTGTTCTATACCATTCCTAACAAATGACTGCCCAGTCTCTTCTTAAATGCCTCCAGTGATGGAGCACTCACAACTTCCGAAGGTAAGTCATTCCACTGGTTAATTGTTCTCACTGTTAGGAATTTTTTCTCCTTGATAAATTTCCATCCATTGTTTCTTGTCTTGCCTTCTGGAGTTTTGGAAAACAGGATGACCTCCTCTTTGTGGCATTCCCTCAAATATTGGAAGACTGCTATCGTGTCACCCCTAGTTCGTATTTTCATTAAAGTAGACATACCCTATTCCTGCATCCATTCTTCATGTTTTAGCCTCCAGCCCCCTAATCATCTTTGCTGCTCTTCTCTGCACTGTTTCTGGAGTCACAACATCTCTTTTATATTGAGGGGACCAAAACTGGATGCAGTGTGGTCTTATAAAGCGGTATTAACACTTCATGTGATCTTGGTTCTATCCCACTGTTAATGCAGCCTAGGATTGCATTGGCTTTTTGGCTGCTGCCTCACACTGCTGGCTCATATTTAAGTGATTGTCCAGTAATACTCCAAGATCCCTCTCACAGCTACTGAGCCAGATTTCACCTAATCTGTACTGCCTAAGTATAAAACGTTTTCCTGGAAGAACAGGAAGTTGATGGGGAGAAATACAGGCAGAAAAAAATTGGGGAAAAGGTTAATAACTACAAAATCCCAGAGAGGGACTTTGTGGGTGGAGTGGGGAATAGTTAAAATTTTTACTCCACCAACATTGCAAAATTCTGGCCAGATTTTGACACTTGAAAACAACTGATAAACGGTCATGATGCTGTTAGGTGAAAAGTCCAATTATTAGGCTGCCGTGTAATGGAAAGCATTCCAAAATTTTAAAAAAAACCCAGTGTTTTCCAACATCCAGAAAAGTTTTACACATATAATCATAAAAAGAAGGAGGGAAGAGAAAGGGGAGCGGACGCGAGGATGGACAGAAAAATGAAGATACGTTGATAGCCATAGGCTATTTGTTAAATCTACCATCTTAGCAAAGTTGCTAACATGTGATCCTTTGTTCCTAAGCAGACTCTTATCCAATGGTGTACTTTCAGAATTGAAAGTTTAGGCCAGTTGTTTGCCTGGGATAATATAAAGCTTTCCTTTCCCATCAAGAATAATTCATGCCCCGTCAAGAGAAAATTGACGTTTTAATACAGCAAAATAACTTACTGTAGGGGGTCCAAGACAGCTAATGCAGTTAAAGGCCCAATTCCTTAGATATGAATGTCAGTGTACATTTCTAAAGTGTCTAAAACAGTTTTGCCTTGCGCGAGAAGAGATTGAAAAGAAAGGGCCTTCGGCCCTGGCTTACACCACACAAGAACCATCTGAGAAAGGCTGGGCCAAGCAAAAAGAAGCAAACTTCCAAAAGAGAGAGAAAGAGGCAGTTTCTATCATTTTCTATCTTGATTTTTAATCCACTGGTGCATGGATTATGAGAAAACATATTGGTCTCCGGTCTCCAAAGGGAAATAGAATTACAGGGAGTTTTGGACTCCACAGCCGTGTTCTAATCAAGTACCACCCAAGGTTGTTTTTACAATAGGGACAGATGTGTAGGACTTTTAAAATAAAATAAAAACTGAATGAATAAATCACATTCTGTAGTTAAGATGGTGTCCAAGAAAGCAGCTGTGTGTGGGTTCTAATCTCACCTTTGATATGAAAGCTGGCTGGGTGATCTTGCACCAATCACCAGGAGACAGTGAGTTCTAGTCCCACTTTAGGCATGAAAGCCAGCTGGGTGACTTTGGGCCAATCATCAGGTGACTGTGAAATATCATCCTATCTTAGACACAAAAACCAAGTGGGTGACTCTGGGCCAATGAACCAGGCAACGGTGAGTTCTAGTTCTGCTTTAGGGCAGGAAAACCAGTTGGGTGATGTTGGGCCAAACACCAGGAGACGGTGAGTTCTAGTCTCACTTTAAGCATGAAAGCCAGCTGGGTGATTTTGGGCAAGTCACAGGAGATGGTGAGTACTCATCCCACCTTAGGCAGTGGAAATCAGCTGGTGACTTTGGATTAGACACTCTCAGCCCAACCACTTTACAGGGTTGTTGTGGGGAAAAGATAAAGAGGAAGGAACATTCTGTACGTTTGCCATCTTGAGTTACTTCTAAAGTAATAAAGACTGGATAAAAATCTAACAAAGAAAAAGAAAGAAAGAAAGAAAGAAAGAAAGAAAGAAAGAAAGAAAGAAAGAAAGAAAGAAAGAAAGAAAGAAAGAGGAAGAGAGGAAGGGAGAGAGAGAGGAAGAAAAAAGGAAGGGAGGAAAGACGGAAGAAAGGAAGGAAAAAGAAAGAAAGAAAAATTGGGAGGGAGGGAGGAAGAAAAAAGGAAGGAAAGAAGGAAGGAAGGAAGGAAGGAAAAAGAAAAAAGAAAGAGAGGAAGGGAGGGATGGAGGGATGGAGGAAGAAAAAATAAAGAAAGAAAGAAGGAAAGAAAGAGAAAGAAAGAAAGAAAGAAAGAAAGAAAGGGATGGGTGGATGGATGGATGAATAGAATAGAATAGAATAGAATAGAATAGAATAGAATAGAATAGAATAGAATAGAATAGAATAGAATTCTTTATTGGCCAAGTGTGATTGGACACACAAGGAATTTGTCTTTGGTGCATATGCTCTCAGTGTACATAAAAGAAAAGAATCAAAAGGTACAACACTTAATGATAGTCATAGGATACAAATAAGCAATCAAATCATACTGGAAAACAATCAATATAAATCGTAAGGATACAAAAAACAAAGTTACAGTCATGCAGTCATAAGTGGGAGGAGATGGGTGATAGGAACAATGAGAAGATTAATAGTAATAGATGGATGGATGGATGGATGGATGGATGGATGGATGGATGGATGGATAGATGGATAGATGAATAGATGGATAGATAGATAGATAATGGATAGATGGATAAATGGATAAATGGATAGATAGATAGATGTTGGCCCAAGAAACAACTGCAATACAATCAGTGGGTAATTTACCCTCAATAGAGGCCCACAAGGAAATCCACATTCTCAAATGCTTCTCAGATCCCCCTAATTTCTGCCCCATTATTTCAGAAAACCTAATTCAATGGCTCTGCTCTGCGATTAAGTATTCTTTCCCTCCACCACCACCAAAAAGCACTACATTTCAGTCTTATTTTGAATTCATGCCATTCCTTCATTAATTAGAATTTAAATACAATCCCGGGTTCCTAGAGATGGCATAAATATGCCACAAAGGAACTAGATTAGGAGCAACTTTACTCAGCCGAGAATTACCAGGGGAAATTCAGATTGTAATTTGACATTGCATGCCACAAAGTCTTAATTTTTAGACCTGGATAATAAGGCTCCAGAACGCTAAACCCTGGTCCACTGGGGCAAAAAGAAAGAACAGATTTTGTTTATATACACTTTTAAAAAATACCACATGTTCTATTAAAATCCTCAAGGTGGTTTATTGCAAGGGAAATTGTATTTCTTAAAAATAAATAAATCTTAAGGTAACAGAAATATAAAAGTAAGCAAAGATCAAACATTTCAATATGTAATTACTGCAGAAGTTTTAAAATCATCAGAGAGGTAAGGCAAAGCCCTTCATTGAGAAGGAAATGTCTCTGCATATAATACACCAAGACTCGAAAAAGAAGAGACAAAAACGCAACTTCATAAGGACAGGAATGTATCTCCAAGGAACAAATACGAATGGAGGGATTGTCAAAACCGCCGTTCTAATTCCAGGGAGTGTTGTTAGGTGATCATTCCATGAAGTACTGGTGAAAAAAGAGCAATGTATGTCTCACTGCTATAAATGCACCAGGCTGGAAATGCTATCATTGGGAATCGATGGCTATAGCAATAGCAATAGCAATAGCAATAGCAATAGCAATAGCAATAGCAATAGCAATAGCACTTAGATTTATATACCGCTTCACAGTGCTTTACAGCCCCCTCTAAGCAGTTTACAGAGTCAGCCTCTTGCCCCCAACAATCTGGGTCCTCATTTTACCCACCTCGGAAGGATGGAAGGCTGAGTCCACCTTGAGCCGCTCACAATCGAATTCCTGCAGATTTAGCCTGCAATACCGTATTCTAACCACTGGGAGGGAAGGAGGGAAGGAAGGAAGGAAGGAAGGAAGGAAGGAAGGAAGGAAGGAAGGAAGGAAGGAAGGAAGGAAGGAAGGAATAGCACTTAGACTTATATACTGCTTCACAGTGCTTTACAGCCCTGTCTAAGTAGTTTACAGAGTTGGCATATTGCCCCCAACAATCTGGGTCCTCGTTTTACCCACCTCAGAAGGACGGAAGGCTGAGTCAACCTTGAGCCTGGTGAGATTCGAACTGCCAAATTGCAGTCAGCCGGCAGTCAGCAGAAGTACAGTACTGCAATACTGCACTCTAACCACTGCGCCACTGAGACTCATAGGTAGTCCTTGATTTACAACCCATTTGTTTAGTGACTGTTCAAAGTTACAACATCACTGAAACAAGTAACTTATGACTGTTTTTCCCACTTACGACCATTCCAGCATCCCTGGGGTCACGTGATCAACATTTGGACCATTGGCAGCTGGCGTATGGTATTTATGACCGATGAAACAAACAAAGTGTTAAAAAGTTACGATATTGATGTAGTGATTTACCAAGCACATCTAAATTATATTAAAGTAACCAAAATATCTTTACAATCCCCAAGGCTTGTCACAACTTTTGAACACCCCTAATGTTTGGAAATTGAAAAATAATAATTGACACACCCTATGCAGTGTCCCAAGTGTTCTGACCTAGGCGTTCCCAAATCACGAAGCAGACTCCTTGTCCCGACAAAACCCCACTTTTATTAAGTTACTGTGAATTCTTCTCAATCACATCCAGCAAAGTCTTTCAAGGGTGCATTTACAGTCACAGACCTTATCTGGCTTGGAGAGCTGCCAGGCCGATATCTTCAAAACTTGGCAAGGAGTCTCTGAGAGTCACGAACCAATTAAGCGAACTAATTGTCTCCTGGAAACTCCCCTCCCCTTTCGCTCCTCTTTTATTCCCTATGGGAGGGGCCATCCATCGTCCACCTGTGGCCTTACTCCCAAGTCGACCCTTGTTCCTCAGCTGTTCCCTTCGTCTGGCAACTCTGCGCATGCGCACACTGGGAACAGGCTCCAGCTGTTCCTCTGCCTCACTGATGTCTGACTCCAAAGGCAGCTGATAACTGTCAGACTGCCCTGGCCCCATCTCTGCCTCCGACACAGAGCCCTCGTCCGGAGCCTTCCCCAGACTCCAGGACTGGCCCATGTTCCTCCCCAACCTCCTCACTGTCTGAATCTGCTGCCAGCTCCACTGGCGGGCCACAACACCAAGGATATATGATCCCCTTTTGTGACTTTCTGACAAGCAAAGTCAACGAAGAAGCCAAATTCACTTAGCAACCATGTTGCTAACTTCACAACTGGCAGTGATTCGCTTGACCATTGTGGCAAGAAAGGTCATAAAATGGGGCAACACTCACGCAACAACTGTCTCACCTTAGCTACAGAGTCTTTGGGCTCAGTTATGACCATAAGCCTAGGATTACCTGTATTAGGTTTGATGGCAGTGGGGCCTTCTCTAAATGTGTCCCATCTTTTGGAAGGCTAGTGGGCTTCTTTGAGAAGTTGGTAACCCATTGTGAGAACAGACTGTTGGACTTGAGGGATCTGCCAGCAGGGCACTGCTTGAGTACTTAGCTGCAAAAGTTTTGTTAGCCCGATCTAACAAAATGAAATGAAACATAGAGAAAAGTAAGGTTTTATACTTAGGCAAGAAAAAACAAATGTTCAGGTACAGATTAGGTGAAACCTCACTCAATAGAAGTAACTTTGAGTGGGATCTTGGAGTCCCAGTGGACAATCACTTAAATATGAGCCAGCAGTGTGCGGCAGCTGCCAAAAAAAGCGAACACAATCCTAGGCTGCATTAACAGAGGGATAAAATCAAGATCACGTGAAGTGTTAATGCCACTTTATGATGCTTTGATAAGACCACACTTGGAATACTGCATCCAGTTTTGGTTGCCATGATGTAAAAAAGATGTTGAGACTCTAGAAAGAGTGCAGAGAAGAGCAACCAGGATGATAGGGGGCTGGAGGCTAAAACTTATGAAGAACCCTTACAGGAACTGGGCATGTGTCTAGTCTAGTGAAGAGAAGGACCAGGGGAGACATGATAGCAGTCTTCCAATATTTGAGGGGATGCCATAATGAAGAAAGGGTCACTCTATTTTCCAAAGCACCAGAAGGCAAGACAAGAAACAATGGATGGAAACTAACCTAGGAGAGAAGCCATCTCGAACTAAGAAGACACTTCCTAACAGTGAGAACAATTAACCAGTGCAATGGCTTGTCTTCAGAAGTTATGGGTGCTCCATCACTGGAGTTTTTCAAGAAGAGACTGGACATCCATTTGATTGGAATGGTGTCAGATTTCCTGCTTGAGCAGGGGGCAGGACTAGAAGACCTCCAAGGTTTCTTCCAAATCTGTTATTCTATTATTTGTCACATAGACACATGCCTATTCAGTGAAGCAGACTTAGCCAAGAACTGCCTTTATAACTCAAGGAATATGTTTTCAAGAGGACATAAAATACTCTCAAATTCTTTTTTTTGGAATCATTACATGCCTCTTTGTCTTGGTCTTAAAAGCTGTTCCCATTACAGCTCTCTAATCCAAATCCAAGGAATTGCTTGAATATTTGGCATTGAAAGAGCCCTAAACATAGCTTGAAAATTATGGTGTAATTGATTTGTTGTTTGAAAAATGGCGATGCAGCACAGCAGCCAAAAACAAAAGCACATTCCAGACATATCTCTCTCAAGGCTGTCTCCCAGGGTTACCCACAGCGTCCAGAGGGGAGTGATCTCTACAATCCGCGAAATTGCTCCATTGGTGAATGTGACTGATGACACACCCTGGGGGGGGGGGAAGAAACAGGGTCATATCTGGACCATAAATTATGTGAGGTCAGAGTTGGCTTCACTTGGAATGTGCCGACATGAAGCTCCTAATAAATAACTGGATTTCTTTTGAAGCTTGACTCGAGGTTCATGATTTAATTAGATCATCTGTCAAGCAGGGGATTGGACAAGAAAACTACCAAGGTCCATTCCTGCTCAATGATTCCATGATTCAACAGCTTGGTAACATTCCACACTTTGTAACTGCCTCCTGATTCCTGACTGTATTTTGTCATAAGAATGGATGCCAGCTTGTTCACATTAATCCAGTTCTTGGCAGTGTGACTTTTTCCTAAAGCCCTAAACATCTGTCAGTCTTTGTCTGGTGCTTTGGACTCCCTGTGAGAAGAGACATACATAGAAGCTGTAAGTTCAGCCTGCAAGATTGTTAAGTCAATACCTTCAAGATAACTGTGTAAGTTCAGGATGCAAAGTATTTTCCACATATTTGGATCAAAGCCTCTTCTGTTCATTGCATGGGAGGAAGAGTTTAATTAATGGTTTGTGAAACTGTCTAATTACTCAGTATATATACATGCAGAGGTGATGCACCTGGCTGTGTAGCATCACAATGACCCATAAATTCTCAGCTGGCTTCTGGCTGGGAGATGTGTTTCCCCAAGGAAAGCCAATATGCATACAGAGATAGAGGAGGATTTTGAAGACTGAATCTAAGAAATTAATGAAGGAAGAAGAATATAACAGAAAAAGAACATGAGAACACACTTGGAATACTGCATCCAGTCCTGGTCACCATGATACACAAAAAGATGCTCAAATCTGTCAGTATATAAGAATTTATAAACTGGAATAGCCATAACAACAAGTCAGTCAATGGGAATTGTTTGGTGACTGAGAGCCATGTCAGACAGCTCGGAGCCTGGGCGTGGCTTAGCTTGACTGATATATATATATATATATATATATATATATATATATATATATATATATATATATATATATATATATATATGTGTGTGTGTGTGTGTGTGTGTGTGTGTGTGTGTGTGTGTGTGTGTGTGTGTGTGTGTGTGTGTGTGTGTGTGTATGTGTGTGTATATGTGTGTGTATATATATATATATATGTATGTATGTATGTATGTATGTATGTATGTATATGTGTATATGTGTATATGTATATATGTGTGTGTGTGTATGTGTATATATGTGTGTATATGTGTGTATATGTGTATATATATGTGTATATATATGTATGTATGTATGTATGTATATATATATATATATATATATATATATAGAGAGAGAGAGAGAGAGAGAGAGAGAGAGAGAGAGAGAGAGAGAGAGAGAGAGAGAGAGAGAGTGAGTGTTGGTTTGTCCTTGCAATATTGCTTCTGTGATTTCTGATTCTCACTTTTGCTTCTACTTCTTCTTCTCTACTACGTTGCAAGAGCTGCATGGGTATTGTATACATGCATCATGTTTTATATTATTTTATATAAAGAAGTTTCTTCAATAAATGAATCCTGCTGAATTATTTACTTGTGTACTGGTTGGATTGCTGCAAACTCTGACAAGATCTAGAAAGAATGCAAATAGAATAGAATAGAATAGAATAGAATAGAACAGAACAGAACAGAACAGAACAGAACAGAACAGAACAGAACAGAACAGAACAGAACAGAATAGAATAGAATTCTTTATTGGCCAAGTGTGATTGGATACACAAGGAATTTGTCTTCAGTGCATAAACTCCCAGTGTACATAAAAAATACATTCATCAAGAATCATAAGAAAGAACACAGTGATAGTCATAGGATACTGAAGCAATCAAAATCATACTAGGGAACTAAATAAAACAATATAAATAATAAAGATACAAGCAACAAGGTTATAGTCATAAGTAGAAGACAGAGATAAGTAATAGGAAGGATGAGAAGAATAATAGTAATACAGTCTTAGTAAATAGTTTGACAGTGTTGTGGGAATTAGTTATTTAGCAGAGCGATGGCATGCGGGAAAAACTGTTCTTGTGTCTAGTTGTTCTGGTGTGCAATGCTAACAAAGACGATTAAAGGACTTGAGGCTAAACCTTACAATGAATGAGATATGTCTAATCGAATGAAAAAAAGGACCAGGGATGACATTATAGCGGTCTTCCAATATTTGAAGGGCTGTGACAGAGAAGAGGAAGCCAAACCTATTCTCCAAGGCAAGGGTCTCCAACCTTGGGCACTTTACGACTGGTGGACTTCAACTCCCAGAATTCTTCAGCCAGCATGCGCTGGCTGAGGAATTCTGGGAGTTGAAGTCCACCAGTCGTAAAGCGCCCAAGGTTGGAGACCCCTGCTCCAAAGCACCTGAGGGCAGGACAAGAAGTGACAAGATGGAAGATCTCTAAAAGAGATCCAACCTAGAACTAAGGAGAAATGTATTGACCGTGAGAACAATTAATTAGTGGAACGGCTTGTCTCCAGAAGTTGTGGATGCTCCATCACTGGAGATTTTGAAGAAGAGATTGGACAGCCATTTGTCTGGAATGGTATAGGGTTTCCTTATCTTCATTAAACTCAATAGTTCATTGTATGTTTTAGCCCCCAGACTCCTCGTCATCTTTGTTGTTCTTCTCTGCCCTCTTTCTAGGGCTTCAGCATCTTTTTTGTATCATGGTGACCAGAATTGGATGCAGGGTTCCAAGTGTGGTCTCACCAATGCAGTATAAAGCGGTGCTATCACTTCATGTGATCTTGAAACCATCCCTCAAATTTCAGAGGGGGATGCTCCTTCTGCCAAAAGAAGTCTACAGGTAGTCCCTGATTTACAATAGTTCCATTAGTGACCGTTCAAAGTTACAGCGGCACTGAAGCAAATAATCTATGACTGTTTTTCACAGTTATGACCGTTGCAGCACCCCCCATGGCGACATAATCAAAATTTGGATGCTTGGCAACTGGTTCCTATTTATGACGGCTGCAGTGTCCCTGAGTCACGTGATTCCCCCTTTGCGACCTTCTGACAAGCAAAGTCCATGGGGGAAGCCAGATTCACTTAACAACCGTGCTACTAACTTAACAACTGCAGTGATTCACTTAACAACGGTGGCAAAAAAGATCGTAAAATGGGGGCAAAACTCACTTAACAAATGCGACAAAAAGGTTGGGCTCAATTGTGGTTGCAAGTCAAGGACTATCTGTATGCATTTCTGGAGAGTCATAAAATTCCTTCATCGCCTCAGATTAATTTAGAAAAGGGCTTCTCACAGAAGTGGGCTTCACATAATTTAACAACCGGTTCACCTAGCGCAGAACTGAAAATGTGAAGGTGCGACCATTAGAGACAGGACCAATTTTACTAAAAGAAATAAATGAATTCGGGAAAGTAGCAGGTCTGAAAATCAATAAACAAAAAACTAAAATAATAATCAAAAACCTGACAGACATACAAAATAAGGAACTAGAAAAGAAATTAGAATTACAAATTGTTAAGAAAATAAAATATCTAGGAATCAATCTGTCAGCAAAATGCACCACAATAAAAGAAGCAAATTATATGGAAATTTTAAAACAAATTGAAAAAAAATTAGATAAATGGAATAAATTACAAATCTCTCTAATTGGTAGAATCGCAGCGATTAAAATGTCAATATTACCTCAAATTTTGTACCTATTCCAAACCATTCCAATCAAATTAGAGAAAAAATATTTTGAACAACTAAATAAAATACTAACCAAATTTATATGGGCCAGAAAAAAACCAAGAATTAAATTAAAATATTTACAACAAAATAGGAATCAGGGAGGATTCGGACTACCGGACTTTGAATTATATTATCAAGCATCCGCCTTAACATGGATAAAGGATTGGATTCAAATTAAAAATAGACGTTTACTGGTACTAGAAGGTTATGACTTACATTTAGGGTGGCATGGATTCCTCTGGGATGATAAACATAAAACACACTCATACTTCAAAAGACATAAAATTAGAGACTCTCTCTTAGGAACTTGGCTTAAGATCAAAAAACAATACTACACCAAAATACCACCCTGGTTCTCTGGTATGGAAGCCATTACACACCCAAACACAACGAATCTGGAAAAAATGGTCACATATGAAGAAATACTGGAAGAAGGAGGTGCCATAAAATCAAAACTGGAACAAGAAGGAATCAAGATTGATTGGTGGCCATATTTCCAAATTAGGAACAGATTAGAAAACGACAAGAGAAAATACGGAATACAAAAACTTAAATCAGAATTAGATAAAATTCTACTAGATCAAGAACCAAAAGCAATAACTAAAATATACAAATTTCTCCTAAAAAACAAAACACAAAAAGACATAATAAAAGGAAATATGATAAGCTGGACGAAAAATTTCGGACATGAGATGCAAATTAATGAATGGGAAAAAATTTGGAACCAAAACTACAAAATGACAAAATCAGTTTCATATAAAGAAAATTATTATAAAGTATTCTATAGATGGCACCTCCCTCCAGCGAGATTGGCAAAAATGTATAAAAACCTATCACCAAATTGTTGGAGATGCCAACACAAAATTGGATCTTACTATCATATGTGGTGGACCTGTCCAAAAATAAAAGCCTTCTGGAATACAATCAAAAACTGGTTAAAAGAAATCACACAACAAGATATAGATATCAAACCGGAAATTTTCCTATTGGGAAACATAAATCAAAAAATGCAAAAGAAATACTATTATATTATTCTACATATACTAACAGCGGCGAGAATAACGATAGCACAAAATTGGAAATTAAACGATATTCCCGAGGAAAGCAGTGTAATTAGTAAAATCCTGGACTGTGCCGAAGCAGATAAACTAACCATGGAACTGAAAGGAAAGGAAGACTCCGACTACTATGAAATCTGGAATTTATTTTACAATTGGTACGAAAAACGAAAACAAATAACATCAATGTAATAAATAGAAATATAACCCAAATAAGGCATATAGAAATTGAACTAGAGAATTTATAGAGAAAACAGTTATATTGTATTACTATATATGTATACTAAGATATTACTAAACCAACAATGCCTTATTTTTTTTCTGTACTATTATTACTATTATTATCTATACTACTACAAATATTACTATTGTTATATCATTATAAATATTATGGTTAAATTTTACTACCACTACGTTTGATTTATAAAACACAATGCAAAATATGAGACAAAATTTGAAAACCATGTTAAATTAAATGTTAAATATATATTTGCCGTAGAACAAACGATAGAAATAGACAGCTTTATAGCTGTATGCGCTTTTTATGTTTTGTATATGTTTATATTGTACTTGTCAATGTCGTAAATGTTTTTCTTTTGTATGTTTCTGTTTTTTAAATGTAAATAACTTAATAAAAACTATTTTTTTTTTAAAAAAAGAAAATGTGAAGGTGCACCTTCTGTGCTTGCCCGCGGCTTCAAATACACGGTAAGTTCATGCACGCGGATCAGGGGAGGGTTCCTCCCAATTCAGACCGGATCGCCTGAACCGGTAGCGACCTGCTGGTGATGTCACTGTCGGTGCTGGTGCGTGCGTGCCGCCATCTTTTTTGGGGGATTTTGTGCGAATTTTTCCCCTTCTGCGGCTTGAAAAAGGGCCCTCCCGCCCACCCATGGGTGAATTCTGACCTTTATTTCTTCGCCCGAAGCACAGCTGATCAACTCCTCAGCTGTGTTTCGGGCTCATTCCTGCTTCTGAGCATGCGTGGAAGCCAAATCGCACGAGTGGACGTGGGTGCGTGCGCGAGTAAAGCGAGTGCGTGCGCGCGAAACATCGCAATGCGAACCGGTGGCGAAGGTAAGTGGAACCCACCCCTGGCGCAGATTCCAGCACACCTTCTCGGGCAGTTGCGGTGAGTAGAGCGGGCGAGGCGAGGAAATCAGCTGGGCCAGAGAGTGAGATACATAGGACAGGATAGCACCGGGGTGGGTGGGTGGGCTCAGCTGGTGGTTGGAACTACCAGTTCGCCTGAACCGGTCCAAACTGGTAGCAGCCCGCCTCTGGCTTCTCACATGCTACATTTCATGGAAATGTCACTTTGCTGATGCATTAGATTGCGTCTCCAACCATTGTGATGACAATTTAAGAAATCCCTTCTGGAGGCGAACAGATCAAAATCAGCTGCTATGGCCTAGAGGTGGAGCTCTTGCCTCAAAATCAGGAGGTTGTGAGTTCGATCCTAGGTAGAGGCAGATTTGGGTCACCTGCTTGGGCAGGGGGTTGGACTAGATGACCTGCAAGGTCCCTTCCAACTCTGTTAATCTGTTAATCTGCCTTGAATTATTCATCTGAAATGAAGCATGTGATTTATGTTAATGTTTGTGAGGGAGGAGCCCTTTTTAGAATTTTTTTATTTATTTCATTGCGATACCCACCGAAAAACATTAATCCTAGGAGAAAAAACAACAACGAAACAACAAGCCATGAGCAAAAATAAAAAAACCGGAACATAATTAATAATGAACAACAACAAATAAAAATGGGGAAAAAAATCAATCTTCTAGACATGTCAGCTGCATATCAAATATTAAACAATATATGAAAAATTCAACATAGAAAAAAACTCTAATCTTATAGAATATCATAACATACGTGTCAAAGAGAAATAGATTGCATTATTTTTTTGATTACTGGGGGGTGGAAATGGCTTTTTCTAAAATGGGTAAATTGCAATCATGTACTGTATCCCATCCTATTTTTAATGTTCAGAGTAATGCTGCTTTTCCAATTTCTCAAAATAATTCTTTCAGCAAGTCCTCATGGACAATTTAAGAAATGTTCCTTAAAAAAAACACCCCAGTCAGATTCTACATATTTGGAACATAATTCAACGTAACATGAACATAGAATAACAGAGTTGGAAGGGACCTTGGAGGTCTTCTAGTCCAACCCCCGCTAGAACAGGAGACCCTATACCATTTCAGACAAATGGCTGTCCAATCTTTTTTTTTTGGAAAACTTCCAGTGATGGAGCACCCACATCTTCCAGATTTAAGCTGTTTCAAGAATTAATTAGGGACGCGGTGGCTCAGTGGCTAGGACGCTGAGCTTGTCGATCAGAAAGGTTCGAAAGAATAACCACAAATTCCATTGGTTGATTGCTCTCATCATTAGGAAATTTCTCATTAGTTCAAGGTTGATTCTCTCCTTGATTAGTTTCCCTTTAAAATATCTTTAAAAGCTTCTTTTTTACATTAAAATATCATCCCAAAAAGGTCGGATTTCATCTCGTCAGTTGATGAGAGCATTCCCCTTATTCACTGAAATAAAAAAAGTCAAATTCATCATTTCCTTCCACTGGGATTGTATTCACGAAACATAACCCAATAATAATAATAATAATAATAATAATAATAATAATAATAATAATAATAATAATAATAATAATAATAATAATAATAATAATAATAATAATAATAATAATAATAATAATAATAATAATAATAATAAACAGCCGAATTGATGACAAACAACAAGAAAAACTTAACCGATATCAGGATCTTAAAATCGAATTATAACAACTCTGGCATAAACCAGTACAGGTGGTCCCAGTGGTAATCGGCACACTGGGTGCTGTGCCAAAAGACCTTATCCGGCATTTGAAAACAATAAACATTGACAAAATCACGATCTGTCAGTTGCAAAAGGCCACCGTACTTGGATCTGTGCGCATCATACGAAAATACATCACATAGTCCTAGACACTTGGGAAGTGTTCGACTTGTGATATAGTGATACGAAATCCAGCATATAAATCTCGTTTGCTGTGTATTACTGTTTTTGTGTATATAATATAATAATAATAATAATAATAATAATAATATAATAATAGCATGGTCGATGAAAAGGAACACGGAAAAAAATGCAAAATACCAGGACTTAAAAATCAAAATTCAGCGATTATGGCACAAACCAGCAGTGGTAATTCCAGTGGTGATTGGAACATTGGCCGCTGTCCCAAAAGCATTGGAATTACATTTAAAACAGCTCAAAATTGACAAAATCATCATCAGTCAAATGCAGAAAGCTGCACTGCTCGGTTCCGCACATATACTTCGAAAATACATTACGACGTCCTAGGCCCCTGGACGGAGCTCGACTAGTAATCAATGCCAAATCCGGTGAAACAACTGGCTGCTGTGATACAATTGTATAATAATAATAATAATAATAATAATAATAATAATAATAATAATAATAATAATAATAATAATAATAATAATAATAATAATAATAATAATAATAATAATAAGTGGATCAAGGGTAGATCTGCCATGCACAAACCCATCTATTTCCAGGGAATATTAATTATTCAGAATAAATATCGACCAATGTGAAAAGTATTGACTGGTGAATGTGTGGAAGTGAATGCAGTGAACTCCATTTCCAGAAAATGTAGTTCAATACACCTTGAGAACCGAAAGTAGAACAGCTGTTGCAAAGTCCTTGAGATTTCTCTGGCAGGACAGGAGAAAACTCCATGTAAGCAATGGATGAATATTTTAACAGTTCTATCAGCTCAACCTCTTTTCCCTTTTCTTCCAGCCATACCCTCATGTTCACAAGTAGCAGAGTACAAATATTCTAAAAGATTTACCTTTCCACCAGTTCTTTTGGCTCCACAATTGTAGTTCAGACCCAGACTCTCTGCTGAATATACTGTCAATGGAAAACCATAAATATACTATACAGGACCAAACTTCCCGTCTAAGAAAAGTACAGAATGGCTCAGTCACCAGGAAAAAAAAATCAATTTTAATTAGGAAGACAATTATATTTCTTCCCCTATAGGTGACAAAGGTCTCAAAGGTTTATCTCCAAGGGATGCTGAAGTAATCCTGCCTCTGAGCATTTTTACCACGTGGGCACATTGGAGTTGCATTTCAGGTCTTGGGGGTGGGTGGGTTTATGGTCCCTTGAGGTATCATCAGCAATACAATCAATGGAACATGATAATCCTGTTCCTCAGCATTGGTAGTTTATGATCCTGCAATTTTCGTCATTGAAAAATGGGTTCTATTTACATTTGATTGTCAGAGTACAGACGTATGTACATTTTAGTGTAGCGTTCATTTTCAAATTCACATTATACAGTGACATTTGCAGGTATTGCAGGTCACCGCCTTACAAAAAAGATGTTGAGACTTTAGAAAAAGTGTTAAGAAGAGCAACTAATGAGATAGCAATAGCAATATAGCAATAGCACTTTTCTTATATACCGCTTCATAGTGCTTTACAGCACTCTCTAAGTGGTTTACAGAGTTCAGCATATTGCCCCCAACAATCTGGGTCCTCATTTTACCGACCTCAGAAGGATGGAAGGCTGAGTCAACCTTGAGCCTAGTGAGATTTGAACAGCTGAACTGTTGAACTAGCAGTCAGCCTGCAATGGCTGCATTTAACCACTGCACCACTTCAGCTCTAATGTGATGTCTGTGTTACGATGTAACTGTTTGTGAAAGGTTTGTTTGAACTGTGTTTTAATTGTCTTTTTATCTTATAATTGTCTTTTTATTGTTGTAAGCTGCCCAAAGTCCCTTTGGGAGTTGGGCGGCATATAAATTTTATTAAAATAAAGATAAAAATAAATAAACTAAGACGATTAAAGGCCTGGAGACTAAAACATGTGAAGAACGGTTTGCAGGATTTGGGTTTGGCTAGTCTAGAGAAAAGAAGGACTAGGGGGGACATGATAGCAGTATTCCAGTATTTGAGATGCTGCCACAAAGAGGATTGGGTCAATTTATTTTCCAAAGCATCAGAGGGCAGGACAAGAAACAGTGGATGGAAACTAATTAAACAGGGGGCCAATTCACGGTCCCTCAGACTGTTGGGGGGGGGGGGGCGGACAGGCTGGGGGGGGTTGGCTAGGTGGTCATGTGACTGGGTGGGCATGGCCAATATAACAGTCCATTAAACAATGCACACAAATTGAACTTTAATTTGTTTTGCTCCTGAGGGTGTTTTATTTGTTTTTATTTGCATGTTGCTCTTTTGGTTGACTTTTCTTTTTACTAGATCATTTTTTCAGTTGTTTAGGAGTCTAGTGGTCCACTTCAGAAAACTCAGTTTTGCAGCAATTCTCAGCCCCAAGGAGCTTAAGAAATCTCTCTCTGTCTCTCTGTCTCTGTCTCCCTCCCTCCCTCCCTCTGTCTATCTCTCTTTCTTTCTCTCTCTCTCTCTCTGTGTGTGTCTTTGAATTAAGATTACAAAAAAAAGTTTGTATAATCTGAACATCTCCTTGATTTTTCCCCATGCACGACTTGACTGATCATAAGCCTTTTAGTTCCCCTTGAGGTTTCTCATAATATTCTTCTTCGGGCGAACCACCTTAAATTGTTGCTTTTTTATAAAGTGCCAATTTAGGGAAATAATATTTTGTTTGGAGACACATGCTGAGACTTTGGAGACGAGGTGCCTTTCTTTGTCTTTGCTTAGGCATTTCCATATGAGCAGGCACCTTTAAATGTGTTTTGAACTTTATTTCAGATGAATAATTATAAAATTTATTCCCTAAAAATGCAATTGTAAATTCTCATGGATGAGATGAGCTAGATCACACTACTAAGATGCATTTCTCCCTCCTTTGCTGGAAAGTCGCCTAGAATTAATGGTCTGAAACTTAAATAAGCTTAATAACCAAACTGTCATCAGTAGAAACATCAAATGAGCAGACAGATGTTCCATGAATTATGTCTAAACTGCTGCTAATAGATACCTGTCTTACTGGCACATTTTTTTCCATGTAACGTAAAAAAAATGGATCAAAGCCTAATGCTAAATCTGAGCTCTGCCTGTTTATCAAGATTGTTGGTTTTTTTTTTAAGAGAAGGAGAAGAAAACCGACTCTTAGTTCTCCAACTGCCAGATAGCCCCCTTTCCCCCCCCCATTCAAAGGGGTCACACTCTGTGAGGACTTTTGGTTTGTAATTTTGATAGGGAAAGCTAAGGATGAAATGTTTGCAGGGAAAGCACAAGAGTGAGATAAAACATAAGGAGAACATATGGTGGCTTCTACTACCCCAGTAGCTTGCTGAGTCTGGATGAAAGATCCAACTGGAAATGAGAGAAGACAAAGTGGGGGGGAGGGAGGGATGGAGGGAGAGAGAAGAAGAAGAAGAAGGAGAAGGAGAAGGAGAAGGAGAAGAAAGAGGAGAAGGAGAAGAGAGGAGAAGAGAAGAAAGAAGGAGAAGGAGAAGGAGAAGGAGAAGGAGAAGGAGAAGAAAGAGGAGAAGGAGAAGAGAGGAGAAGAGAAGAAAGAAGGAGAAGGAGAAGGAGAAGGAGAAGGAGAAGGAGAAGGAGGAGAAGAAAGAGGAGAAGGAGAAGAGAGGAGAAGAGAAGAAGAAGGAGAAGGAGAAGAAGAAGGAGAAGAAGAAAGAGGAGAAGGAGAAGAGAGGAGAAGAGAAGAAAGAAGGAGAAGGAGAAGGAGAAGAGAGGAGAAAGAAGAAGGAGGAGAAGGAGAAGGAGAAGAAGAAGAAGAAGAAGGAGAAGAAGAAGAAGAAGAAGAAGGAGAAGAAGAAGAAGAAGAAGAAGAAGAAGAAGAAGAAGAAGAAGAAGAAGAAGAAAGAGGAGAAGAAGAAGAGAGGAGAAGAGAGGAGAAGGAGAAAGAGGAGAAGAGAGAAGAAAGAAGAAAGGAGGAGGAGGAGGAGGAGGAGGAGAAGAAGAAGAAGAAGAAGAAGAAGAAGAAGAAGAAGAAGAAGAAGAAGAAGAAGAAGAAGAAGAAGAAGAAGAAGAAGAAGAAGAGAGGAGAACAGAGGAGAAGAGAGAAGAAGAAGGAGGAGGAGGAGGACAAGGAGGAGGAGGAGGAGAAGGAGAAGGAGAAAGAGGAGAAGGAGAAGAGAGGAGAAGAGAGGAGAGAGGAGAAGAAAGAAGAAGAAGAAGAAGAAGAAGAAGAAGAAGAAGAAGAAGGAGGAGGAGGAGGAGGAGGAGGAGGAGGAGGAGGAGGAGGAGGAGGAGGAGGAGGAGGAGGAGGAGGAGGAGGAGGAGAGTGGATAATCCATTGTAAGCAATATATTATGCTAGATAGGACTGGGTATAATTTGAATTAGACTGAAATTGAGTGGATGAATTCTTTGAATTTCTCCCATCATATAGCAAGGATAACAAGAGTACCCCTGAAGGAAGAACACTCCTGGGAGATGTTTTTCCCGAGGTCTTCCCTTGGGTTTTCACGCAACTGTAGAAAATCAGGGGCTGCAAATGACTGCAGAGAAGATTGTGTAATGAAAGAAACCTAGAAAAACCCCTTAGCCTCCTTGCCGTTAACTAAATGCAAAGACACCATATTCCAGCTGGAAGACATGCTCTCCAAAATTCACTTTTCCTTTGAAATTAGTTTCTAGAAGACATTAATCAAATTTAATGAGAAGTATTCGAAAAAAAATTGCAAGAAAATGACTTACTGTTTTTTTAAAAAAACCTCTGGCGGTGTGCTCTTAGCTTATTTCCAAGTTGGTTATCTTATCCTGAACATCAAAATAGGAACAGGGATGGTAGAATTTCTCAAGACAAGGGCATCTTCCCTTTTTATTTTTTTACTTCTAACTCACTCCAATAACTTAAAAAGCTCACTTAAATAAATTAAGGGTATAAATGAAACTGACAGCAAGCATCGTTGGAGTATTTAACTGTAGAGAACCACCTCTGATAATTTATTCCTGCAAGCTATCTAATGATCGCCCAACAGGTCTGGTTAAGAAAACGGTTTATCAGCCCTCCTTGATATGGTAAGGTGAAAAATGCACCAAACACTTCTTAGTGATGGATTACAAGATTTATTCTTACAGAAAAAGGATTGAGTTTTATCCCCCTTGGACTGGATGTAGGTGTTTCAATACAATCAGAGGTGATTCCTGAAGACATCTGAGGTCTAAGGTCTTTTCTACATAAAGACCTTCTGTTGAGAAAGCTGCACTTTAAAAGTAAGATCAACGCATGAAGTGCTTTGATGCTTTGTTAGCAGAATGCAGTTATTAATCACTTTGCTAAATACCGTATTTTTCGGAGTATAAGACGCACCGAAGTATAAGACCCACCTTAGTTTTGGGGGAGGAAACCAAGGAAAAAAGGCCTCTGCCTCCCAGCAATTTAGCAAACAGCAAACAGCAAACAGCACAGATGATATACACTGTTTGCTGTGTATTTCTGTGCATGTGTGCCTGACCCATAGAAATAGCAAAGAATTGGAGAAATGTACATTATGCCAGAAAGTTTTCTTAAATGTAATCACACTAACTCCACCCACTTATTTAAATAGATCTACTCCAAACATGACTAAGTCAGGGTTTAATTCAGCTGCCTTATTTTAATACTAATACTTAATACTAAAACAGGACATTTCAGATTATACTTTTACAGATCTTCAAAATTGATGTGGCTTTCTGGAAGTATTCTCTGCTATTTAAAAGAAGATACAATAGCACTGGGCCTCTTCAGAGCAAGAATTTATTTTAAAAAGCTGCTTCATTTTGTTGTCTAGAACAATAATAAAGCAGTCTTTAAAAAATAAGTCTAATAATTTGAACACTCTACAAACATTTAACAAAATAACATATTAACAGAATCTGCCTCTACCTAGGATAGAACTCACAACCTCCTGACTGTGAGGCAAGAGCTCTACCTCTAGGCTACAGTAGCTGCAGCTTACTTTCTTGCAATTTCAGCAGTGTAATATTGCCAGCAGTTTATCTCCCAGCATTTTGTCTCATTACAGCCACCGTAGTTAGTTTCATTTTACCACGTGGCTTGCAAGCCTGTCAGCTGTAGGCCGGGAGGCAGATAATCTTTTATTGTGCTAATAAGGCTTCTGTTTCTGTTCTGTTTGCTGCAAAGAGGTAAATTGCTGGCAGGCAGAGGCCAAAGGGTGGGGGTGGCTGGGTGGGGCTACATTCGGTGTATAAGACGCACCCAAATTTTCACCCTCTTTTTGAGGGTAAAAAGGTGCGTCTTATACTCCAAAAAAGGTAAACCTCTCTCTAGTTTTGTATAGGAAGCTTTTTGTCAGGTACAAGAAGCCAGGAAATCCAGGCAGTTCAAATGAATATAAAGGTTTTTTCAAGGTTGAAGCGCTTTTGAAATGTTTAGGTCTTATCTCTGTTCAACTTGCCAAAGAAATCGGGGGGGGGGAGGGGAGAAAGAATGCAGGAGCTTCAGAGATGGACCGTGAGAGCCAAGATCCCATCAAGGCTACGGATGTAGGTGTCCGACAGAAAGATGAACTGTTCTAAAAAAAAAAGGACAATTCATAATTGGACAATGTGACCAACTAAGGGTGGGGAGAAAGGGAAGCTATTGTTTAACTATACAAGCATTGTCCGGGAAAAAACAGAGTTGGTTTTGATTCTTCAGTACTGAAATGGTGTCTCCAATAAAGTTTGGCTTTTAGGATTTCAGAGTTCCTGAGAGTGTCTACTTTTGTTGGGTTTGCTAGTCAGACTGCTGAGAGGTTTGTTACAAGCTTAAGCTCTCTACAAGAATCTGATCTACTAATGGGCAAACTAATGGTGGATAAGAATCAGCAGAATTCAAGGTGGGATGGACTTAGATCTCTTGGTGCAAAACGACTTGAGACTGAGGACATGCTTGACCCTTCCATCACAGTTAATCTGGTCATCTCCTATACTTTCTTGTTGTACATGAAAGCAGCAGATAGATGATTGCAAATGTTCAGAACCACAACCTTTAATCCCTTAAAATCAGTTTGAATATCCACACCGTTATCCAAAGGCTTCCTAGAGAGGTAATCCAAATCCAGATTGCCTCTAGCTGTAGCCATACCACTTCTAAGATTTAACTTTGGCTCTCATTGTAACATGCAATGAAATACTTACCGTATTTTTCGGAGTATAAGACGCACCTTTTTACCCTCAAAAAGAGGGTGAAAACTTGGGTGCGTCTTATACACCGAATGTAGCCCCACCCTTTGGCCTCTGCCTGCCAGCAATTTACCTCTTTGCAGCAAACAGCAGCAGAGCCTGATTTGCACAAGAAGAGTTTATTTGCCTCCGACCTACAGCTGACTGAGGCTTGCAAGCCACGTGGTAAAATGAAACTAACTACGGTGGCTGTAATGAGAAAAATTGCTGGGAGATGAACTGCTGGCAATGTTAGACTGCTGAAATTGCAAGGAGGCAAGCTATAGCTGTTGTGGCTTAGAGGTAGAGCTCTTGCCTCACAGTCAGGAGGTTGTGAGTTCTATCCTAGGTAGAGGCAGATTCTGTTAATATGTTATTTTGTTAAATATTTGTAGAGTGTTCAAATTATTAGACTTATTTTTTAAAGACTGCTTTATTATTGTTCTAGACAACTTAACAAAATGAAGAAGCTTTTTAAAATAAATGCTTGCTCTGAAGAGGCCCAGTGCTATTGTATCTTCTTTTAAATAGCAGAGAATACTTCCAGAAAGCCACATCAATTTTAAAGATCTGCAAAAGTATAATCTGAAATGTCCTGTTTTAGTATTAAGTATTAGTATTAAGTATTAGTATTAAAATAAGGCAGCTGAATTGAACCCTGACTTAGTCATGTTTGGAGTAGATCTATTTAAATAATTAGGAGGAGTTAGTGTGATTACATTTAAAAAAACTTTCTGGGATTAATATACTGCCATAATGTACATTTCTCCAATTCTTTGCTATTTCTATGGGTCAGGCACACATGCACAGAAATACACAGCAAACAGTGTATATCATCTGTACTGTTTGCTGTTTGCTGTTTGGCAAATTGCTGGGAGGCAGAGGCCTTTTTTCCTTGTTTTCCTCCCCCAAAACTAAGGTGCGTCTTATACTCCGAAAAATACAGTAATACCACCTGTAGTTGGGAAGATTTTTGTAAAGTTTGAAAACATCACCCTGGGATCAGAAATGAAAGGTACCAATAAAGGAGAATGTTTGTAGCTCAAGGCTGAATTGAGGGGTCCTTGGTGCTTTCTAAGCTTGCTTGTTTTCTTGCAGACATTTTATTACCCTAGCCAGGTAACATCATCAGTGCTGGAAGGGAATGCGGTATGCAGAGAGGAGGAGGAGGAGGAGGAGGACTGTGGGGTCCTTGGTGCTCTCTGAGTTTGCTTGTTTTCTTGCAGAGATTTTATTACCCCAACTAGGTAACATTATCAGTGCTGATGAGCACTGATGGTGTTACCCAGTTTGGTAATGAAACATCTGCAAGAAAACAAGCAAGCTCAGAGGGCACCAAGGATCCCGTCAGAAACGAAAGGGGTGCTCTTATACAGTAGCTTCAGAACTGGTTCTCCCTTACCATGGAAAGGCAAACAAACTTGCCCCTCAATAAGGTATGAAAACAAACACCGGGGGGGGGGGAATGAACCCGTTACTTGTCCTAGCTTCCATCAAACAACCACTCCGTGGGAAGCCAAATGATGCCAACGGCAGGAGCCAAATACCCAAGAAATTAGAAGGTCACCGCTGCTTTTCAAACCTACGTTCCTTCCATTTATCAAGTCACACGCCAAAATAAATGGGGCAGAATTTGCTGGTAATGAATTAAGTCGCTCCAGCAACCATCTAAACGCAGATGTAAGACTCAGTAGGAATTAATGGATTAAGAAGTGGGAGGGGAATGGGAAAAGATTGGAAGCGCAAGTGGCTAGGTGTTTTCATGCCATCTCAATTATCTTCAGTCCAGTTCCTAATCAGCCGAGTGGCAAACAAGAAAACTGTTTTCCCTCCGAGAAAATTTGCTTTTAATTCTTGATCAGTGAGATTATTCTAAACTCCCCTTCTTGAAGCCAATCAACTGTTTAGTTATAAAAATCTCCAATCAACATAGGAAATTGTGAGCTGGCAGGGGGAGAAGCCGGCTGCTTGGCGCACTGGTGCTTTGTTTTTCCAACTTTATCAAATTGTTAGGCCTCTTAACTCTACGGAGGCTGAGGCCGAACAAGCTTTGGGATAGCCACTATTCTGTAGACCCATCTCTGCAAAAATAATAATAATATTTTTTTTTACTCCTTATAGAATAGAATGGAATGGAATGGAATGGAACGGAACGGAACGGAACGGAACGGAACGGAACGGAACGGAACGGAACGGAACGGAACGGAACGGAACGGAACGGAACGGAACGGAACGGAACGGAACGGAACGGAACGGAACGGAACGGAACGGAACAGAACAGAACAGAACAGAACAGAACAGAACAGAACAGAACAGAACAGAACAGAACAGAACAGAATAGAATAGAATTCTTTATTGGCCAAGGGTGATTGGACACACAAGGAATTTGTCTTTGGTGCATATGCTCTCAGTGTACATAAAAGAAAAGATACATTTGTCAAGAATCATGAGGTACAACACTTAATGATTGTCATAGGGTTCAAATGAGCAATCAGGAAACAATCAACATTAATATAAATCATAAGGATACAAGCAACAAGTTACAGTCATACAGTCCTAAGTGGGAGGAGATGGGTGATAGGAACGATGAGAAAAACTAATAGTAATAGTAATGCAGCCTTAGTGAATAGTTTGACAGTGGTGATATACATCAATACATATACCATAACATCTTAACAGGTATTAACCTATATTTATACATTATCATCAAATAAACAAATAATCTTACATATATCATTATCAATTTGCTCTTCTGTTTCCCCTATACCAGATCATATCACTCCCCTCTCTCTCGCCTCCTCTCCTCTCCTCTACTTTCTTTCTCCTTCTCTCCCTTCTTCCTACTTCCCTCTTCTTCCTTCCTCTGACTTTCTCCTCTTCTTTCTCAACCTCTCCTCACCTCTCTCTCCTCCTTCCTTCCTCCTCCTTCCTCTTCCTTCTCACCTCCCAACCTCCTCTCCTCTCCCATCTCTAGTTTGCTCCAAACATTGCAGATGGCATGGTTTTCAAGTTCTTTCTCTTTTAAATTTGGGTACGTTTGAATTTCTTTGGGGCGAGCTTTTAAATTTTCTGCTTCAATGAGGGCAGTAGGATTAATGCATCTCTTTGCAAGCCCCAATGAAGTTTTTGTCTTCTGCACAAAAGACAGGCATTTGGTTAGCTTTTATTTTAGAGACTCGGGGAAGCCTTTTTAAAAAACATGAGGTGGTGGTGGAGCTGTTTTTAATGGCCACGGGTGGCAGATTTGGTTTCTGTGACATGTCTTTCCATCTCTTCCAGGCAGAGTTGGGATTCACATAATTTCCCTACCAGTTCGCCCAGCACCGAAAATGTGAGCGTGCGCGCGTGCACGCTCGCCTTGGTCGCACGCACGCTTTCCGCACATGCATGAAGCCTTCCATGCATGCACTTTGCTTACACACGCGACTTGTACCCATGCGTGCAGCTTGAAAATAGGACAGTATAGCGCCGGGGCAGGTGGCCGGGCCTACCCCACCCGCAGGTTGCTACTACCAGTTCACCCGAACCGGTCCGAACCGGCTGAATACCAGCTTTCCTTCCAGGGCTGTTCAACATTTTCAAGATGTGTGGACTTGCTGGCTCTGTGGAATTCTGGGAGTTGAAGTCCACACATCTTAAAGTTGCTAAGGTTGAGAAAGGTTGACTGTCTTAGAGACTTCTTTGGCCACTCTTACTTCCCAAAATAAAACAGCTCAGGGCAATTGTAGAAGTGTTGGTTTATAGTTTGGGAAACTGCAGAAGTTGCAAGCTGCCAAAAAGATGATTTGCACAGCTTCTGGATCAGCTCATAAGTAAGAGAATTACAGAAACTCCATTTTCTGTCCAAAAGAAGATCATCAGTCTTTCCTTCTCCGGTGGTGGGGAGTTGAATTCAATTTTCTTTCCTCACAAACTGAAGGAAAATGGCTGAAAGGAACTGCAAAGGAAATCTATCCACTGCTTTAGGGTTCCTAGTTTGTGCGAATGTGTGTGTGAAAGCAATGATTGTAGAAATGTTGGTTTCGGGAAGCAAAAATCAAAGAATGGTCTTTCTAGGGGGAACAGAGAAAGATAATTAAATTATTGACGATGCCATTCCGTGAGGGAAATCTCCTTATTTTCAAAATAAGGGACAATGTCTCATCTTGTCCAACAGGAAGAATGGATGTGGCCCAGGGAAGACTATAAGTCCCCTTGTTAACTTAGATCAGGGCTGAGCAGAGAAATTAATTGATTTATTTATGGAATGTAAATAGCCACCCAACTCACAAAAATGTGACTCCATGCATCAAACAACAATAATTGTAAGAATTCAAAATGGTGCTTGTGGTGGTATGTCCAGTTTTCACTTAAGTTAGTGAATGAGAATCTGATTTCTTTAAAACAGTGACTGGGGAATTCTGGGAGTTGAAGTCTACACATCTTTAAGATGCCCATGTTGAAAAACCATGGCTTTCAAAGAAGAAGGGTAGGGTAGGGTAGGGTAGGGTAGGGTAGGGTAGGGTAGGGTAGGGTAGAGTAGAGTAGAGTAGAGTAGAGTAGAGTAGAGTAGAATAGAATAGAATAGAATAGAATAGAATAGAATAGAATAGAATAGAATAGAATAGAATAGAATAGAATAGAATAGAATAGAATAGAATAGAATAGAATTAGCCTGAAGAGACCTTGAAGGTCTTCTAGTCCAGTCCCCTGCTCAAGCAAGAGAATCTATGTCAGACAAGTGACTGTCCAGAGAATGTCAGAAATATTTTTCTTGGTGAATATTTGATATTTTTGCACAGATTTAGGGCAGAAGGGATTAACAGATTAACAGAGTTGGAAGGACCTTGTAGGTCATCTAATCCAACCCTCCACTCAAGCAGGAGGCCCTATTTTTGACAGATGGAAGTCCATTCATTTCTTGAAAGCCTCCAGTGATGAAGCTCCCACAACTTCTGAAGGCAACTTCTGTTCCATTGGTTGTTTGCTCTCACTGTCAGAAAACTTCTCCTTGAATCTCTCCTTGATCAGTTTCAATCCATTATTCCTTGTCTGGCCTTCAGATGCCTTGGAAAATAGCTTGACCCCCCCCTCCTCTCTGTGGCAGCCCCTCAAATATTGGAAGACTGCCATCATGTCTCCTCTGGTCCTTCTCTTCTCTTCACTAGACTAGCCATGCCCAGTTCCTGCAACCGTTCACCGTATAATGATGGCCTCTAAGGAAATATCTTGTTGCTTTGTGCCATCATCTGTGCCCTGCAGTCTCCCTAACTTTCTTTACTTCCAAGGGAGAACATTTTTTAAAAAAAAAGAAGGAGAAGAGGTCTTTCTCATCGTGGTGCTAATGTCCTTGAAGAAGCCATTCTAGAAATTTTCTCCAACCTTTGGAGAAACCCAGAGAAATTGTCTACCCCGTTTCTCTTCCTACGAACCGGATGATGATTTCTCTCTTTGCTATTTGTGCCCAGCTTAGCTTTAAACACACTCCGTAGCAGAAAATCCTTACCTTTTCACGCCATTCCTGCTGGGAGAGTGTTTCCTGTTGAAAAGAAGCAATTTTATAAGTGTCTGCCTCTTAATTGGATATGATGGAAGGCATTCCTTTTGGAATGGTATCTTTATGCCTTCTCTCCCCGCCCCCCAATGGCAGTAAATGCGCGTCAGAGGCCAAATAAATTTATTTTCGCTCGCCAACGACTCCGAGCATATGAATTATATTCAGAGCAAGGAGATTACAGAATCCATCCTATTAATATTTAGAGAGCGTATTTAATAAATACCAAATCTCACGTGATACTATCTGCATGAGCACCACTGCTGAGGGGTTTCTCATCCAGCATTTTGTCAAATAGCTGGCAAGAGTCCTTCGGGAGTTGGGTGGCATATAAGAATAACAAAATAAATAAATAAAATAAAATAAAGAGACATCTGGGGGTGGGAGGGTGTCTTCACGTGTTCAGCAGACAGCGATCTTAAGGCGCCCTGTTTATTTGCACAGTTGATTTTGATCTATTTCCCCCCCAAATCATTTATTTATTTATTTATTTATTTATTTATTTATTTATTTATTTATTTATTTATTTATTTATTTATTTATTTATTTATTTATTTATTTATTTATTTATTATTTGGTTCTTCTATGCCGCCCTACTCCCGAGGGGACTCAGGGCGGCATACAACATTGTGCAAGAACACTGAACAATAAACAACGATTAAAACAATTTTAAAAGATTAAAAAAGTTAAAAGAAATATTCACCGACCTACATAACAGGGGGAGAGCTCAGATGGAACTAGTCTCAACCCCCTGCCTGCAGGAAGAGCCATGTCTTGACGGCTTTTTGGAAGGCCAGCAGGGTGGGGATAGTTCAGATCTCTGGGGGTAGTTGGTTCCAGAGCACGGGGCCCCCCACAGAGAAGGCCCTCCCCCTAGGGCCCGCCAGCCGGCATTGTTTGGCTGACGGGACCTGGAGGAGACCCTCCAGGGGTCTCCTGGTCAAATCACAGGGGTTTCTCGATGTGTACAGAAGACGCCACAGTGGGGAGAGACAGGAAGGAAAGGGGCAGTGGGGCGGGTGGGGTGGGGGCGGAATATGGATGTGTATCGTAATCTCTAGCACACTGGTGAGATTCGATGTTCTGCTTTCAGGGTTGTCTTTTTATTCCTCCACGTTTCACCCTGAAAATATCAACACCCTTATTTTTATTCTCTGCTTTCTTTCGGGTGGCCAATTCTGTTGGTCCTATTTAGGCTAACGGGTGCATTTTGGACGCATGCATGTGGAGGGATTACAGATAGCAATAAAGGAGAATATTTGTTGCTCAGGGTTGATATGAGGAGTCCTTGGTGCTCTCTGAGCTTGCTTGCTTTCTTGCAAACATTTCATTACCCTCACTAGGTAACCTCATCGGTGTTAGAAGGGAGGTGGGGTGAGAGAGAGGGGGGGGAGGGAGGGAGGGAGGAAAAGGAGGAGGCAAAAAGAGGAGGAAGAGGATTGTGGGGTCCTTGGTGCTCTCTGAGCTTACTTGTATTCTTGCAGACATTTCATTACCCAGCTAGGTAGCAACATCAGTGCTAGTAAGGAGTGCTGTTTGCTTTCAGTTTATCTTCTGGTGTCTTGCCTGTCTGTGTGGGTGGGTGGGGGATAAATGTCTATGGAGATTCTCAATCATCCAGGTCAGGATAGTCCCAAAGGTGCTTTTCAAAAGGCAATTGGACAATTTCTTGATTTAAAACCAAAAAAAGTCCAGTTGCCTTTTGAAAAAGACCTTTTTGGATGACCTAGAAGGGTGCTAAACCTTGTCCTGACTAATTCGCCTATCTCACATGGAGAGCTGATGGTTCTGCTGGAGTGTGACGACCCAGGGCACGGCACAGAGATAACACAAACAACTGGCAGTTCAAACCCGCCCTTTTAGTGCTCCAAATATCCCCCAAACAAACCTCAAACAGCCTCTGGTCGCAATTAGTCCAGCCCAGCGCTGTTTGCACCAAGGCTGCATGGCAATAAATCTAGCAAAACAAGAACAAAGCAAGGAGTTCAGGGAGCAAAAGATACAGATAATCAGTCCAGAACGCTACACAGGAATGCAAGGATTCTTGGCGAGTTCAAACATCGTCACAAAACACTCCAGGAACTCAGCGTTTGTTCCCGACAAATGCCCCTCCCCACAGCCTCCTTAAGTCTCATTCCCCAGGTGTGCCCGGTAAAGCTGGGCAGGGCACTCTCCTTGTGAGTGGCCTCCTACGTCTGAGCTGATCCCGCCTCCTCTGCACTCTCCAAGCCCTTCCATCAGACGGGGGTGGTTCATGCTCCTCGGCTGAGCTCTGTTCCTGCCTGCCTGCAGGCCTTGCTAATTCCAAACAGCCTGGCTTGGACTGACTCTACCCTTCCTCAGTTTCCTCCAAGGCCAATGGAGCTGCCCTCTCACTTGTTGTCAGTTCTTGTTCCAGCTCATCTTCTGTCTCAGAGTTAGACTCCAATAGGGGCATGACATGGGGTATATTTTCAACCTCTGTGAAGAGAGGAGCATCCTGACCAAGTTAGACTAACCTGTTGTGGGAAGCCCCCCCTCCCCTAGAAGAATGAACTATTTTGAGGAATATTAAAAAGGCAGAATTTTATATTTCCCTAAATGAGGAATGGAGAAACATGTTTTTTAAAGAGGCAGGAAGCAGACTCACTCTTAATAGCCCCCCTCCCCAGAAAATATTTTGTGCCCATTAAGAAGACTGGGCCACTTTCTTCCAAATCAATCGCTATGGCTTAACTACTAAAAATGTTCATTATCTCTTGTACCTCTTAATTTTAGGCTGTTCTTAATTTTAGGCTTCTTCCTTCTCCTCAATTAGTATCTTTACTCATCATTTTCTTTCTTTCTTTCTTTCTTTCTTTCTTTCTTTCTTTCTTTCTTTCCTTCCTTCCTTCCTTCCTTCCTTCCTTCCTTCCTTCCTTCCTTCCTTCCTTCCTTCCTTCCTTCCTTCCTTCTTTCTTTCTTTCTTTCTTTCTTTCTTTCTTTCTTTCTTTCTTTCTTTCTTTCTTTCTTTCTAAATTCCATCACTACTAAATGCCCAGAATATTTCTCTTCAAACATTCTAAGTGGAAAATTAGAGGTGGTTGACCCAGGCGACAAAAATAGGAGAGAGGAGGTAGCATTAGAATAACAGTAGATATACCTGGTAGAATGTATTAAATATATAGGTATAGATAAAGGGAAAGATACAAGGTTAAGAAATAGCTCCAATGTTGGGATGAAGTTAGGGTTTCTGAATGACTAGTCTGCTAATCATAGAATGGATTATGATTAGATGTACTCAGGGAAGGATAAGAGGGAGGAAGAGGAAGTAGAAAGGAAGGGGAGAGAGGGAAGAGGGAAGTAGGAAAGAGGGAGAGAGGGAGGAAGAAGGTAGAGGGGAGAGAGGGAGATAGAGGGAGGGGACTAGTATGAAATATAGAAGGTAAGCAGACTGGAAACAAAAGTATAAAAGGAGCAACTAAGGAGATACTGTATGTTTATGATATTAGGGATAGAAATTTATTACTATGGATGTTTTGATGATATGGTATATGTATGCATATTTGTGTATGTTTGGTGGGGGAAAAAAGAAGAAGACTGGGCCACTCAACCTACAAAACTAAAGACCTTCAGCTCCAGGGTGATGGGATTAAGAAGAACAAGACATGACCCTTTAGGACATAATAGGATTAACCCACTACCATTTAGCAGAAGGCACAGAGCTCACTACATTGCACAATCTCCTAAGGGTATTTCCTTCATTGCATCATTCCTGAGTCCTTCGGGAGTTGGGCGGCATATAAGAACACCATAATAAATAAATAAATAAATAAATAAATAAATTCCAGAGCAGTCCAAACTTCAACCAAACCTGGGAGCTCAGACAAACCCCTAGAATTTGTACTTTGCCTATAGAGCCAGCTATGACCCCTACATGGCCCCATGGGAGTCTGACAACAGCCAATAGAATACACGTTCTTGCACAGGAACAGGAAGCTCAGATACAAAGCCCAGAAAGGTATAAGCTCCCCCCCTCACTCTCAACTCCATGTGGTCAGCTGCACCAGAACCATGGGCTTGCTGGTTCTGCTTCATCATTAAACCATCTTTCCAATCAGCCTCCATGTTTCCAGTGTCTTTCTCCCAGTTTGGAACTGAACCAGATGGATATTTCTTCCAATATGTGACCGACGATGGAGAAAAGGGGGCACCAGGGGAAATACTGCCGCCCTCAAAGATTTTCCTGCCATTTTCCATCTCCTGGTAGAAATGCCCTCATTTACCTAGTTAAACCACACCTAGAGTACTGCATCCAGTTTTGGTCACCACACTACAAAAAAGACATTGAAACCCTAGAGAAAGTGAGGAAGAGAGCAACCTGGATGATAAAGGGTCTGGAAAATAAAACATACAAAGAGCAGTTGCAGGAACTGAGCTTGGCCAGTCTGGCGAAGAGAAGGACCAGGGGTGACATGATAGCAGTGTTCCAATACTTGAGGGGATGCCACAGAGAGGAGGGGGTCAGGCTATTCTCTATGGCACCAGAAAGCCAAACAAGGAATAATGGATGGAAGCTGACCAAGAAGAGATTCAACCTGGAAGTGAGGAGAAACTTTCTGACGGTGAGAGCGATCAACCAGTGGAACAGCTTGCCAGCAGAGGTTGTGAGAGCCCCAACACTTGCGACCTTCAAGGGGAGACTGGACTGCCATCTGTCTCAAATGGTGTAGGAACTCCTGCTTGAGCAGGGGGTTGGACTAGATGACCTACAAGGTCCCTTCCAACTCTAATAATAAATCTAAACCTTAATAGAAATTTAAACAATCTGATGCAGGAAGAGATGTTTTTACAAGCCGTTGTCATTTTCTTTCCATTTCCCCCCTCCCATTCTAACGGTGTGGAAAGGCCGGCCCCTGTCTGGGCTTTTCATCTTGTTCCATGCAAGTTGCCAATCTCTGCACTTCTGTTGCAAAAGTGCTGGATTCCTCTTTTTCCCCTTCTCCACCATCTGCTTTTGGCAGAGTCAGCTGCCATTTTGAAGGTGAAATAGAAGGACGGAAGTTGCCCTGAATCAGTAGTTTACTGCATTTGGACATTTCTGAGAGGGAGAGAGAAAGAAAGAGAGAAATAGGCCCTTAAGGATTAGCTGGAGAGACACCAAGGATGGGTGGCTGAGAAGCTGAATAAGGGAAAAAAACCACGGTGTAAAACTAAAAAGAGTTGTAGATGCCTGTGGCAGATGTTGTGTGGGAGAGAGACGGATGGAAGCAGGAGGCACAACACAGCAGGTTTTTTTCCCCCCAAGGAGAGGCTCTGGCTTTACATAAAGTTTGTTAATCCAACCTATTGTGAATCCCGTGGTCTGTTTTAGAAAGCAGATAAACTTATATATTGTTAGGATAGGTAACCATAGAATAGGATGACTCCCCCCTCTTCTCTGTGACAGCCCCTCAAATGTAGCAGTCTTCCAATATTTGAGGGTCTGTCATAGAGAAGAGGGGGTCGACCTATTCTCCAAAGCATCTGAAGGCAGGACAAGAAGCGATGGATGGAAGATAATCAAGGAGAGAAGCTTGATCAGGGGGTTGGAGTAGAAGACCTCCGAGATCCCTTCCAACTCTAACTTCCAATTCAGTTTTGGTCGCCACGATGTAAAAGGGATGTTGAGACTCTGGAAAGAGTGCAGAGAAGAGCAACAAAGTTGATTAGGGGACTGGAGGCTAAAACATATGACGAACGGTTGCAGGAACTGGGTATGTCTAGTTTAATGAAAAGAAAGTCTAGGGGAGACATGATAGCAGTCTTCCAATATCTCAGGGGTTGCCACAAAGAAGAGGGAGTCAAGCTATTCTCCAAAGCACCTGAGGGCAGAACAAGAAGCAATGGGTGGAAACTAAACAAGGAGAGAAGCAACCTAGAACCTAAGGAGAAATTTCCTGACAGTTAGAACAATTAATCAGTGGAACAGCCTGCCTCCAGAAGTTGTGAATGCTCCAACACTGGAAGTTTTTAAGAAGATGTAGGATAACCATTTGTCTGAAGTAGTGTAGGGTTTCCTGCCTAAGGAGGGGGTTAGATTAGAAGACCTCCAAGGTCCCTTCCAACTCTGTTATTCTTTTCTTTTCTTTTCTTTTCTTTTCTTTTCTTTTCTATTCTATTCTATTCTATTCTATTCTATTCTATTCTATTCTATTCTATTCTATTCTATTCTATTCTATTCTATTCTATTCTATTCTATTCTATTCTTCTGTTATCATTTGAAACATGACCCTGTCAAGGATTAATTTTCTTTTTGGAAAATATTGCTCAGATCCAAAGAAAAGATACATTAGAATGAAATTTCGTTGCATACAGCTCTCAAAGGGTCACCACCTCCAATATACACTACATAAACAAGACAAAATAAATAAACAAATACAAAATTATGCACATACCCACGTATATTATATGACACAGAGAAACAAAGTATTATTTGTAAGTATAAATAAGAACTGTGGTAGTACAGTGGTTAGAATGCAGTATTGCAGGCTAGTTCTGCTGACTGCTAGCAGTTCGAATCTCACCAGGCTCAAGGTTGACTCAGCCTTCCATCCTTCTGAGGTCGGTAATATGAGGACCCAGATTGTTGGGGGAAATAGGCTGACTCTGTAAAACCGCTTAGAGAGGGCTGTAAAGCACTGTGAAGCGGTATATAAGTGCTCTTGCTAAGTATGTTTGAAGGGGTGGTGGTGATCTTTTAGAATGTATCAGGACCCGGTTTCAACAATAGGATGGGGGTGTGCCTGAGGGTGCCTAATCTGTTCCCTTTGAGATTTAATTGTGGCATGGAAGCTAGGAAAGAGCACTGTGGCTTTAAGGCGTTCGTCTCACCATCCGCCACCCCAATCTCTTTGCTCTTTGGTCCTCAGCCGCCTCGCCTTGATGGATTGCTGGCGCGTTCTTTATTGGAGCACCTTACAGCGGTGGCTTTTAAACCCCTGACAGTGTTAGCATAAAAGATTTACGTGATGTGATGAGGGCCACACAAGAACAATAATTTCAAAATACATTGCTTTGGCTTTCGGGGGACACCCTGGGAAACCGAGGCATGGCAGGCGGTGCACTTGTTCAGTAATTACGAAATGGCAGCCCAGGAGAAGGCAAAGCTTTGGAGACCAGGAGCTGGAGATGAAAGCCATCTGTGCGCCTTGGCGAATTGAAATTACAGTAATATATGGAGACATTACCTGAAAAAAAAAATCCCAGCGCTATTTAAATGATTTACTATTACGCCCTGGCAAGCTTTAATTTAAGGATAAAGTCATTCAGAGAGCTAATCTGATAGAGGAGGCATTATTTCACACAGTTAAGTTAATTTACACTAGCTGTTGTTGTTGCAGTCCGCCGTTATTATTATCTGCACAAACAGCCGATCGGCCTTGACAGAAGCAATATACTGTTTAATACCAAATCTTCATTCAGCCAGTGAGCTGTCTGGGATAAAGGTTTGTTTATAAGCGCTGATGATGAGGATGGGGTGTGATTTGCAGGTCGAAGCTGATAACAGTGATGAGGAGTAAGCTGTGGTTACTTCCTCGACCTGCTTTTTAAAAGGGAAGCACCAGCCATTCATAGGTTTGTTCGAATTACTCCAGCCCAATGCAATGTTCTCCCCAGGTGCTGAGTTTTTCCTCATTTCTAGATTCCCTGCTAGTGCTCTTATCATTCTCCCACAACATAAGAGCCAAGGTGGCGCAGAGGTTAGAGGCAGGTACTGCAGGCCACTTCAGCTGACTGTGATCCTCAGGTCAGCGGTTCAAATCTCACCGGCTCAAGGTTGACTCGGCCTTCCATCCTTCCGAGGCAGGTAAAATGAGGACCCAGATTGTTGGGGGCAATATAAATATACATTGCTTATGGGTGTAAACCGCTTAGAGAGTGCTTGCACTGTGAGGCGGTATATAAATCTCACAAATAAATAAATAAATAAACTTCTACATTTTCCGAGCGACTCTGACTCTTAGCAAAAGCCCCCCTTTCCCCCCCTCTCCGACTTGCTGACATTTTAAACAAAGACTCTTGTGCCGTCTAGTTAATTTAAACTAATTTTGAGAACTACCGATAAATACATTAAGGGACCTGTCTCGATTCCATCCCTCCCCACTTCTGCCTTACAGAAACTCTATTGGCCAGAGATTTATAACGAAAATAAAAGATATTAAACCACCAAGATTGCAAATGTTGCTTATGAAGAAAGAGATTGGCTTTCGTTGAATGAAGTGGAGAGTTTAGAGGTGATCAATGCAACTTGTGATTTATGAAGGTGGAGCTGGGACCCGCCCAAGTCTTCTGGGATTTGCAGAATCTGACCCAATTTTTAAGGCATGCTTCTCTGCTCTAGGTCTCTCCCTTTGCTACTCCCTGTTGCTGAATTTTAATGTTTGTTGGTGTTTTACATATTTTTCTCATTATTATGTTTGATCACACAGTCAGTCAGACGTTTCAACTGGATTTGGCATTTTTCTCCATCTATTGAGTCCTTCCTAAGGATCTGGGATAGGCGGATGTGGCTGTTTGAGGGTGTTAAAAGGATTGTGGTAGGTTGTAAGCTGTTCCAAGTAAAGCTGCCTTTTGCAATTGACTGATGGGGATTTTGTCAATGCCAGCAGGGTTCAAGTGGTGCTCCAGTTGTTTTGGGATTGCACCCCAAGCACCTTTGAATATTGGTACTATCTTTGCTTTCTTTTGCCACAGTCGTTCTATTTCTATTTTGGATTTTGTGATTTTCTCCACTTCTTTCTCTTGCATTCTACGGTCTCCAGGTACGTTTGACTTACGACCATAAATGAGCCCAAAATTTCATTTGTTAAGACCATTTTACAATCTCTCTTGCCACAGTCGTTAAGGGAATCAATGCAGTTGATAAGTTAAGTAGCCCGGTTGTTAAGTGAATCTGGCTTCCCCATGGAATCACGTGACCTTGGGATGCAGCAATAGTCATAAATATGAACCAGCTGCAAAGCATCTGAATTTTGATCACATGACCATGGGATGCTGCAAAGGTCGTAACTGTGAAAAACGGTCATAGGTCACTTTGTTCAATGCCATTGTAACTTTGAATGGTCACTAAGTGAACTGATGTAAGTCGAGGACTACCTGTACTGTCATTATTATTATTTTTTTTTGTTGTGTTCTGACTGACCTCTAACTGAACTCTAGCTTGTTATGTCTGGCTGAACTCTGGCTGAACTCTGATTTGTTATGTTCTAGCTGAACTCTATCTGAACTGTATGTTTTCACTCAGGTCCAGTGTTTGAATGCTCAAACACTATTGGTTGTTGTGTCTGACAGCCCTCTAAAAAAGCGCAGCTGTCAGACCTGGTGTTTTGCTGGTTGCTTGAGTGAGCTAAGTAAAAGAGCTGTTCTGAAGTCTGTCTCCTATGATCCTTACCCACTATCTAACAATTTTACTTCCCAGTTAGCCTCCAGTTGTGGGATCTCATAGCGTCCTTCATTTATGTCAAGATCATCTTCTTTTAATGACCCCATAATCCCTTGCGGGGTGGAGTCTGGGCAACTGAACGGAGCTGAGTGTTTACTGGCCGGATGCCCTTCCTGTCGCCAATTCGGAGTTTTTTTTTCAGCAGATATATTCTCATTGTGCCCAGAGAGAGAAATATCTGCCTCTACCTAGGATCGAACCCACAGCCTCCTGATTGTGAGGTGAGCGCTCCACCCCTAGGCCACCGCATCACTCTCCATTTATGTCAAGATCCATCTCTGTTTAACCTCCCAGCATAGAGAAGGTCAGCCAGCTATTGTCACCTGCTGAAGCGCTACTTTTTTAAAAAATGCCATCCTTGTGCATAACTTGCCCTGTGTTTCTTCGATCTCTTGGCTCATTAACCAGGATGGCTTTTGCTTAAAAAGAAGAAAAGGAAAAGGGGAAAAACCCATCAGCGTGGGAGTCTCAGAAGTGAAAACAGAAAGAAATGGCCTGTGTCCTCAGTGTTCTCCTCTGAATTTAGAATTTAGAAAATAACCAAACATGACAAAACTGGTTGCTTGGGCTGTATTTTGCCAAGCAAGCAAACAAAGTAGCCTTGTTGTGGATGAGTGGAAAAACAATGGTTGGCATCCAAATGGTGTAGCATTTAAGCAACTTACCAGTGAGAAGACAACCAGAGTTCCTGCTCTCCCATTGGTGATGAGCAGGGGTGGGTTTCTAATTTTTTACTACCACTCTGTAGGCGTGGCTTATTTTGTGGGTGTGGCTTGCCAGCCATGTGACCGGGTGGGCATGGCTTGCTGGTCATGTGACCGGGTGGGCATGGCTTGCTGGTCATGTGACCAGGTGGGCGTGGCTTCTCAGACTGCTGAAGGGAGGGGCACTGAGATAGCTCCTGCCGCCCATTCCCCCTCCCCTCAGCAGCTCGAGAAGCCTCAAACGTGCGAAAATGCCTAGGATCATCACCGCGCGTTCGTAGCTTCTCAGACTGCTGAAGGGAGAGGAATGGAGATAGCTCCTGCTGCCCGTTCTTTCAGCGTCTCACACGCTCCCTCAGCCATCCTCCCCTGCTTGGACTCACTGTGGGGTAGGAAGGCAGCGCATGCACAGTGCCGGAAGTTCGGCTTCTGGGCATGCACAGAAGAAAATGTAAAAAAAAAATAATTTTTTTTAAAAAATGGCGGTGCCCAGGCACTGGCAACCGACCGCACCGGTACTGTGACGTCACCAGCGGGCCGCTACCGGTGCTATAGAGTGGACCGCACCGGTAGGAACCCACCACTGGTGATGAGGTATTTCACAATAAACAATGGGAGAATATTAATGGCTTCTCATAATAGTCTAAATTCAATTTCCCTTCAGCCATGTTGCTGGCTGGTGTTTCCAAAATTCCATACACACCAGATGAACAGGAAGCTCAGGTGGGGTAAGGAAGATGTTCCTGATAGAAGCTCCTCAGGTGAACCATCTCATTCCTAACTGTCCTATTCACCACTCTTGCAAATTGTCCTCATTGGTAGGGTGAGATGGGACCACCTTGATAGAGGAGAAGTTCTAACCCAAAGACGTCAGACTTAGCCGAGAATTTGGGGGTGACATGAATGCTTTCCACTTTTGGTGAACCTGAAATCTAAGTAAGCACCAGATTTTGAAACGCATTTTAATGGGACTCAAGCCAGCAAGGACAATCCATTGCCAGATAGTTGAGGAATGTAGACAATAGGAAGAAGTACCTGTGTGGTGTTGGAGAACAAAAGGTAACTTGGGGGCCAGGACAGTGGTGAAATCCAAAAATTTTCCCTACCGGTTCTGTGGGCGTGGCTTGGTGAGCTTGGCTTGGTCATGTGACTGGGTGGGCGTGGCCAACTTGATTGGTCTCACCCTTA
Organism: Diadophis punctatus similis; assembly: GCA_023053685.1. Lineage (NCBI taxonomy): Eukaryota > Metazoa > Chordata > Lepidosauria > Squamata > Dipsadidae > Diadophis > Diadophis punctatus. Next base: position 5,628,060 of record JALIGW010000018.1, read on the forward strand.
GGAAATTTCTCCTTAGTCCAACTCACAATTAAATAGCACAATAAAATAGCACTGTTCCAACACTTAGAATAGAATAGAATAACAGAGTTGGAAAGGACCTTGGAGGTCTTCTAGTCCAACCCCCCTGCTTAGGCAGGAAACCTTACACCACTTCGGACAAATGGTTATCCAATCTCTTCTTAAAAACTTCCAGTGTTGGAGCATTTACAACTTCTGGAGGCAAGTTGTTCCACTGATTAATTGTTCTGTCAGGAAATTTGAGGGGCTCCTACAAAAATGAGGGAGTCAGTCTATTTTGGAAGAGCCGAGGTGGCGCAGCGGTTAGAGGCAGTACTGCAGGCCACTTTAGCTGACTGTGATCCGCAGGTCAGCGGTTCAAATCTCACCAGCTCAGGGTTGACTCAGCCTTCCATCCTTCCGAGGTAGGTAAAATGAAGACCCAGATTATTGGGGGCAATATAAATATACATTGCTTACTGGTGTAAACCGCTTAGAGAGTGCTTGCACTGTGAGGCGGTATATAAATCTCACAAATAAATAAATAAATAAATAAATAAATAAATAAATAAATAAATAAATAAATAAATAAATAAATAAATAAATAAATAAATTTTCCAAAGCACCAAAAGGCACAACAAGGAACAACGGATGGAAACTAACCAAAGATGGTAGAGGGCAGGAAGGCCTGGAGGAATGTTGTCCATGGGGTCGCGATGGGTTAGACATGACTTCGCAACTAACAACAACAACAACATACATCTTCGGATCGTAGAATTGTAGGCTTTGAAATGTTCTTGAAGTTCTTCCAGTTACTGCTAATTTGGGAAGCCTTTTCAGGACCTGACAATGAAGTCATTTGGGAAACAATCAGTCAAGAACTGAAGAGGATCCAGGACTATGGATATCATCATGCCAAAACGGTAGTCTCAAGGATTGTATTATAGGAGAGTGTATTATAGAGGAGAGAAACATCCCACCAGAAAATCTATTTTGCTGCAAAGATTACAGATTACAGATACTACTACTACTACTACTACTACTACTAATAATAATAATAATAATAATAATAATAACAACAACAACAACAACAACAACAACAACAACAGAGTTGGAAGGGACCTTGGAGGTCTTCTAGTCCAACCCCCTGCCTAGGCAGGAAACCCTACACTACTTCAGACAAATGGTTATCCAACATCTTCTTAAACACTTCCAGTGTTGGAGCATTCACAACTTCTGGAGGCAAGCTGTTCCATGGATTAATTGTTATAACTGTCAGGAAATTTCTTCTTAGTTCTAAGTTGTTTCTCTCCTTGTTTAGTTTCCACTAAACAAAGATGTTCCCCAATTATCTATTTCAAAAGAATGCATTGTGTTTTTGGTCAAGTTTTGCTAACGGGAGAAAAGATGGGGATAATCCTTTTTAGTAATAAATAAGAAGGGACAAAATCAATCGCTGAATACTCTTATTCAGCTATTATAATACTTATAATACTCGCAACAGAATACCTTACGCAACCAGACTTGAAATCCTGGGCTTAGAAAGCTTAGAACTACGTCGCCTTCAGCACGACCTAAGCATAACTCATAAAATTATCTGCTACAATGTCCTTCCTGTCAATGACTACTTCAACTTCAACCACAACAATACACGAGCACATAACAGATACAAACTCAAAGTGAACCGCTCCAAACTTGACTGTAGAAAATATGACTTTAGCAACAGAGTGGTAAATGCCTGGAACTCACTACCTGACTCTGTGGTTTCATCACCAAACCCCCAAAACTTTACCCTTAGACTGTCCACTGTCGACCTCACCCGGTTCCTAAGAGGTCAATAAGGGGCGTGCATAAAGCGCACCAGCGTGCCTACCATCCCTGACCTAATGTTCCCTCTTATCAGTACCCATCTTATGTATATAAACAATGTTTTATCTATGTATATTACCAACATGTACTTGACAAATAAAATAAAATAAAAAATAAAAAATAAAATAAAAAATAAATAAATTGTCTATTGTATTACTTTTTTAAAAAATTGGCTATCTTCTTAGGGTTGATCTGCAAGTCACAGTGAATATACACTATTTACAAATGGTTATGGGCCTGGGCAGTGAAGTTCTGGGCTCACCCATCTGGCTCCAAATGATCAGCCGGTTTAACCCTCATCTGCATATAGATTGAACGGGTCAATCAAGACATCTCTCCAGGAACATTTCCGGTGATGCGATCATGGAGATGCTTGGAAAATCTTTTGCAAGTGCGCAACCCACCGGAACAAGTAGAGAGAGGGATGTTTAATTTGTCCGACACGCCGAAGTGTCAGCCCGTCCTCCTCTTTCGCATAGCGTTTGCATCTTTGAATGGAAAGCGGGAATGGCTGGGGAATCAGCCAAAGATCTTTTTTTCCCAAAGTCAGATGAGAAGGCATTTGAAACACATGCACAAGGAGAGGAAAATCCCCACATTATAATGCGATTTAGGATTCTAAGCTCACTTCGCTAGGCTCTCAAATGACTGGAAATGGATTTTTTCTCCTTCCCTTAGGCTTGGTTATAAAATCAGGTTAGAACCAGGGCATAAGGAGGGGAAGAAGGAAGAAAAAAACGTACGGCAAAATGTAGTGCATAAAATCTCTTTTGCATTCTCTCTTACCCAATCCAATGGATTTGTTTCTAGGTTTTCTTTTACGGGATAAAAGAGTTTGAAGGCAAATTCTCAGGAGTGGAATATGATGTTCTTGCCCTTATTTAGTGGTGCAATGGCACATGCCTGTGTGTAAATGCGCCTAAAGACTTGATTCTCGGTCTTTCCTCTGCAACCTTGTGTCCTTCACTTCAGGGGCGGGTTCCTAATTTTGTTACTACCACTCTGTGGGCATGGCTTATTTTGTGGGTGTGGCTTGCCAGCCATGTGACTGGGTGGGCGTGGCTTCTCGGACTGCTGAAGGGAGGGGAACTGAGATAGGTCCTGCTGCCCATTCCCCCTCCCCTCAGCAGCTCGAGAAGCCTCAAACGTGCGAAAATGCCTAGGATCATCACCGCGTGTTCGTGGCTTCTCGGACTGCTGAAGGGAGGGGAATGGAGATAGCTCCTGCCGCCCATTCTTTCAGCGTCTCACGCGCTCCCTCAGCCATCCTCCCCTGCTTGGACTCACTGTGGGGTAGGAAGGCAGTGCATGAGCAGTGCCGGAAACTCGGCTTCTGGGCATGCGCAGAAGAAAATTTAAAAAAAAATTAAATCTTTAAAAAAAAATGGTGGTGCCCAGGCACCGGCAACCGACTGCACTGGTACTGTGACGTCACCAGCGGGCCGCTACCGGTGCTATAGAGTGGACCACACTGGTAGGAACCAACCACTGCTTCACTTCCCTTTAAACTTCAATAGGTGCTTTCCAGGTTGGGAAGTAAGAGCAGATAGAGAGGCTAAGTATGGAAAAATAGATATCAGAAGGTAGTAATTCCAGTTTTAGCTTCCCCAATGTCTAACAATAAGGGCAGCTCAAAAGCACAACCAAAGTGTCAACTCGTAAAGCATTCCTGGCCTGCTTTCGAGTTGCCATAGGCAGGAGGGGGGAAAGTTGATGGAGCAACACGGCAGCAACCAGAAGCACATTCCATGCATATCTTCCTCAAGGCCGCAGCCTAGGTTACCAGAGCCAGCTGGAGAGGTGTGTTCTCTACAGCCCAAGAAAGTGCTTCTTTGGAGAATGTGATTTATGACACAACCTGGGAGGAGCGGGGAAACAAGGGCATAGTTAGGATGTAAATTACATGGGACACAGCTGACTCCACTTGTGTATGTGCCGACATGTTGCTCCTAATAAATAGCTGGATTTCTTTCGAAACTTGGCTTGAGGCTCATGAATGAATTAGGGCATCTGTCGGAACCCTGACAGCAAGTCAGCTCTCCTTTTAAAACTAATCAAGATTACTGGGTTTCCTGGGTCCTGGCCTCTCCAGTTGGTCCCCGACATCTGGGGTGCTTGGAGAGAAACTCAGGTAACCATAGCAGAGGATGGACTATCCGAAGAGAGCCTGCTCCAAGCGACTGAAAGAGAGGCAGAGCTCACCTCCAACCAGGCAATTTCAGGACCTGGAAATGTGGCAGGCCTGAAGATCCAAGGCCCAAGATGGCTTCCAGGCCTGACAGGGAGCATATGTTTAAAAACACAGATTTTTTTTTGAGAAATAAAATCAGATTTCTGAAGAAACTGGGCAGGATTTATAATATGGAAGTCTGTAGAACTGAGAAGGGTTTGAAATAGGCCAGTCTGATCACTCCAAATCTAGGCCTTTAGTTTATCACATTAATACCTCCTGAGGGTTAGTATTTGCACAAGATAAGAAAAATTAAATCTCTTATTTGTGAAGAGATTCTGTAATGTTATTCTCCCTCTGGTTTTCTTCTTCTTAGCAGTTTAGAAGTGTTCATGTTTCTTGTAGAAAGGCGTTTTTATCAATCACGCCTGTTTAATTGTTGTTACTTTATTATACGTGCTTTCATACAGCGATAATTGAGTTCATAATACCTTATGCAGCCTAATGTGAAAAAATATTCTTTTTCCCCCCCTTTGCTGAATAGAAATGACTTTTCCCCCCTTCTATTCCTCAGGGGGCTGTTTTATCAAAACTCATGTCAAGTATTTAGCAAAGTAGTCATTGCTCAATTGTGAAGCACCAGAAGTGTAAAATTATGATAATATGAATGGAAGGAACGCAAAGTATAATGCAGATGACCATAATTTGCTTGATTATTAATGGAGTTTTCATCTAATTTACAAGACCTAACCTTGTGTGATACCAATGCAAAACACAAGTGTACCTTTTTAGTTCATAATTTAATTAGATTTGCAATATATCACCACATTTTTTTTCCTCATTAAGCAAAAGAAATCACAGGATTCTTAGTCAGGCATGCAGTAAACAGTGTTTAAACAGTGTCAAATAGATTTTTCCCTAATCCAAAGAACTCACCCCCCATCCCCCCAAAAAAGAAACCCATTTAATTATTTTCAACAGAAAAAAGCTAATATGCAGCAAAGTTAGTACTCCAGTTGTGAGTTCTTCTCCTTGTAAGAAACTAGGAACCAGTGATAGTGTTAGAAAAAAAATAAGGGTGGAAGTGAGGATTATAGGCAGAAAGCAGAGAGCAACCAAGATGATTAGGGGACTGGAGGCTAAAACATATGACAAACAGTTGTAGCAGTGGTGGGTTCCTACCAGTGCGGTCCACTCTATAGCACCGGTAGCGGCCCGTTGGTGACGTCACAGTACCGGTGCGGTCAGTTGCTGGTGCCTGGGTTCCGCCATTTTTTAAAAAAAAAAGTTTAAATTTTTTTTAAAAATTTCTTCTGCGCATGCCCAAAAGCTGAGCTTCCGGCACTGTGCATGCGCTGCAGGGGAGGATGGCTGAGGGAGTGTGTGAGATGCTGAAAGAACAGGCGGCAGCAGCCTAGGATCATCAAATGGGGAGAAGCATTCAGGCCGGACAGAGCCTCCTAGAAGAACCGCTGCTGCGGTCTTGCTGCTCCCACTGCAGGGGGCTGCGTTGCGGGTGGGCAAGGCCCCCCTGCTTCTCCGGCCACTGCCAAGCTCCCGAGGCCCACGCCCACCTAGTCACATGGCTGGCAAGCCACACCCACAAAATAAGCCACGCCCACAGAGTGGTAGTAAAAAAATTAGGAACCCGCCTCTGAGTTGTAGGAACTGGGCATGGCTAGTCAAGTGAAGAGAAGGACCAGGGGAGACAGGATAGCAGTCTTCCAATATTTGAGGGGCTGCCACAGAGAGGAGGGGGTCAAGTTATTTTCCAAAGCACCCGAAGGCCAGACAAGGAATAATGGATGGAAGCTGATCAAGGAGAGATTCAACTAGAAGTAAGGAGAAATGTTCTGACAGTGAAAGCAATGGAACAGAAGTTGCCTTCGGAAGTTGTGGGAGCTTCATCACTGGAAGCTTTCAAGAAGAGATTGGACTGCCATTTGTCAGAAATGGTGTAGGGTCTTCTGCTTGGGTGGGGTGTTGGACTAGATAACTTACAAGGTCTCTTCCAACTCTGAGTGTGATGATGATATTATATTATAAAAAAGATGGAGAGATTCCAGAAAAAGTGCAGACAAGAACAACAAAAATGATTAAGGGACTGAAGGCTAAAACAAATGGTTGCAGGAATTGGGTATGTCTAGTCTAGTGAAAAGGACATGGGGTGACATGACAGCAGTGTTCCATTATGTGAGGGGCTGCCATAAAGAAGACGGGGTTAAACTATTTTCCAAAGCACTGGAAGGCAAGACAAGAAACAATGGATGGAAAATATTAAAGGAGAGAAGCAATCTAGAACTAAGGAGAAATTTCCTGACAGTGAGAACAATCAACTATTGCCTTCAGACCAGTGGTGGGTTCCTACCGGTGCGGTCCGGTGCGTAGCTCCAGTAGGGAGGGGCCGATTGCGCAATTTGCATGCGACCACTCCGGTGCCGTCTTCGCTGGTCCGTCGCGCGTGTCACTGTCTTTTTAAAAGAATTTTTGGGCTTTTTTGCTTCTGCGCATGTGCGGAAGCAAAATCTTGCTGAAATCTCATGAGGGGACGTGCGTGCACGCACGAGATTTTGGCGAGATTTTGCTTTCGTGCATGCACAGAAGCAAAATCGTGCGAGGGGGTGCATGCACATAGCGAACGCTATGCGCACAAAATGTGAAGATGCGCGCACAGCGCACAGCGCATCGGTAGCAAGGTAAGAGAGCAACCCGCCCCTGCTTCAGATGTTGTTGGTGTTCCATCACTGGATGTTTTGAAGAAGAGATGGATAGCCAACTGCCTGGAATGGCATAAGGTCTCCTATTCGAGCAGGGGGTTGGACTAGAAGACCTTCAAGGTCCCTTCCAATTCTGTCATTCTATTAGATACCTTCTCCCAATAACCCATTTGTAGAGACGAATATAAATGTACAGTAGAAGAACATGGAAAGGCGTGCCTGAGTTAGATACAGTTTTTGTAACCCAAGCAAGCAGTTGATGTAGACTTTGCAATACCAACTTTGCAATAAATGAGCCAAGAAATCGATGATTCAGGCTGTACAAATTAGTGCACATGCAGTCTATTCTGTTATATGAATCAATTAGATTTAGGTGAACTGGACATAGAGGCAAAGTCCTTTTATACAAAATACAGGAGAAAAGGGGAATGTCAGATTTGGGCAGGAATAGGGCTAAATATCTATCTTGTCTAAGAACAGTGGTGACTGTCCAGCCCTAAGAACCAAGAATGACACAGGGAGTAATTTTCTTCACTGTTCACCTATAGACAGAATCTTACCAGACTAAACAATTATCTGCATAGTTTATTATTTATTTATTTATTTTGTGAGATTTATATACCGCCTCACAGTGCAAGCACTCTCTAAGCGGTTTACACCAGTAAGCAATGTATTTTTATATTGCCCCCAACAATCTGGGTCCTCATTTTACCTACCTCGGAAGGATGGAAGGCTGAGTCAACCTTGAGCCGGTGAGATTTGAACCGCTGACCTGCGGATCACAGTCAGCTAAAGTGTTTGTTTAGCAACCATTTGAAGTTACAACGGTACCAAAAAAAGTAACATGACTATTTTTCACATGACCATTGCAGCATGCCCATGGTCACATGATCAAAGTTCTGACGCTTGGTAACTGGCATGTACCTACCATATTTTTCGGAGTATAAGATGCACCTTTTTGCCCCCAAAAAGAGGGTGGAAATGTCGGTGCATCTTATACATCGAATACAGCCATTTTTTGGCCTCCCAAAGCCCCGCCCCCATATCCCATTTTTGCGAAAAACGGGCCATTTTTTTAAAAAATGGGGGCATTTTTGCCTTCCCCCACCCCCTAGGAGTGCTCTGCAGACTTCCCAAACCCTCTGCATGCCCTGTTCTTGCAAAAAATGAGCTAAAAACGGGCCATTTTTTTTCAAAAATGGGGATGTTTTTGCCTTTTAATTGCCCCATCTAGCATGACTGGAGGAGGAATTCTGGGAGTTGAAGTCCACTAGTCTTAAAGCTGTCAAGTTTGAAGTTTGTAAAAAGTATACATGGTTGTAAAAAGTGTACATGGTTGTAAAAAGTATACATGGTTGTAAAAAGTATTCTGCTACACTGGTATTTTATTAAATAATATATTACTACACCATTTGGTTCAGAATACCTTTTTCCTTGTTTTCCTCCTCTAAAATCTAGGTGCGTCTTATACCCCGGTGCGTTTTATACTCCGAAAAATGTGGTATTTATGATGGCTGCAGTGTCTCCGGGTCATGTGATCGCTGCTGAATCCAGGAGCTAGAAATCTTTGTTCTTTTTTTACTTCCAAATCTCAGTTTGTGTTTATATTTGCAGATCTAATTTATGTCCCGGGGCTTGTTTTCACCTGTTTCTCCTGGTTTTTCTTTCACTCTGTCTAGTGTCCTTATTGACTTGTGATTACTTGTTTTGCAATATTTTCGGATTGCAGGGACTACCCAGCATCAGGTAGGGAATAAATTCCACACTGATGGATTGATGCATTAGGTTTTTTTTTTTAAAAAAAAACTGGTTTTATTTAAGGGATTAAGGATAATTACTTCTGAGAAAATGTACGACCGAGCCAGTGCATCTAATTTTGGTTACACTTTTTGTTTAGTTATCAGCAAAAATGTCCTGGAGCAGTAAAAGGTCCTTTGCAAAGGTTTCTTCCTGATTGCAATTTCCCTGGAATGCATTGATTTATTTAAAGAATTTATATGGCTGCCCATCTTAACCCAATAACTCTGGACACCCAACAAAACTATGCATAAAATAACACGGCATAAAAGCCAGAAGGCAACACATAATTAAAAGTAAAAAATAAGACTCCTGATAGAACTGCCTCATAGCAGGTAACAAACACATATACCAGTGTCCAATAACATCCTGACCCCATTGCCTGAGGGGAAAAGCAGGCCAGCAAGCTATATAGGTAGACCAGACCAAGAAAATAGCTTTGCAGGAAGGCTTAAATTATTTTTATTGAGATGGGCTAGAACAAGTAAAAACTAGTAAGTCTAATAGTGCTATACCCTCCCTCCCTCTCCTCCTCCTGCTGCTGTTGTCTCTCTCCTCCTCCTGCTGTCTCTCTCCTCCTCCTCCTCCTCCCTCTCACCTGCTCCTCTTTGTCTCCCTCCTCCTCCTCCTCCCTCTCACCTGCTCCTCTTTGTCTCCCCCCCCCCTCCTCCTCCTCCTCCTCCTCCTTCCTCCTCCTCCTCCTCCTCCTCCTGTCTCTCACCTGCTCCTCTTTGTCTCCCTCCTCCTCCTCCTCCTCCTCTTCCTCCTCCTCCTCCTCCTCCTCCTCCTGCTGTCTCTCTCCTGCTCCTCTTTGTCTCCCTCCTCCTTCTCCTCCTTCTTGTCTCCTCCTGCTCCTCCTCTTGTCTCTCTTTTCCTCCTTCTTGTCTTCCTTCTCCTCCTTCTCCTCCTTTTTGTCTCCTCCTTCTCGTCTCGTCCTCCTGTCTCTCTTTTTCTCCTTCTCTCCTCCTTGTCTCCTCCTTGTCTTCTCCTCCTCCTCCTCCAGATCCTCCTCTTCCTCCTGTCTCTCTTTTCCAGGGATGGGTTCTACTTACCTTCCCTACCTGTTCGCATTGCGTCGGAAGTGCGCGTTTTGGATGGAAACTGAACAAGGAGAGATTCAACCTGGAAATAAGGAGGAATTTCCTGACAGTGAGAGCAATCAACCCATGGAACAGAAGTTGCCTTCAGAAGTTGTGGGAGCTTCATCACTGGAGGCTTTCAAGAAGACATTGGAACCAACTTCCCCCAGAGACCCGAACCATCCCCACCCTGCTGGCCTTCCGAAAAGCCGTTAAGACATGGCTCTTCCTGCAGGCAGGGGTGGGGGGGAGACTAGTTCCACCTGAGCTCTCCCCTGGTATGTTTGATGGTAAATATTTTTTAACTTTTTTAAATGTTTTAACTTTGTTTTTAACTGTTTTTTATTATTAGTGTTCTTATTCAATGCTGTACGCCACCCTGAGTCCCTCGGGAGTAGGGCGGCATAGAAGAACCAATAACAAATAAATAAATAAATAAATAATGCCTTCTCATTTCCCACCCAAATTGCCCATGTCCTATGGGAATAATTTATGCATTATTCAATCCGACAAAGGAACAATTCCTTCGTCTTTCAAAAACTGCAAAGCTCCTAATAGTTGAGCTCGGAGCGATTCTCTGAAAATCAAGAACGATGTAACAAGGTCTCTGGCATATCACTGGTGCTATTAATTGCACCCTTCATCTTTACGTGACTGTCGACAGCTTTCTTAGAAAATGAAAAAGTTACAAAATGCCATTCTGCAGTATCCCTTGATTAGTATTTATGGCCTCAAAATTACATGTCCAGAGGTTAATTGCCATGTGGAGCAACTATCATTTTCATCTAATTAATATATTATAATTAAATAAGCAGGGTGCTCGGAGAATTACCGGTCTCTCCCTTCCACCCAGACAGGATATCTAACTTCCCGTGAAAGGCCATTTTCTGTTAGAAACAATTCCTTGTTCAGGACAGAAGAGTTTATCTGTGATCCTTCTTCTTTAGAGTTTGTGTTGGACCTGCCACAACTTAAACCTCTAATTAGAAATGATCCTTGCTGCATTAGTTGAGAAAGGTAGAGTTTATTAGAGATCAAGTGCATTGCAGCATTGCAAAGCCAGATCTTAGAATCGCGCACCAAAATCCCTAAGTTCTACTTTTTCCCAGCCTTCAGTGTCTCTCATTGCCCACCTCAGTTTCACCAGTTAGGTTCAGGCAAGATGTTTTCATAACGGTCAGTCCAAGCAGAGCTTGGTAGTGGCTCCCTCCTTCTTCCAGATGGGTGACCTTGAGGCAGCTTCTCGAGCAGGGGCGGGTTGCCCTCTTACCTTGCTACCGGTGCGCTGCGCGTGCATCACCATGTTTCGTGCGCTCATGCACTCACTACGCGAGTGCCCCCCTCGCACGTTTTTGCTTCCACGCATGCACAGGAAGCAAAAATCACCAAAATCTCATGAGGGGATGCGCACGCATGCGATTTCGGCGATTTTTTGCTTCTGCACATGCACGGAAGCAAAAAAATCGGCAAAATCTCTCTCGCACGCGTCTCCTCACAAGATTTTGCTTTTGCGCATGCGCAGGAAGCAAAACAAGCCAAAAAATTCTGAAAAAAAGATGGCAACGCGCAACGGACCGGTGAAGACAGCACCGGAGCTGTCGCGCGCAAATTGCATAATCTGCCGGCCGCTACCGGTGAGGCAGAGTCGACAGCACCGGTAGGAACCCACCACTGGTCTCGAGGAGATACAGCACTTAGTTTTGTTTTCTCAAGCATGGTTATGGCAGTCTGTCACAGCATAGCAGCGAAGCACAAGCCAGCATAAAGTGGTAGCTGACAGTTTGATTCCCAGAACCATCCTGGAATCCAACTTCAGAGAGCGTTTTGGGAGCGTTTTAACAAACTGCATCACTGTTTGGTTTGGTGGCTGCAGCGCCTCAGATAGAAAGTCCATACAGAGAGTGGTGAGGACAGCCGAGACTATTATAGGAAGCTCGCTTCCCGTTATTCAGGATGCTGCTTATAAGTGCTATGTGCTTAGAGCTCGAAGCATTGTTAGAGACCCCACACACCCACTTTACCGTCTGTTTCTGTTTTCTCCCCTCTGGGAGGAGGCTTTGAAGTATTTCTAGCAGGACTACCAGACTCTGTAACAGCTTTATTCCATAGGCCATCCGTCTGGTACACTCGCAAGATTCGTTTCTCTCGCCATGTACATGTATATCTCCAAACTAGACTGTGTTGTTTCTCCGTGTCATATAATACTGTATATGTGGGTATATGCATAATTTTGTATTTATTTATTTAACCATATTTATGTAGTGTATATTGGAGGTGGAGACCCTTTGGGAGCTGTATGCAATGAAATTTCATTTTAATGTATGCCGATTAGTGTACATTCAAAGTGACAATAAAATTATTCTAAGTTATTCTAACTAACGGAACAACTTGCCATCAGAAGTTGTAGGTGCTTCATCACTGGAGGCTTTTAAAAAGAGACCGGACAGCCACTTGTCTGAAATGGTATAGCAAGGGTGGTCAAACTATGGTTCTTTGAGGACCTGTGAACTTCAACTCCCAGAATTCCTGAGCTAGTCATGCATGCCTGGCTGGCTCAGGAATTCTGAGAGTTGAAGTCCACAGGTCCTCAAAGAAGCATAGTTTGGCCACCCCTGTGGTATAGGCTCTCTTGCTTGAGCAGGGGGTTGGACTAGAGGACCTCCAAGGTCCCTCCCAGCTCTATTCCGATTGATTGAGGACTGTCTGCACTTTTTTAGCAAGCAGGAAAATGCTTTGAGGAGTTTTATCTTGGTTCTCTGCAGTTTAGGCTCACCAATCTCCCCCCAATGCAGCAAGAGAGAGGGAGGGAGGGAGGGAGAGAAGGAGGGAGGGAAGGAGAGGGAGAGGGAGAGGGAGAGATAGATAGATAGATAGATAGATAGATAGAGAGAGAGAGAGAGAGAGAGAGAGAGAGAGAGAGAGAGAGAGAGAGAGAGAGAGAGAGAGAGAGAGAGAGAGAGAGAGAGAGAGAAGTTTCTTTCCGTAAAGATCAGAACTTTTTTTTTAGAGGACTAGTTCTTGTGGTAGGCATTTTCATTTGGATTGTTGCTGTGTAGGGAATGGAGAAAACTTCTAACACACTGTGGTTTTAATGAAAGGGGGGCCCCCCCTCCAGGACTTAATTCTTTGAAAAAGCAGGCAGGGTTGCTAATCACTCAATTAAAGCAACATCAAGTTTGACCCTTAGCCTCACACATCTGGGACCAGGGATAGCAGCGAGGTTAACTCCAAGAAGCGTGTGACTGGACCTTTGTGAAAAGCCTCGCACTATTGATTCTTCTTGCGGTCTGCTGTGCAAATCTATTTAAAACGTTACCGCTCTGACTGCCAAACCTTACAACGACTCACTTCAGTGACTGTGTGTTCCACTTAGGTTGCAAGTTAAATACTCAGTGACTAAACACAAGTCCGTGTATTTGTGAATGCGTATGTATTTGCATGGGTTTATTTGTATATTTACAATTTATGTATATATACAATATATCCAATTTATACAATGTATATATACAATGTATACAATTTATTTGTATATTTAGTTCTTTAACATTATTCATCTGTGATTTCTTGTTTTCCTTATTTCTGTTTTGCAATTTTTAATATTTTATTGTACAATGTATGTTCAAATGAAATTTAAAATATGTTATTCTGACTTTTTTTTGGTGCTATATTCAGTCCTCTCTTTTTCATATGCCACAATAGGTCTTAAAACACAATATATTTTACTCAAAGAGAAGAAAAGGGATACTTCTGCACCACTTCTGCTTTTACTGCCCACAATACTCCCTCCGGAGTACTTAGAATAGAATAAAGCTTGAAAAATCATTTTTTTAAATAAAATGAATGAGCTGGAAGGGACCTTGGAGGTCTTCTAGTCCTGCCCCCTGCTCAAGCAGGAGAACCTATACTATTTCAGACAAGTGGCTGTCCAGTCTCTTCTTAAAAACCTCCAATGATGAAGCATCTACTTGTGGAGGCAAGCTGTTCCATTGGTTAATTGTCCTCCCTGTTAGGACGTTTCTCCTTAATTCCAGGTTTCTTCTCTCTCTGGTTAGTTTCCAACCAATATATGTACACATATATATTTACACACACTCACAAACACACATATTCACTCCCCTCGAGAGGAACAAGTAGATGAAGTATCTTATTGAATCAATTTTCTTACCAAACCATGATGATGTCATAGACGCGGTTCGGTCGGTGCCGGTTCGTGGGCGCCGCCATCTTTTTTTGATTTTTCTAAAAAATAAAATTCTTCTGAGCATGCGCAGAAGCCAAGTTTCCAGCACTGTGCATGTGGTCGCCATGTTGTTTTTGGCTTTTTTTAAAAAAAAATCAGATTTTTCGGCACTGTGCCCACGCGGCGCAGGAGGAAGTGAACCGGCAGCGAGGTAAGTTAGAACACACCCCTGGGCATGTGGTTCATATTTGTGCCTAAAAGCAGTGTCATGTGCTCATCTTTTGTGACCTTCTGACCAGCAAAGTCAATGGGGAAGCCAGATTCACTTAACAACCGAGTTACTAACTTAACAACTGCGGTGATTCACTTTAACGTCTGTGGCAAGAAAGGTCGTAAAATGGGGCAAAACTCACTCAACAACTGTCTCGCTTAGCAACATAAATTTTGGGCTCGATGGTGGTCTTAAGTTGAGGACGGTCTGTAGGTCAAAACAAGCTTTTTATGTGTTTTCAAAAGGGAAACGAACTCTGTAGTTTTCTTTCTTAAAAAAAAAAGGCACGGATAATTTGCAAACAGCTAGAATCAATTACAAGAGTGTACAAATATGCCTGGAGTCCCATGAATTGACTTTGCTAACAAAAACCAGTCTTTTATTCCTTTTCCCCTGCGTCTCAGCATGTGAATGCCTCTGTGTCATCCACTTTTCTGTGCCTTTCATGATGGCAGCAAATTTTGTTTTTAACTTCAAAGTGGGATATCACAAGATGCACAGATTATGTAAGCCACAATAAGCTTGTACGCAGCTGTACATAAATGGTATTTTGCAGCTGAGTGGTGCTTTCGTGGCTCTTCCTTACGACTGCTTAGACCAGGGGTCAGCAACCCGCGGCTCTGGAGCCGCATGTGGCTCTTTCATTCCTCTGATGCGGCTCCCTGTCACTCAAAACCGCCAATGTATGATACCCGCTGGCACGCAATTTATTGAGCTTTTCGACCCCCAGTAGGCCAACCATGGATAAATCCAAGAAAAGAAACATTTCAGAAGAAAGCAGAACTACATATTCTAGTTCTGTGGCCACTCAGGAAATAGTCAGGCACGGGAAGGGTTTTGTGGCTCCCGGTGTTTTATTTTCTGTGGGAAATGGGTCCAAATGGCTCTTTGAGTGTTTAAGGTTGCCGACCCCTTGCTTAGATGATGGGGCTGCTTTCTCTAAATCAAAAAGTAAAGGCTCTTTGAAGCCAAACACAATTCCTATGATTTAATGAACACGTCCGTAGAAGTGGCTTCCTATCTCTTTCTTTTGGGGATGTTTTTGAGTAGCCAACCCTGCTTAGCTTCAGAGCCCAGACAAAGATGGCCAGGTGGGGCCACCTGAGGATTACCAAAAGATCTCTCTTTACATTAGAGGAAACTTCCCAGAATGCAGAATAACAGAGTTGGAAGGGATCTAGGACAGTGATGGCGAACCTTTTTTGGTTTGCGTGCCAAAAGGGGGTGTGTGTGCACGCTAGTGCGCGCACACGTGCCCACACCCATTCCCTCTCCCCACGCATGTGCACAACCCCCCCATGCTGCCCCCTGCGCATGTGCACACACCCCCACCCCCGCGCAAAGGCCTTACCGAAGCCGGGGACGGTAAAAAATGACGAAACAGGCAAACCGGAAGTTCGGAAAACGCACTTCCGGTTTGTCCGTTGGGGTGTTTTTTGCACTCCGGGGCTTCAGGAAGCTTTCCTGAACCTTCCGGAGTGCGAAAAACAGCACAACGGCAAACCGGAAGTGCGTTTTCCGAACTTCCAGTTTGCCCGTTTCGTAGTTTTTTGCATTCCGGGGCCTCAGGAAGCTTCCCTGAACCCTCCGGAGTGCGAAAAACAGCACAACGGCAAACCGGAAGTGCGTTTTTCCAAACTTCCGGTTTGCCTGTGGAGCTGACAGGGCAACGCCTCGCGTGCCCTCCGATATGGCTCCGCGTGCCACCTGTGGCACACGTGCCATAGGTTCGCCATCACTGATCTAGGAGGTCTTCTAGTCCAGCCCTCTGCTTTAAGAGGAAATCCCCCTGTATCTCAAACTGGATCCATGAGCAAGAAGCTAATCAATCATAATAGAACTGGAAGGTACCTGGGTGGTCTTCTAGTTCAACCCCCTGTTCAAGCAGGGGACCCTCAATCATTCCACTTAAGTGGCTGTCCAGTCTCTTCTTAAAGACCTCCAATGTTGGATCACCCACAACTTCTGGAGGCAAGCTGTTCCGCCAGTTAATTGTTCTCTCTGTTAGAAAGTTTCTCCTTAATTCCAGGTTGCTTCTCTCCTTGATTAGTTTCCATCCATTGCTTCTTGTCTTGCCTTCTGTTGACCCCCTCTTCTTTCTGGCAACTCCTCAAATATTATAACACTGCTATTATGTCACCCCCTGGTCCTTCTTTTCTCTAGACTAGTCAAACCCAAATCCTGCAATCGTTCTTCATATGTTTTAATCTCCAGGCCTTTAATCATCTTAGTTGCTCTTCTCCGCACTGGCTAATGTCAGATGCAAATCTACAGTAAACGCATAGGTCACTTCCTGGGTGAGACTATGCGAGGGGTAGAATTTGTCGGGTCTCTGGTTTCTAACTGATATAGCATAAGTTTCTTTCTGCTGTTATCCGGGAGTGAAAAACTCTGTTCTCCCATTTCACTCTTGCTGAGCGAGTTCAGGAGATTCAAACGCTTGACACATGGCCAGCTATGCCCGAGCGAGCAAGGTTACAAAGCCAATCCTTTTTGCCAAATAAGAATTTTGACTGCTTGACCAACTAGGTGAGTCTGTATAGGCAAACCCCATCCAACTGCTGATTGTTTTCCCCAGTGACTAATCCTGCTTGAACCATCACTATTGGCTTGGAACTTTTCTTCATTAAGGCGAGATTGCAACTTGCTCCGTATTCAGCAAAAGGGGCTATAGCGCAGGGTCAGCTCAGACCAAAGGTGCCAGGTTCATTCCCGAACCTTGCGAAGGTTGAGTTAAAATGTAGTTTCATGCAGACATTTTTTTTTAAAGGTGTGGGATGGTAAGAGACTTTCTCAGGGCTAAAACACATTTTTTTTTAGTGGCATCTAACACACTTTGAAAAATCTTTTTTTTTAATAGAATGAATGAGCTGGAAGGGACCTTGGAGGTCTTCAGCCCCCTGCTCAAGCAGGAGAACCTATACTATTTCAGACAAGTGGCTGTCCAGTCTCTTCTTAAAAACCTCCAGGGATGGAGCGCCCACGATTTCTGGAGGCAAGCTGTTCCACTGGTTAATTGTCCTCACTGTTAGGAAGTTTCTCCTTAATTCCAGGTTGATTACTGAGAGATTAAAATAAGATGAGACTCATATAGAAGTAGTCCTTGACTTACAATAATTCAGTTAATGACCGTTCAAAGTTACAATGGCACTGAAAAAGGGACATAATCTTTTTTCACACTTATGACCATTGCAGCATCCCCATTGTCATGTGATCCAAATTTGGATGCATGGCAACTGGTTCCTATTTATAGCAATAGCAATAGCAACAGCATTTAGACTTATATACCACTTCACAGTGCTTTACAGCCCTCTCTAAGTGGTTTACAGAGTCAGCATCTTGCCCCCAACAATCTGGCTCTTCATTTGACCCACCTCGGAATGATTGAAGGCTGAGTCAACCTTGAGCCTGGTGCAATTTGATCTGCCAAACTGCTGGCAGCCGGTGATCAGCAGAAGTAGCCTGCAGTACTGCACTCTAACCACTGCGCCACTGTGGCTTATGACAGTGTCCTGGGGTCATTGATCACCATTTGCAACTTTCTGAGAAGCAAAGTCCATGGGGAAGCCAGATTCCCTTAACAACCATGTCACTAACAGCTGCAGTGATTCACTTAACAAGCATGGCAAGGAAAGTCATAAAATGGGGCAAAATTTCTCACTTAGGCACATAAATTTTGGGGTCAATTGTGGCCGTACATTGAGGACTACCTACATGCTCCTTTCAATTGCAAAACATATAAGGTGTACTGTAACTAACATAGATTAATGACCGTGAGCCGCTTGAAGAGACTGGAGAATGAAACAGTAGTTGGCCATCTACATGAATTAAAAAAAAAAAGATTTTTCAAGGTGTGTTAGATGCCACTAAAATAAAAGGTGTATTTTTTTCCCATGGGGTGCCTTTGGGTCATTGTTGATTCCTGACAACTGCCTGGAAAAGCCCCTGCAATTCTCTTGGCAACGTTTCAGAAGTAGGCTGCCATTGCCTCCTTTCTAGGGCAGAGAGAGAAAGACTGGCCCTAGATCACACAGCTGTCTGTAGGAGAAGAGTAGGCAAAGCTGTGGGTGGAGTTAAATGTGTCATCAACTTAGAATCTTTACATCGCCACAAATGATCCAAGTTCAGCCGCCCCTGAATTCCTTTGACCCTTATCTTGAGACAATTTAGTTCTACTGTTAGTTGGCTAGATTCTTGTGCCTAGGCTCAAATCTTCTGTGCTACAACTTAACGTCCTACAACAGGGGTGTCAAACTCAATTTCATTGAGGGCCGCATCAGGGCTGTGGTTGACCCTGGAGGGCCAGGCGGATGTGGCCGACTGGATGGGTGTTGACAACTGAGTGGGCGTGGCCAGCTTGACATCACTCCCCAAACTGCTGGCATGTTTCCTCTTCGCACTGGGTAGACCGGGCCGAAGCTACGCTGGCCTGATGTTTCTTCTTCGCATTGGCTAGACCGGGCCGAAGCGACATGGGCCAGTCCCTTACATTTTCCAGGATGGCCCCGCAGGCCGGATCCGACCACATCGCAGGCCAGATCCAGCCTGTGGGCCTTGTGTTTGACACCCCCGGACTAGATCCTTTGTGTCTGACACAGGACTAGGACACACACTCTCTAGCCTACTGCCTTAACCACTACATCGAGTGGCTCCAATCTTCCTTTTAGAGATAGCTAATATCTTCTCTCCATAAGCAGGGAGTCTTCTAAACAAACTGGGGGAAAATGTAAACGTTCTCACTAAGGACAGGTGGGATTAATTCCTGGGCTGCTGTGGCCTAGAGGTGGAGCTCTTGCCTCACAATCAGGAGGTTGCGAGTTCGATCCTAGGTAGAGGCAGATTTAGGGTCTCCTGCTTGGGCAGGGGGTTGGACTAGATGACCTGCAAGCTCCCTTCCAAGTCTGTTAATATATTAATTACAATTGCAATAATTTTATTGGCCACTTTGGAGGACAGACGACAGATTGCAGCAGTTTCCTCTCTGGATTTTTAGTTTAGTGGCACAGAGTGGTTTCACTTTTGGGGAAAAAAAATGGATGATGAAGCTCTTGACATTCCAATTTTTTTATTAACAAAAATGATGAATTTACAGAACATGAAGCTTTTAATGAACGGTTTCTTCGTTGTAGCACTTTCTGGAATGATTCAGTGATATTGCTCAGATATCTTGGAACTGTTAAAGTGAGGAGAAAGGCCCCAAATCACTGTCATTCAGCAGGGAAGCATGGGATGGGGTGTCTGAACAACTTGGAAAGGTTTTTTTTTTTATCAAAAGGCAGCTATTAATTCAAGCTTAGCAAAACATGACAAATAATGAGAGAGAGAGAGAGAGAGAGAGAGAGAGAGAGGGAGGGAGGGAGGGAGGGAGGGAGGGAGGGAGGGAGAGAGAGAGAGAGAGAGAGAGAGAGAGAGAGAGAGAGAGAGAGAGAGAGAGAGAGAGAGAGAGAAAGAGAGAGAGACAAGGAAAGTCAATGGGGAAGCCAGATTCACTTAACAACTGTGTTACTACTTAATAATTGCAGTGATTTACTTAACAACTGTGGCAAGAAAAGTCGTACAATGGGGCAAAACTCACTTAGCCACTGGCTCACTTAGCAACATAAATTTTGGGCTCAACTGTGGTCGTAAGTCAAGGACTACCTGTATTTACATCCCTGGCCATCTCATCACTAAATCACTCTTCATTCCATCCTCAAATTAATAATAACCAGTAGGTAGAAAAATACAGGCGAACCCCCCCCCCCCCCAGCTGGGATTAGCCTAATTATTTGATATACATAAGCATGGGGCCTAGAGGTGGGAAAGAAGGAAGCTGGTTGAGTGGGTGGCATATAAATTACATGGACTACCCATGGGATTGCTTAAGGCGCTCTGTATGCACAACAGGAATACTCATTATTTCACAAAACTACGTGGGCACCTATGACAAAATAAAACATAGCGTACAGTTTAGGTTTCCATACTGCATTTGGCTAACCGGCCTGTGACCATTTTGTGCATCACAGTAAGGGCAAAAAAGATGATGAGGACAGAGTCACTTAGGTCTTCTGAATTTGTCTGTCTGTCTGTCTGTCTGTCTGTCTGTCTGTCTGTCTGTCTGTCTGTCTGTCTATCTATCATCTATCATCTATCATCTATCATCTATCGTCTCTATCGTCTCTATCTCTACATCCATCCATCCATCCATCCATCCATCCATCCATCCCTGTCTGTCTGTCTATGAATACAGATTAACAGAGTTGGAAGGGACCTTGCAGGTCATCTAGTCCAACCCCCTGCCCAAGCAGGAGACCCTTACATCTGCCTCTACCTAGGATCGAACTCACAACCTCCTGATTGTGAGGCAAGAGCTCCACCTCTAGGCCACAGCAGATTCTATCATCTGTCTGTCTGTCTGTCTGTCTGTCTATCTATCTATCTATCTATCTATCTATCTATCTATCTATCTATCTATCTATCTATCTATCTATCTATCAATCATCTATCTATCTATCTATCTATCTATCTATCTATCTATCTATCTATCTATCTATCTATCTATCTATCTATCTATCTATCTATCTATCTATCTATCTATCTATCTATCTATCCATCCATCCATCCATCCATCCATCCATCCATCCATCCATCCATCCATCTATCTATCCATCTATCCATCTATCCATCTATCGTATATTGATGTTACATTAGGAAAGAGACCACAATGCTAATACAGAGTTTGGTTCCCAGTCATGTGCTTTTCAAGGAGCATCACAGGGGCGAACTGGCTCCACACCAGAAAGAAAGACAAGAGGCTTTCCTGCATCTTTCCTGCAGGGTCATCTGCGGCCTTTTCCCTCCATCAAGGTTGCATTGCAATTGGGCATCACATCCGGGAATGTCCAGCACTGGCAGATTTCTGACCATTCGCACAAAGCGCCGGCTCCTCTTCCCACCAAAGTGGTACCTATTTATCTTCGTGCATATAGCTTACTTTCAAACTGCTAGGTTGAGCTCACCTCGCCACGTGTTGCTAGGATTGAAGCTGCCGGAGCAAAGGTAATCTCCAGTGTCATTAAGTCACTGAGCCACCGGTCCTCAATCTTCTGGAAAAGAAGTGGGTTAAGGTAGATTCCCCTGAGAAGAGAGATGGCATGGCACCCTCTTAGGGTTCTGTGAGCTTGGAAGGAAACTTGACATACTTCAAGAAAGGTTTTTATCCATCTGCCTGTAAATTGAAGAGAAGCACCAGACATTTATTTGCTTGCTTATATATTTATTTAAAAATTTATACGGATGTCCGTCTTCCAACCAATTCTGGGCGACTCTCAAGCAAAAGTTAAAACATTATCATATTAAAACTACAAAACTTAAACAGATTAGAACATTAAAAACAATGAACATGTTGGGGTGAGAATAAATCTCATAGAGGCGATTTAGATCTTTTCTTGGAATTCAGACAGTTAGAAATAAAGCCGAGATTAAAAATCTAATAGAAATATTTATTTCGGTACAAAAACAATAAATCCTGAATAATTACATCTTTGCTAAGAAAACGCGACCATTCCGGTCAAGAGCCAAGTCAAAAGTGATTAATGGTGGATCAGGAATGTGGACATGCGTACAAGATCATATCACGTGTTCTGCTTGTATTGGAATATACCATAATATTAGAATAGGGGTGCATCACCTTGCATAGACATACAACTGACAATATTTACACCGTGACAGAACACCTGTCCCCAAGTCAACTTTCTAATGTACCATCATCTAATCATCTCCCAACACTTGGGGAAAAACTCAAGTAAGCCTTTGAAGCCTGGTGGAAGGCTAAAAGGATGGAGGCCTGACGAACATAAGGGGGCAGGGGGTCCATAGGGCAGGGGTTGTCATGGAAGAAGCATGCTTCCTAGCTCCCATCAGATGCAATATTTAGGGGAAGGGATTAGGGACTAGAAGCATGGGTAGATGTTCTTAGGGAAAGATGGTATTTTGTATTTTGTATTTGTATTTGTATTTGTTTATTTTGTCAAGCATAAATGATTATAAGCAAAGTACAAACAGTAAAACATGATTGAATATATATGTAATATTACAAGCATGAATAAGAGTAAAAGAGGTATGAATATATGGGTACATTAGGACAGGAATGGTAGGCACGATTGTGCGCTTATGCCTAGGGAATAAACAGGGTGAACTTGAAATGTTAATGCACGAAGGTACACATGACATAGTCGGAATAACAGAAACTTGGTGGGATGAATCACACGATTGGAACACACAGATAAAAGGATACAAACTCTACAAAAAAACCAGATCACACAAAAAAGGAGGTGGAGTTGCACTGTATATAAAGGACCACTATGTAGCTACAGAGCTACAAGTAACCAAGGAAGAAAACCCATTAGAATGCATATGGGTCAACATAAAAGAAAAAAAGAATGACACAACAATAGGAGTATACTACAGACCACCAAACCAAACAGAAACAATGGACCCCCTTTTTACCAACCAGCTAAAGAACATATGCAAGAAAAATAGCATTGTAATAATGGGAGACTTCAACTACCCGGACATCAACTGGAAAACCAACTCAGCACCAAGTGAGAAATCTAACAGATTCCTAACCAGCCTAGCCAACAACTTCATTGTCCAAAAAGTGGAGGAGGGAACTAGAGGGGCAGCCATACTGGATCTAATACTTACAAACAGAGAAGAAACAATAGAAGGAGTCGAAGCTGCGGGAACACTGGGCGAGAGTGACCACGTAATACTAAAATTCACCATAACGCAAACACAAATAACTGAACATAACGACACCTATATCCCAGACTTTAAAAAAGCTGACTTCAATAAATTCAGAGAAAACCTGAGAAAGATCTCTTGGATGGAAGTACTAAAGGGTAAAACAACTCAAGAAGCCTGGGAGATCCTGAAAAACACGATCATAAAAGCCCAGAACACCACAATACCGATGAGGAAGAAAAACAAGAAATCCAAAAGGAAACCAGCATGGCTAAACAAAAATCTCACCGATAAACTGAATGAAAAAAAAGATAAATACAAAAAATGGAAAGAGGGGCACATAACCAAGGCAGAGTACCAACAGACAGCCAGAATCTGTAAAGAAACAATCAGGACAGCAAAGGCCCAGAATGAACAAAGACTCGCAACAAAAGTCAAAGACAACAAAAAAAGCTTCTTCCAACACATTAACAACAAGAAAAAAATCAAAGAAACAGTTGGTCCACTAAAGAGAGAAGACGGCAAAGAAGTAACAGACAACACAGACAAAGCAGAGCTACTGAACACATTCTTCGCATCAGTCTTCACACAAAAGGAAACTGCAGCTCAACTACCCAGCAACACAAATATAAAAAACAGATTCGAAGCAAGACTCAACCTAAGCAAAAATACAGTAAGAGATCACCTATCTGAACTTAACGAATACAAAGCACCAGGACCAGACGGATTACATCCCAGAGTCCTAAAAGAACTAGCAGAAGTCATTTCAGAACCACTGCACCACATCTTCCACAAATCCTGGAACACAGGGGAACTACCCGAGGACTGGAAAAGAGCTGATGTGGTCCCCATCTTCAAAAAAGGTAAAAAAACAGACCCAGGAAACTACAGACCAATCAGCCTAACATCAATACCTGGGAAAATACTGGAAAAAATAATTAAAAACCAGATCTCCCATCATCTAAAAACAAACCAAGCAATAACCAACACTCAACACGGATTTGTTAAGAACAAGTCATGCCAAACCAACCTCATTTCATTCTTCAACACTGTGACCAAATTAGTAGACCAGCGTAATGCAGTAGACATAATATACCTGGACTTTAGCAAAGCATTTGACAAAGTAGACCACAACCTACTCCTTCATAAGCTAGAAAAAAGCGGGATAGACAGCTACACAACCAGATGGATTAACAATTGGCTGACCAACCGTACCCAGCGAGTAGTCCTCAATGGCTCTAAGTCCACATGGAGAGAAGTAAGCAGTGGGGTACCACAAGGTTCCGTCCTAGGCCCAGTACTCTTCAATATCTTTATAAATGACCTAGATGAGGGAATAGCAGGAGAACTAACCAAATTTGCAGATGACACCAAGCTGGCGGGAGTAGCAAACACCCCAGAGGACAGACTCAAAATCCAGAGGGACCTCGACAGACTCGAACACTGGGCCCAAACCAATAAAATGAAATTTAACACAGAGAAAAGTAAAATTCTGCACCTAGGCAAGAAGAATCAAAAATACATATACAAACTAGGCGAAACCACACTCAATAGCAGCGATTGCGAAAGGGATCTCGGAGTCCTGGTAGACAGCCAACTAAATATGAGCCAGCAGTGTGCAGCAGCAGCCAAAAAGGCCAATACAGTCCTGAGCTGCATAAATAGAGGGATACAATCAAGGACCAGAGAGGTACTTGTACCACTCTATAAAGCCTTGGTCAGACCACACCTAGAGTACTGCATCCAGTTTTGGTCACCACACTACAAAAAGACATTGAAACCCTAGAGAAAGTGCAGAGGAGAGCAACCAGGATGATAAAGGGTCTGGAAAATAAAACATACGAAGAGCGGTTGCAGGAACTGAGCTTGGCCAGTCTGGCGAAGAGAAGGACCAGGGGTGACATGATAGCAGTGTTTCAATACTTGAGGGGATGCCACAGAGAGGAGGGGGTCAGGCTGTTCTCTATTGCACCAGAAAGCCAAACAAGGAATAACGGATGGAAGCTGACCAAGGAGAGATTCAACCTGGAAGTGAGGAGAAACTTTCTGACAGTGAGAGCGATCAACCAGTGGAACAGCTTGCCAGCAGAGGTCGTGAGAGCCCCAACACTTGCGACCTTCAAGGAGAGACTGGACTGCCATCTGTCTCAAATGGTGTAGGGACTCCTGCTTGAGCAGGGGGTTGGACTAGATGACCTACAAGGTCCCTTCCAACTCTAATAATAAATCTAAATCTAAAAATCTAAAATCTTAGGAATGGGGTGAGGTCGATGGTAGATAATCTGAGGTTGAAGTTTTTGGGGTTTGGGGAAGAAACTACTGAGTCAGGTAAAGTGTTCCAGGCGTTGACAACTTTGTTGTTGAAGTCGAATTTTTTGCAATCAAGTCTGGAGCGGTTTACATTAAGTTTGTATCTATTATGAGCTCGTGTATTATTGCGGTTGAAGCTGAAATAGTCGTTAACGGGTAGGACATTGAGGCGGATAATTTTGTGAGCTACACTTAGGTCAGATCGAAGGCGGCGGAGTTCTAAATTTTGAAGTCCCAAAATTTCAAGTCTGGTTTCATAAGGTATTCTGTTGTGAACAGAGGAATGTAATACTCTTCTTGTGAAGTATCGCTGGACATTCTCAATTGTGTTAATGTCTGATATGTAGTGTGGGTTCCAGACTGATGAGTTGTACCCTATGGCCTGCAGGGCTTTAAAGGTGATGATTAGCCTCAGTTGCCTTCACTTAACCTAAACATCTTTGTCTATCTACTCCCAAAAGATCAGCCCTACCCCAATGCTTCTAAAGGAACCTTCCAGTTAGAATATATTCTTTCCTGGACCCAAAAGCATGAAATATGGATACCGAATCCATAAATAATTCGACAGCGAATGACGATTGAGCGGGATGTTGGTATATCACCATAAGTGTATAATTTGGAAAGTGGAAAGTTGTGAATATTTACAGCTTCGCTTTGGGTGTCAGCCATGCTAAATTTCCCCAGCTGCTCTGATGCAGCAGCCCTCAGCACATCTGATGTAGAGTCAGGGGTTCCGTGGATCGGTTCAGCTTTCTCGGTCAGGCAATGGCATCCCTGCCATTTGCATCCATAATTTTTTCATAACAATAATGCCCCCCCCTCCCCGAAGCACACAATTCTATTGCCTCCCAGCAAGATCCAAGGATCCCAGCACCGTCCTTGGAGCAGTTGAAAGAAAGCAATTATCGGATAACACCAGGTCCCTATCCAGCGCCTCCGGGGAAGAAATTAATAAGCTTTCTGGAGCTTGCGACTTGTTTTCCGTTTCTTTTATTCACCTTGCGAATAAACGCAATAACCGAGCTCAGAGGAGTTCAGATTGCAAAAGGGAGGCAAATGTCGCTAAAGTTTGGTAAAATCACAAACTTTGCTAAATGGAGGCAGAGCTGATGTTACAGCACACAATTCCACCAGTGTTTATCTGCTGAAACAGTGGCATGAGAATTTGCAGAAGTGATTGATTTCTGAATCCTTCCCACCAGCAGTTCACTTTTGCAGAAAGTGTTAGCCATTGAAAGAATTCACTGTTGTTGTTGTTTTAAAGTTTTCCTATTAGTCCAGCTGTTTACCATGAGTAACATCTGGCCAATGAATTCCTATTTGCTGAAGATTACTGTAAGGCAAGGTGTTCTAAAAGATAGACTAATTGGGAATCTGAACTGGCAGACTTTAAACGTACGGGACTTTTTTTACCTTTCCAAGACTTTCAAAATGAAACGCTTCAGTCTTGATGATATTCCTCGGCATCTTTTTATTCATTATTCATGTTTTTAATACTGCCAACTGCCAGAGCCTTATGGCAGTTTACCATAAAAAATTAAAACGCGAATGAATAAATAATATAAAAAATAACCGTCCGAGATCAAACCATGAACAATTAAATTTGAACAATAGAAAATTTATCGCCTGGTTGAACATAATATTGGGATGGGTTTTATAAAATGTCAACAATAACCTGAGAAGGGAGCGCATTGTGAAAACTTTTTTTGATGGTTTTGATGGTTAACGGTAAATCACTCTTCAGGTAGTCCTTGAGTTAACAATCATTTGTTTTGTGACTGTTAAAGTGTTACAACAGCACTTAAAAAAAGTGACTTATGACCGATTTTCACACTTACAACCATTGTAGCATCCCATGATCCCGTGATCAAAATTTGGATGCTTGGGATCTGACTCATATTTGTGACAGTTTCGCTGCCCTGGGTTTTTGTGATCCCGTTTTGCGACCTCCCGACAAGCAAAGTCAATGGGGAAGCTGTTAAGTCCGAGGCGCGGGAATGACTGAGGTGAGATGGGGAGTAGTAAACAACTAGCCTTTATTAAGGCTGACAGAAGAGAACAGCTCACGAACAAGATCCGAATGAAGAAAAGTTACCTCAGCCGCGTCTGACAGCTCTTTTATAGGCGGCTGTCAGACGCGGCAGCCAATGGAGGGCCAGGAATCTCCTGGTCAGTAGCCGGGCTGGCCCCGGCCAATCAGAAGCTTCGCAAACGTCCTGCAACATCCTGCAGGGATGTAGCAGAAGCCATTTAACAAGTTACTGTTTGTTGCTAACTTAACAACTGCAGTGATCCATTTAACAACTGTGGCAAGAAAAGGCCGCAAAATGGAGCAAAACTCACTTAACAACTATCTTGCTTAGCAACAGAAATTTTGGGCTCAATTGTGACCGCAAGTCGAGGACTACCTGTATACACACTTAACCATATCATAGAACTATAGAGCTAGGAAAAACTGAAATCTTTGTTTAAAACGTCAGGGTGATATCAAACAAATATAGAAAATCTGCCTTTTTTTCCACGTAGTTTCCCCCCCCCCCCCGTGCTATCCTTCTGCTGAACACTTAATTCCCACAGCCCCGTCTCAGTTCTCATCTTTTCTCATCTTTCCTAGAATGTTCTCCTGTTGGTTTCTTGTGATTTATCAATTGCTGTTTGTAACATATGATTAATGATTGTAACAATGATGTATGATGTATGACCTATTACTTGCTGTTTGTATGCACACTTAGAGCTTATGTACCGGAGGGACAATCTTGTGCGTTCAATCACACTTGGCCAATAAAGTGTCCTGTCCTGTCCTGTCCTGTCCCGTCCCGTCCTGCTCCGCTCTGATCTCCATGAAAAGTATGCATACATCAATATTGGAGACAGAATGCATACCTTATGTGTGAATGGAATGTGAGTACACACATTGTAATTTACTGAGGAAGAATGGAATTGTTGGGTAATATTCTGCCCACTCAGGGGTCTCCATTGGGGCTGGTAAGCATGCAATCAAGCCCCCCACCCCATTTTGCAAACCACCAAATTCCTCATTTTACAACCCACACAAAACAAGGGGTCTACTTTGGCATTGTTTGTGGTTACCAACCTGACTTCATAAATCACATCTTGCGGACATCCCTGTGACTAACATTGGCACACTATGTATCCAAAATGGGATGATGGGCATGGGAGTAGGGTGAAGAAAGGCCCCTCTCAATGGCTCCCTGTGAGACAAAGGCTTCGATGTCTATGCTTCCCCACCCCCCAGTACAGGATTGGGATAAATAAATACCCGGAAAATGCCGGGTTATCGGCTAGTAAATAAATTTAAAAAACCTTATCTAAATTAGTTTACTGTATATAAAACTGTACAGAAAAATGTGTCTTATTGACCAGACTGTTTGCAAATATAAGCAGCGATGGGGTGAATGTGACCATTTGTGAGTAGAACAGGCTGAAAGAAGACAGCTGTGGCCTTCTCTAGCATTGAAATGCAAGTGGCGATGTTGGCACTGCCAGAAGGAAATTCCCAGGGCCGTCATTATCATAAGTTCAATGGACTCAGTGTGACTCGGACACATTCCAGTGAGTGAACTCTTGCAAAGGATGCTGCGGTATCAAAACTGAAATAAATCCAACCAGACAGGAATTCTTGCAGGTTCCAAACTTTGTAGGAAATACAGCAAACTTTCTAGGTGGAAGGGGACAAGCCAAAACCGTTCCTTTTCTTGAAATGGATGAAAATTTCCCAGCATCTTTAGTTGTCTGAAATCGCAAGTAGCCGCCTGTCTTCAGAGTTAGGATTAGTTGTTTTTTTGTAGGTGTGTTTGGCAACATGATTTTAACAGATTAACAGAGTTGGAAGGGACCTTGTAGGTCATCTAGTCCAACCCCTGCCCAAGCAGGAGACCCTACACCATTTCTGACAAATGGCAGTCCAATCTCTTCTTGAAAGCCTCCAGTGATGAAGCTCCCACAGTCACGGTTCCAAATAGCACTCGAGCAGAAATCAGAGTCCAAGGCAAAAAGTTCACCAAAGTTCCAATTTAATGCAGAGACCATGTTGGCACTTAAGTGGAGAAACCCAAATCTAACTTTCCACCCAAGTTCCCACCCAGTAGGAAGTTGGTACCCCTTGTTCCTCACCCCCAACTGGGTCACGTTGCCCACTCATCTTCTGCTAGAGTGGCAATTTCTTCTCCCAGCTTCCTGCAGGTGTTGGACAAAGGATCAATGGTGGGTTCCTACCAGTGCGGTACATTCTTAAGCACCGGTAGCAGCCCGCTGGTGACATCACAGTACAGGTGCGGTCGGTTGCCGGTGCCTAGGCACCGCCATTTAATTTTTTTTAAATTTTTTAATAAAAATTTCTTCTGCGCATGCCCAGAAGCTGAGCTTCCAGCACTGCGCATGCGCTGCCTTCCTACCCCACAGTGAGTCCAAGCAGGGGAGGATGGCTGAGGGAGTGTGTGAGACGCTGAAAGAACGGGCGGCAGGAGCTATCGCCATTCCCCTCCCTTCAGCAGTCCAAGAAGCCACGAACGCGTGGTGATGATCCCAGGCATTTTCGCACGTTCGAGGCTTCTCGAGCTGCTGAGGGGAGGGGGAATGGGCAGCAGGAGCCTAGGATCATCGAATGGGGAGAATGTACCAGCTCCTGACACACCAACCTTCATCAGCATATTGCAATGCATTTTGTGGTAGAAACCCTCTGAGCTTGGTGTGGCAGGAGTTGGTACATTCCAACGAATCTCTGCCTTAACTGGCTTGCTCTGGCTGCTGTTATCGAAGTGGCAGTGATTCCAGCTCAGAGAATTAGGAGGGAAATTTTTTTTTCAAAGTGCTGGAACCCCGTTCAGAGCGCACAGAAGCCACCATCCTTCTGTGTTTGAAAATGATTGCCTTGGGGAATTCAGCAAAATCCATCATCTTCCAGCTAGCCCTACTTGATGAATGTTTCCACTAATGCGGTCTGCTGTTCCGTGTCATGTACAAAGTTGGGCTAAAGCAACTCTGCGTAGCTTTTTTAGATTTGAGCATAGTGGGTAAATTCAAACCGCCAATCCTGGGTTTGATTTAAATAAAGGATCTTCCATAGGAATACGGGAAGTTCCTTGGAAGGAGCTGTTCTTCCAAGCTTACATCCCTCAGCTATTTCTTCTCTGCATTTTCTCCTTTTTTTGCTTCTTCTTCTTTGGCTGATTGAACAGCCTGTATTTTCTCCAAAAGGTCAACACCCTCTCCTCCCATTTTTTTTTCAAAAATAATTTTTATTCCATTTTAAAAAACAATAAAAGAAAAACAAAACATATATACATAGTCACGTTTTACATTTCTGTGACATCGGACTATAATTGCTATGCGTATGTACAGTATACATGTATCATATTTTCATTTTAAATATTAGAATTTACAATTTTTTTACGTTATTTATTCTTTCTAATTTCTAGCCAATTATAGAATTTTTCCCACTGTATAAAAGTCTCTCGCTTGACGATTTTGTAATTCTAATGTAAGTTTTGTCATTTCTGCACAATCCATCATTTTTTTTAATTCTCTGTCGGGGGGGTTTCTATCTTTCCATGTTTGAGCGAAGGTTAATCTAGCTGCAGTTAGAATATGTATAATAAGATATTGATTTGTTTTGGTACATTGCCCTCTAATGATCCCTAGTAAATATGTCTCTGGTTTAAGTTCGACTTCAAAATCTATCATTTCTTTTATCCATGTCCTAATCATATTCCAATATCCTCTTGCCACTGGGCAAGACCACCACATGTGGTAGTATGTGCCATATGTCTCTTTGCATTTCCAACATCTTGGATTTGTGTTCTCCTCCCATTTTTTTTTAACCCAGAACCAGAGGTGAAATGCTATCAGTTCGGACCGGTTCACCTGAATCGGTAGTAAAAATGCTACCTGTTCGGGAGAACCGGTATATCCAGCGATCAGCTGTGTGATGATCAGCTGTGCTGCACACTCTAGATTAGCTAGAAAGCAGGATTTCCTGCTTTCTAGCTAATCTAAATCACTTGGCACAGCTGACCCCCCCTCGCTGTTCGATTTACCTTTGCAGACTCTGATGGCTTCAAAATGCTCCTTTTTCAGCGCTTCACGGTAATGCCTGCAGCGTGCATGCATGCGCAGCGCACATGCGAGCACAAAGCGTGCATGAAGCGAACCGGTAGCAGACTTTAGAGGATTTCACCCCTGCCCAGAACCATAAACTGTAAGGTAGATTGGACTCAAAGAAGGATCGGCCCTGGATTACTCAGAATTATTCCCTGGGTAACTTTACTGATAATTCGATCAGTAATGTCACTGATGGTCACATGATCAAAAGTCAGTTGCCTGGCAATGAATATGAATTTATGACAGTTGCAGCACCCCAGATTGATCACGTGATCCCCATTTGTGAACTTTCCAAGCAAAGTCAATGGAGGAAGCTGGCTTCATTTTGCAACAGCATGATTCATTTAGCAACGGGAGTGATTCCCGTAACAATTGTGAAAAAAAAGGCCATAAAATTGGGTGTGACTCACTTAACATCTGCCTTAATTAGCAATGGAAATTCTAGTCTCAATTGTGGCCATAAGCCAAGGACAACCTTAAAACAATTTGCTCTCCTTCTCCTTCTCCTTCTCCTTCTCCTTCTCCTTCTCCTTCTCCTTCTCCTTCTCCTTCTTCTTCTTCTTCCATATCTGTCATCGGACGTTGGCAATCATGTCGGTGATCCTATTTTCAACAACATCCACATGAAAAAGTGCTGTTGAGTTTTGTCCAAACCAGTCCCTTAGATTTTGAAGCCATGATGTTCTTCTTCTGCCTGGACCTCGTTTGCCTTCAATCTTTCCCTGGAGGATTAAGTGAAGTAGGCCGTATTTTTTCAGGTGTCACATCACATGTCCAAAATATTCTAACTTCCACTTTTTGATGGTTTTGATGATTTCCCTTGGCTTTCCCAGGCGGCTTATCCCCTCCTCATTTCTGATTTTGTCGACTCAGCTTATACGTAACAGCCACCTGTAAATCCACATTTCAAATACTTCTAGTCTCTTCAAGTGGCTTTCTGTCCGAGACCAACTCTCCACTCCGTAGAGCAGGATAGAAAAGATGTAGCATCTGACAAGCCTGATTTTCAATCTTAGGCTTATGTCGTGACTGCAGAAGATCTTTTTCATTTTGAAGAATGCTTTTCGAGCTTTCTCTATCCTTGTTTTTACTTCAGTGGTCATGTTCCAGTTTTCATGTAAATTAGATCCTTGATCCTTTCAACTTTTTCTAGTGATATTCCTTCCGAAGTTATCGGTGGTAAATTAATGGGTTGTTTGCTGACAACCATGATCTTGGGTTTTGAGGTGTTCAGCTTCAACCCATATTTTTCAGATATTTTTGTGACTCTGTTGATGAGGAACATAACTTGCACTTAGGCTGCAAAAAATTTGGATATTTAGCTGAATTGTGGGTAGTTTTGTTAATTTCAACCCAGGACACTTAATGACTTTGCAAATACTTTGTGGAGCAGGAAAGAGTGCTAAATAACAAGAGTGATAAATTAGGACTTCATCCTGATATAATCCTGACACTCATCTCAAGAGATCTTTTCATTTTGCTGCACAGAATAACAGAGCTGGAAGGGACCTTAGAGATCTTCTAGTCCAACCCCCCTGCTCAAGCAAGAAATCCTATATACCATTTCAGACAAGATCAAGATCAAGTGAGGTACTAATATCACTCTATTAAGCCTTAGTAAGACCACACCTAGAATACTGCATCCATCACACTATAAAAAAGATGTTGAGACTCTAGAAAGAGTGCAGAGAAGAGCAACCAGGATGATTAGGGGACTGGAGGCTAAAACATATTATGAGTGGTTGCAGGAACTGGCCATGGCTAGTCTAGTGAAGAGAAGGACCAGGGGAGACTTGATAGCAGTCTTCCAATATTTGAGGGGCTGCCACAGAGAGGAGGGGGTCAAGCTATTTTCCAAAGCACCAGAAGGCCAGACAAGGAATAATGGACGGAAACTGACCAAGGAGAGATTCAACCTGGAAATAAGGAGAAATTTCCTGATAGTGAAAGCAATCAACCCATGGAACAGAAGTTGCCTTCAGAAGTTGTGGGAGCTTCATCACTGGAAGCTTTCAAGAAGAGACTAGATGCCATCAGTCAGAAATGGTGTAAGGTCTCCTGCTTGGGTGGGGGGTTGGACTAGATGACCTACAAGGTCCCTTCCAACTCTGTTAATCTGTTAATTTGTTAAAGACAACGTAGTTGTCCGATCTCTACACATGAAGCTGGCTAGTTGAATCCTCATGCCAGTTGATGTGTCAGAATTGGCCTTGCAGCCCCACTGATTTTTGGACTGAAGAAACAAGAGAGAAATGCACAGAAACCTTTTTTTCCATTCAGCCCAGGCAACGCTTTATTGGCAAACGCCGCCGGTTCCCTTGGCAGCTCCTAAAGAGGGGAGAATTTCAACTGACACCTTAACCCCAGTCTTAATAGAAGTGAAATTTAAACCGCTTAACCAAACACTGCAGACTTTGATAGAATTAGTGGTGGGGCTGAGGAGAGCCAAGAGAACAAAGACGAAACAGATGTTGGCAGTTTCTGGGGTTTTTTTTTTGAATGCTTCACTTCCCCCTCCCCTCCCCTTGTCCCCTGGGCCTAAAAATTGTGTTGGTTGTGTTCTGCGTCCCTGGAGAGTGTTTTCTAAAGATTCTGCGAAAAGCTTGTTTTCCTGCCAAAAGGGATGCTTCATTTTGTTTGGTTGTCTAAAGAGACGGAGTCTGTAGAAAGCAGGAAAAATGTTCCCACTATGTTTGCATCCCTGTTTTCTTCTGAACGGCACTTCAAGTCAACGATTGAGCCATTATTCTCCGCTGGTGATTTTAATAGGGTTTGGCCCAAATAGCTCTCAACATTACAGGGTATTTTTCTTGCTATCAATTGTTCAGCGTCTTTTGTTCTCTGTTACAGAATGTTAAGATCTGTAACATCCCCATCCTTCTCCTGCTTTTGTCTTGCTTTGTGTTCAAAAATGTTAGGGTAAAGCACATATCTAAACAATGATTTATAGTTTGCTAAAATAATGGAAGTTTATTACAGTGATTCTGGTACGGCCACTCCAGTTCTTAAATATATTACTCAATGTATTGTTTCAAATAGCCTGCTTATAATATGAAAACATTTCAGTTTAAAAACGACTAGCACCAAATATCCTTTCTAACAACTTTCACCTATTGTTGAAAATAACCTTAGTGGAGAACTATCTTTTAATACTATGGTAATGTAATGTAATGTGATGTGATGTGATGTAATGTAATGTAATGTAATGTTATGTAATGTAATGTTATGTTATGTTATGTTGGTTATGTTGGTTATGTTATGTTTGTTATGTTGGTTATGTTATGTTATGTTATGATGTATTTAGAATAGAATAGAATAACAGAGTTGGAAGGGACCTTGGAGGTCTTCTAGTCCAACCCCCTGCTTAGGCAGGAAACCCTATAACATTTCAGACAAATGGTTATCCAATCTCTTCTTAAAAACTTTCAGTGTTGGAGCATTTACAACTTCTGGAGGCAAGTTGTTCCATGGATTAATTGTTCTAACTGTTATGTTGTTATGTTATGTTATGTTATGTTATGTTATGTTGTGTTGTGTTGTGTTGTGTTGTGTTGTGTTGTGTTGTGTTGTGTTGTGTTGTGTTGTGTTGTGTTGTGTTGTGTTGCGTTGTGTTGCGTTGCGTTGCGTTGCATTGTGATGTGATGTGATCTGATGTGATGTTGTTATGTTATGTTGACCTTGCTATTAAAGGATCTTAAGACATCATTAGAAAATGGCACAATATCCCAACTTGGTTTGAAATAGTGGATTGCTGACATAATATTTATCAACATTTGAATCAGTTGAGAGAGAGAGAGAGAGAGAGAGAGAGGGAGGGAGGGAGGGAGGGAGGGAGGGAGGGAGGGAGAGAGAGAGAGGGAGAGGGAGAGACAGACAGACAGACAGACAGATAAGAATTGAGTAATCTAGGAAAATTGTCTAGCGTTGTTTTGTTTATGATATAAATTTTCAGGAAATTTCCACCCACACTTTTCCCTTTTCATATTGCTATTATAATATATTTTGAATTAGTAGCTGAAAAATTAGCTTGCCTTCAAAAGAAATGTGAAGAGTCCATTTCTTGGAGCCATCCCATTGTCCTGCGAACCTGCTTGCCATTCATTTTAGGCATAACTTTAATCAGAGAACAAAGAGGAAAAGCTTGATTTGAAATGACATCCTTTTCTTCTTCTATCAACTTTCATTGCTTTACAGCGAAGGGAGATAATTTAATTCCACTTTCACTGAAAGTATTGTGAAATATATATCCAATATATTTCCCCTTTCCCTTCCCTTTTTACAGGTGCTGTAGCTATATTTAAACACTAAAAGAAATGACGCATATTATCATCTTGATAGCCAATTAAAATTGTCTAAAGAGGAGAAAGACATACATGCAAAACCCTTGTAATATTCAAACCAAAGTGAGGAGAAAGTGTGAATTTTCTTTGAGGTTGCAGAATAATAGGGCAGGAGATTGGATCTAGACTGGGATTATGATGTTCACAGTCAGGAATCTGCATGCCAAGCATTTGTAAAAGTCATAGAATCATTGGGCTGGAAGGAGATCTTGGAGGTCTTGTAGTCCAACCCCTGGCTCAAGGCAGTTGTTCTTATTCCATCCCAGACAAATGACTGTCCAGTGTTTTCTTTAAAAAAAAACCTCCAGCAACGGAGCATCCGCAACGGAGCCGAGGTGGCGCAGTGGTTAAAAGCAGCACTGCAACTACTTCAGCTGATTGCTAGTTCAGCAGTTCAGCAGTTCAAATCTCACCAGGCTCAAGGTTGACTCAGCCTTCCATCCTTCTGAGGTAGGTAAAATGAGGACCCAGATTGTTGGGGGCAATATGCTGAACTCTGTAAACTGCTTAGAGAGGGCTGTAAAGCACTGTGAAGCGGTATATAAGTCTAAGTGCTCTTCCTTCCTTCCTTCCTTCCTTCCTTCCTTCCTTCCTTCCTTCCTTCCTTCCTTCCTTCCTTCCTTCCTTCCTTCCCTCCCTCCCTGTGGTTAGAATGCGTATTGCAGGCTAAATCTGCAGAAGTTTGATTCTGAGCGGCGCAAGGTTGACTCAGGCTTCCACCCTTCTGAGGTCGGTAAAATGAGGACCCAGATTGTTGGGGGCAATATGCTGAACTCTGTAAACCGCTTAGAGGGGCTGTAAAGCACTATGAAGTGATATATAAGTCTAAGTGCTATTGCTATTGCTAACTCAAGCTATTCCACTGACTAATTGTTCTCACTGTCAAGAAATTCCCCCTTCTTCCAGGTTGAACCTCTCCTTAATGAGCTTCCACCAGTGGTGGTATTCAGCCGGTTTGCACATGCGAGATGAGCCTCCCGCGATGGCCAACCTGACCCTGGGTGAACTGGTTGTTAAATTAACCCCCCCCCCGCTATCAAAGTGCATCCTGGGCGCTGTACTGCAATGGAGAAATGGGCAATGGAGCGGCTGGCGTGAGGGAAGGAGACGGCCGCTGTCTCTCTTTCTTCTCCCTGCTCCTCCTCCTCCCCTCGTGCCGGCCGCTCCATTTCCCGTTTCTCCAACATCCAGGCTCCACTTTCATATGGGGGTGGGGAGGTTGTAATTTAACAACTGGTTCACCCAGGGTCAGGTTGGCCATCGCAGGAGGCTCATTCCACAAGTGCGGCGGAGCTGGAGGATGAGGGCGGTGCTCATCTCCGTTTCTAAGCCGAAGAGCCAGCGCTGTCCGAAGACGTCTCCGTGGTCATGTGGCCGGCATGACTAAACGCCAAAGGCGCACGAAGCGCTGTTACCTTCCCACCAAAGTGGTCCCTATTTTTCTACTTGTATTTTTTACGTGCTTTTGAACTGCTAGGTTGGCAGAAGCTGGGACAAGTAACGGGAGCTCACTCTGTTACATGGCGCTAAGGATTCAAACTGCTGAACTGCCGACCTTTCGATCGACAAGCTCAGCATCTTAACCACTGAGCCACCAAGTCAACCTTAAGCCAGTCTTAAATCAAACTGCTGGCAGTGAGTTGTTTAACAACAAAAAATTTGGGCTCAGTTGGGAATCAGACGTTGAGAACTGCCTGTATTGTTCTATATATTCCTATATTGTTTGTTGTGGCTTGCCTGCATCCCGCGCAGCTGGTCATGGACCTGGAGGACCAAGAGCCGACTGTGGTGCGGCACTATCATCCCGTGCACCTGGCACCTGAGTCCGATAGCGAGGAGGACTCGGTGCCAGAGGCTGAAAGCCAACCAGGGCCTTCTGCACCTCCTCAGTTGGAGCTGAGTGACTCAGGAGAAGAGGAGGAACCTCTGCTTGATGCTAGGGCACGCAGGGCAGCTAGCAGGCAAGAATGGCTCTGCAGGAGGAGGTCTCCTTGCATGTAGAGCTGAGGACTAATTGGCCAAGCCCTAAGGCAATTTAAAGCTTCAGCATGCTGACGTTGACGCTGGAATCGACTCGTTGCATTCTTCTCACCACGTTCGTTGCTCTTGGATTTTCTACAGCTTTGATTTCTGGATTTTTGGTTTGTGCAATACTTTATTCCGGGCTTTCTGCCAACTTCTGAGAGTTACTGATAACTGAGGACTAATTGCTTGTTTTCTTTGGGAGTTTGAATTCTGGCCAATTCTGAAGAAGCAACAATATTGGACTTTCTGAAAAGAGAACCTTTTCTGTTCTTTATGGACTTTAAAACCTAGCTACTAAGAATCTTTATTAGTACTAAAGGAATATTATTTGTAAACAGTTGTGTGTGCGTCATTTCTGAGGGGTCTCCGTGCTGGGACACAACATTGTTCAGCTTACCTCTCTGACAGAGCATACGGCTTTAAACGAGAGAAGAGAACCTGGAAAAAAAAATTGGAGAATTACAAATCTCAGCATTTCTCACCCTCCCTCTTTAGCAGACCTTTTGAGTGTAGCTTCCTTGAATGAACATTTCCATCATCCAAATTGTGATACAGCTTAATCTTCTGTGACCCTTCACTTTCCCTGCAATTCCACATTCTGCATTTTTAATGCCAGGGCCATATTCTGCTCTTATCTTGTTTC
Source organism: Diadophis punctatus similis (assembly GCA_023053685.1). Classification (NCBI taxonomy): domain Eukaryota; kingdom Metazoa; phylum Chordata; class Lepidosauria; order Squamata; family Dipsadidae; genus Diadophis; species Diadophis punctatus. The sequence continues at coordinate 5,666,302 of JALIGW010000018.1, forward strand.
AATACATCATCAGTGGACCATCACCGGGGAGCCAATGGGGTATGGCAGCGTTATTTAACCAAAGCTGGTCTTAGTGGAAATGTGTTGATGCAGTTCATTATCCAAAGGCTGTGGACTTGATATGCCGGAATGCTTCATATTTTCAGGAAAAGATGGATTTGCAGGACTGTTAAGAAAGAAACACAAATGCCTGAATAAAGATTAGAGGCGAAGGTTCTGGAATGTTTTTAGGACAATGTTGGGGCTGGATATGGAAAGGTCTGGACAAAGGATGTGCAGATTTGAGAAGTATTACTTGAGATCCTCTCCTCTCCCCTCCCCTCTCCTCTCCCCTCTCCTCTCCCTTCTCCTCTCCTCTCCCCTCTCCTTCCCCTTCCCTCTTTCCTCTTCTCCTCTCCCTTTCCCTCTCCTTCTCCCCTCCCCTCTCCTCAATATCTAAGGGGCTGCCACAAAGAAGAGGGGGGTGTCAATCTATTCTCCAAAACATGAATCTCTTCTCTTCTCTTCTCTTCTCTTCTCTTCTCTTCTCTTCTCTTCTCTTCTCTTCTCTTCTCTTCTCTTCTCTTCTCTTCTCTTCTCTTCTCTTCTCTTCTCTTCTCTTTGAAATTCTCCTGCATTCTTCCAGTTTCCATTCAATAATTTACTGCATTTCACTATTAGTGTAATGATTGCTTTTTTAACTCATTTTTGTTAAAAAAAATTCAATATGAGCTTCCTAAAATGGAACTTTAATGACCTCATTAATCTCAGCATTTGGGATTTCCCATCAAATCCATCATTTTATCCATGAAACATGGTGGCTTAGGAAAGGTTTGGATGTAATTGTGAGTCTCAGCAATGGAGAATAGTCACGCTATAGGATTTTTTTGGATTTAGCCTTTTCTTTGAACCAATAAAAATAAAATATAAATATAAAAAGATAGACAATAGGATGCTTGGAACAACTCATTGGCACTGGGTAAGCTGGATGAAGGTAACTGGATCAATATCTAAATATTTGCAGATATCTACTGAAATTGTTTTGACTTGTCTTGAGGGAGGAGTAATTTATTTGTATCTTTTTTCTTTTTTTCTGCATATTTTTTTCTGCCTTTTTTCTCTCTGCCTTTTTTATTTTTTTCTTAGCTTGTATTAGTTTTTTTCTTTGCATTTTAACCTTTAACAAAATTATTATTTAAAAAAGTAATTTGCAGGATAGCAAGTAATTTTTTTTACCCTTGAAAAAAAATTAGATAGCTACCTATCTAATACCTAAATCAGAGGTCTTCAAATTTGGCAACTTTAAGTCGTGTGGACTTTAACACCTAGAATTCTGAATTCTTTAATTCCTAGAATTAAGAGCCGTGGTGCAGTGGTTAAAGTGCAGCACTGCAGGCTACTTCAGCTGACTGCTAGTTCAGCAGTTCAGCTGTTCAAATCTCACCGGCTCAAGGTTGACTCAGCCTTCCATCCTTCTGAGGTCGGTAAAATGAGAACCCAGATTGTTGGGGGAAATATGCTGAACTCTGTAAACCGCTTAGAGAGGGCTGTAAAGCACTATGAAGCGGTATATAAGTCTAAGTGCTATTGCTATTGCTATTTTGGGAGTTGAAGTCCACAAGTCTTAAAGTTGCCAAGTTTGGGGACCCCTGACCTAGAACCAATTGCTACCAGTCATGTTTTTCAACAGTTGTGATCTACATAGGAGTCTCTTCTAGCAATACTTTACTTTGGAAGTGAAATTGGAATTAACATTATCAGTGGCTGTTCCTGAATTGTAGACCTACCAGCCAAAGGGGAATTAGCCAACATGATAGCAGGGCACATGAAGGAAAGGAGAAATGCTGTAACCATTTTGCATGGGCAGGTTGATGAGGACAAAATCAAGGCAATCAGAAAAAAAAACCCCTTTGAGAAGAAGTCTTTCTGAAGGTTGGGATTTTACAGGAAATCAGAGAAGTTGGAAACAGTGTATAAAGATAGAAAATACCTTAGCATATATTCCTCAACCACCTTCTCATTTAAAAAAAGGCCAAAAACAGAGCATTCTATCAGAATGTCCCAAAAGGCAATTTCTTCTGAGTGAAGAAGCTTCTTGGATGAGAAGCAAAGAAAAACAAAGAAAGTCCAGTTCCTTTTTGAAAAAGCACCTTTGGGACAACCATGATCTGGATGACTGAGAATCTCAACAGAACCTCAGAATTTATCTGACCATCTCAAAATAAAGTTTTAAAGCAAATTCAGTTAAATTGGATGGACACGACTTTTAAAAGATTCAAAATTTCTCTGTCTAGAATTTTCATAAACAATGGAGGGAACAATCTGATTAGGGGTTCAGTAGTTTCACGTGCCATCATTCATAAGTGTGTGTGAGTATTTTATTGACACTTGAACCTTATAGTAATAGCACTAGCACTTAGACTTATATATCGCTTCACAGTGCTTTACAGCCCTCTCATTATACTGCTCATTATACTGCTCATGATACTAAAAGTTATAAAAGAAACTCAAGTTATGATGGTTTAATAATATTACAAAGTGGGCTTTTATACCTATCAGTGCTCACTGTTTTTCTCTCTTACTACTGCTGCGATGTTTGGTCCAATGAGACTTATATTTTGCTTCCCTCCCCCAGATACCCTTTTATAAATGCAATAAATTTAATAGTAAAAAGAATGATCCATTGAAGTTCCAAATCAATGATTTAATCAAAGGTGAAAGTTTAAGCCAATATTCTTTTCGCAAACTGTAAAGGCCAATTATTTTTCATCTATTAAAATCAACATAAATCTAACAATGTCTTTGCAAAAACTCCAGGCCTTTTGAGTCCAATCCAGGGAGGGTGGTACAGAATCCAATCCATTTGAAAGTATCTCACCTTTCTCTGTATTGTATTTATGGTAATATGTCAGGTATGATACAGCACAAAACAATGTACTGAACCCTGTGGGTTTTTTTTTAAATGCTAGCCCATGTTTAATCAACTTTTGCAAATCAGAATGGAGCTGGAAGGGACCTTGGAGGTCTTCTAGTCCAATCCCCTCCTCAAGCAAGAGAGCCTATATACCATTCTGGACAAATAGCTGCTCAATCTCTTCTTGGAAACCTCCAGTGATGGAGCATCCACAACCTCTGGAGGCAAGCCATTCCACTAGTTAATTATTCCCACTTTCAGGAAATTTCTCCTTAGTTCTAGGCTGGATCTCTCTAATGATCTTCCACCCATTTCTTCTTCTCCTTGACCTTAGGAGTTTCGGAGAATAGATTGACCCCTTCTTCTCTTTACAGTATTGGAAGATGGTTATCATATCACCCTTAGTTCTTCTCTTTGTTAGACTAGACATACCTACTGACCTCAATTGTTCTTCATGCTGTTTAGCCTCCAGACTCTTTATCATCTTTGTTGCTCTTCTCTGAACTCTTTCTAGAGTCTCAGTCAGCATCTGTTTTGTATTGTGGTGCCCAGAACTGGATGGAGTATTCCAAGCGTGGCCTCACTAGTGCAGTACAAAGCAATACTATCACTTCTTGTGAGCTAGATGCTTTCCCTCTGTTGATGCACTAACATGAATGATAAGTAATGGCTGAGTTCTTAAAAGTTCTCAAAACTTTCATAGCTTAAAATGATGGTCCCTTTGTTACAATCTGCTGAGAAAATGCACAACACTCAATCCAATTATTGTGTGTTGTGTGTACTTCGACATCAACTCTTGATCTAATCCAGTGATGGCGAACCTTTTTTTCCTCAGGTGCCGAAAGCGCGTGCGTGCCTGCTATCGCACACGCGCGAGTGCCCACACCCATAATTCAATGTCTGGGGAGGGCGAAAACAGCTTCCCCCGCCCCCCGGAGGCCCTCTGGAGGCTGGAAATGGCCCGTTTCCTGACTTCCGGTGGGCCCAGTAGGCCCGTTTTTCACCCTCCCCAGGCTCCAGAGGCTTCCCTGGAGCCTGAGGGGAGCAAAAATGCCCTCCCCTGCCTCCCGGAGGCCCTTCAGAAGCCAAAAACACCCTCCCAGAGCCTCCCCGTGAGCCGAAAATCAGCACACATGCACCTTGGAACTAAGCTAGGGCAACGGATCGAGTGCCGGCAGATATGGCTCCGCGGGCCACCTGTGGCACGCGTGCCATAGGTTCGCCATCACTGATCTATCTATTCAATTGATGGATTTGTTGTTAGACTAGAAATCAGGGAAGAAATAAGTATATACAAATATATTTATGTGTGTTTGTATGTATGTGTACACACACACACACACACACACACACACACACACACACACACACACACTTAATCTACATATGTGGAAATGTTCTGCCTGGCCTCACATTTTATCTCCAGAATAACCTTGTATTCCCACCTTGTATGTGGGAAAAGTCCTGTGAGATTGAGCAAAAAAGATGCTGCCAAGGGAACAGTCAGGTAAAAATCCACAGCTGGGCAGTTAGTAGAGCAAGAGGCTCAAAAGAGACCTTCCCTAGTTTCTTGGGTTTGTGTAATCCCAAAACATCTGGAGTACCACTTGAACGCCATCAGCACTGATAAAATCCTCATCGGTCAATTACAAAAAACTTAAAACAGCTTTCATCCTGCACTGAGATCACAACATCTGCTTATCCCAGGTCCTTGGAAAGGACTCAGTAGGTGGATAAAAATGCCAAATCCATTCTAACTGAGCAATCAACAACAACAACAACAACAACAATTTACCTGTGTCCGAAAAGTCATGGGAACACAAAAGTGGAAAAAGTTGTTGAAAATGAGAAGGTGAAGATCTTGTGGGACTTTCGAATACAGATGGATAGTCAATTAGAACACAACATGCTAGATATCACAAGTGTCGAAAACCGAAGCGTACAATTTATTGATATCGCTGTACCAGGAGACGCCAGAGTCGAAGAAAAAGTACTGGAAAAAATCATGAAATATCGTGACCTGGCCATCGAAACTATGCATTTATGGATGAAACGTGTGACAGTGATACCCATTGTCATCGGGGCACTTGGTACCATGTCCAAGAATTTTACAAAATAACATCAAGAAATTTCAGCTTCCTGCTATAACACCAGCGGAACTGCAAAAAACTTCGCTACTCGGAACATCGTACATCTTAAGAAGGTACTTGGTTGATACCTAGGACGCTGACAGCAACCCGTATCAACCATTAGCACCAGTCAATGGTATTTGTGATACATTTTTGAATGTTCAGTTGACTGAGTTTCATGTAATAATAATAATAATGATGATGATGATGATGATGATGATGATGATGATGATGATGGTGATGATGATAAGAAGAAGAAGAAGAAGAAAAGAAGAAGAAAACATTTAAAAGAAAACACATAAAATATACATACACACCCACGCATCAAGAAATTGCAGCTTCCTGCAATAACACCAGCAGAACTGCAAAATACTGCACTACTTGGAATATAATATATTTTAAGAAGATACTTGGTTGATACCTAGGATGCTGGCAGCAACCTGTATAAACCATTAGCATCAGTCAATGGTATTTATGACAGATCTTTATGACAGATATGGGTGTGGTTGAATGTGGGTAGAATGAGATGAGTGTCTGAGTATTAGAAAGTGTGTGAAAATGGAAACGCTAGGGACTGGGACCTTGCCCCCCCCCGCTGAGTGCAAAAACAGAAGTGGGGGGGGGACCCGGCTACCCCTTCTTGTGAGAATGGTATGTATGGCCTGCAGGAAGGGAGGGAGACCAGCGGGGGAGGGAAGGGGGTCTCTGGTGTAGGCGAGAGCCGGACCATTTCGGTCATAACGGGAAGAGGCAGATATGGCGGGAGCAGAGGGGTGGGCCGCTCTCGGGGAATAAGACCTCGCTGTTTACAAGCGATCCCTTGTTCCGGCCCCTCCGATCCGGTTCCATCGTGCTCAACCCGGATACCTGGCAACCAGGGTTTTCAGGGCCCTGGGCTCAGGATGCTGCTGCTTAACGCCAGGTCAATCGTCAACAAAGCCCCCTTGATACGTGACTTAATCACAGAGGAGGGGGCTGACCTGGTGTGTGTTACCGAGACCTGGCTGGGGCAGGAGGGGGGAGTAGCTCTCTCCGAGATATGCCCAGCCGGTTTCTCGGTGCAGCACCATTCTCGACCCCAGGGAAGGGGGGGAGGAGTGGCAATAATAACGCGTGGAAATCTGCATCCTCGTAGGATCCCTGCCCCGGAGATTGTTGGGTGTGAGACGCTCCTTTTGAAGTTGGACTTAGGGGTACAGGTGGGCCTTTTCTTAACGTACCTGCCTCCCAGCTGCGTAAGCAAGGCCCTGCCTGAGCTGCTCGAGGCAGTAGCCGGCTTGGCAGTTGAGTTCCCCAGGCTTATGGTGCTGGGGGACTTCAACTTGCCATCTGCTGGCGAAACCTCTGGGGCGGCCCAGGAGTTCATGGATTCCATGACAACCATGGACCTGTCCCAAGTAATCCAGGGTCCGACTCATGAGGGTGGTCACACGCTCGACCTAGTGTTTCTTTCGGGGCAGTGGAGAGATGATCTGAAGATAAGGGACTTAGTCATCACCCCACTGTCATGGTCAGATCATTTCCTACTGAGGCTGGATTTCGCAGCCCCATTCCTCCCCCGCAGGGAGGTGGGACCGACTAAGTGGTTCCGCCCCAGGCGCCTAATGGAACCGGAAGGATTCCAGAGGGAACTTGGGGAAATACCTGAAACCCTGGTACACAATTCGGCTGACTCCCTGGTGGCTGCTTGGAACACCGCAGCATCAGGGGCTCTAGACCGAATTGCGCCTAAGCGACCTCTCTATGGCAGTGGATTCCGGAAAGCTCCCTGGTTTACCAAGGAGCTCCGGGAGATGAAACGCCAGAAGAGACGTCTGGAGCGCCGCTGGAGGGCCAGAAAAACCGAGTCTGATCGAACACTATTAAGAATTTACATCAGATCTTATTTAGTGGCGATAAGGGCGGCAAAACGATCCTATTTTTCCGCTCTTATTGCGTCCGCAGATTCTCGCCCAGCCGCCTTGTTTAGGGTGACTCGCTCCCTCCTTGCAAAAGGGGGGAGCGAGGAACACTTACAAGGCAGAGCTGAGGAATTCGCTGAGTTTCTGTCGGATAAAGTCGCTCAGATTCGGTCAAATCTGGACTCCGGCTGGGCAGAGTCCATTGAGTTGACAGGGGCTAGTCTTAGTCCATCATTATGGGAAGAGTTTGGGCCTGTTTCTCCCGAGGATGTGGACAGGGCTGTGGGAGCGATGGGTACCTCCACCTGTTTATTGGACCCGTGCCCCTCCTGGCTGGTTTCGGCTAGCAGAGAGGTAGCACGCAGCTGGATCCAGGCGGTGGTCACTGCTTCTTTGAGAGAGGGATCCGTACCGCAGTCGTTAAAAGCTGCGGTGGTGCGACCCCTCCTGAAGAAGCCTTCCCTGGATCCAGCCGACTTGAAGAACTATCGTCCGGTCTCCAACTTACCTTTTTTAGGGAAAGTTGTGGAGAAGGTGGTGGTTACTCAACTTCTGCAGCTCCTGGATGAAACAGATCATCTAGACCCTTACCAGTCGGGTTTCAGGCGCGGCTACAGTACAGAAACTGCCTTGGTCGCTCTGATGGATGATCTCTGGCGGGCCCGGGATGGGGGAAATTCCTCCATCCTGGTGCTACTTGACCTCTCAGCGGCTTTCGATACCATCGACCATGGTATCCTTCTGCATCGTCTCAGCAAGTTGGGAGTGGGAGGCACCGTTCTGCGGTGGTTCTCCTCTTATCTCGCTGATAGGATGCAGTCGGTGCTGGCAGGGGGGCAGAGATCGTCCCCTAGGCCCCTATTATGTGGGGTGCCTCAGGGGTCGGTTCTCTCGCCCATCCTGTTCAACATCTACATGAAACCGCTGGGGGAGATCATTCGCAGACATGGGGTGTGTTTCCATCAGTACGCTGATGACACCCAGCTGTACATCACCACCCCGTCTGACTTCAGTGAGGCAGTTGATGTAATGTGCCGGTGCCTGGACGATGTCAGGATCTGGATGGGGAGGAACAGACTCAGACTTAATCCCGATAAGACTGAGTGGCTGTGGATATTGCCTCCTAAGGACTACGACAACTGTCCCTCCGTGGTCCTTGAGGGAGCGAAACTGACTCCCTCGGACCAGGTCCGCAACTTGGGAGTCCTTCTAGATCCACAGCTAAAATTGGACCATCATCTTTCAGCTGTGGCTAGAGGGGCCTTTGCACAGGTTCGCCTGGTGCACCAGTTGCGGCCATATTTGGAGAAGGAGGCTCTACTCACGGTCACTCATGCCCTTGTCACCTCTCGCTTGGACTACTGCAATGCGCTCTACATGGGGCTACCCTTGAAGAGTATCCGGAGACTTCAGTTGGTGCAAAATGCGGCTGCGCGTGCTGTGGTGGGTGTGCCAAGGTACACCCACGTGACATCGATACTCCGCCAGCTGCATTGGTTGCCCATCGGTCTCCGGGTCCAATTCAAGGTGTTGATCACCATCTTTAAAGCCCTTCATGGCTTGGGACCAGGTTATCTACGGGACCGCATTCTGCCTCATACTTCCCTTCGACCGGTTAGGGCCCACAGAGTGGGCCTCCTCCAGGTCCCGTCGGCCAAACAATGCCGGCTGGCGGGCCCAAGGGGGAGAGCCTTCTCTGTGGCTGGCCCTGTGCTCTGGAACCAACTTCCACCAGAGACCCGAACTATCCCCACTCTGCTGGCCTTCCGGAAAGCTGTTAAGACATGGCTTTTCCTGCAGGCGGGGGGTAGAGCTTAATTCATTCGAGCCCACCCCCCAAGTATGTATGATGTTGAATGGTTGGTGATGATTCTTTTTATAGTGTGTTTTAATTTTTATATTTGCTTTTAATTAACTTTTTAGATTTTGGTTATTCTTGTATTTTCTCACTGTTGTACGCCGCCCTGAGTCCTTAGGGAGTTGGGCGGCATATAAGAATTCCAAAATAAATAAATAAATAAATAAATAAATCTTTAAATGTTCAGTTGACTGAGTTTCATGTTTAATGAATAAAAGAAAAAATAATAACAATAATAATGCAAACACTCAAAAAGCAGGACAACAATTGATTTGATGGCTATGTCTGGTAGACAAATTTCCTGAGGACAGAAGACAAGATACTCTCCTTCTGCTAGACATCTAGAAGAAAGGGAAAGTCATCAAGGAGCTCCTGTGGCTGAGTGGAGATCAGGACTTGAATCTTAGTGGTCTAAGTCAACAGCTTAACTATATACAGAATAACAACAACAACAACAACAACAACAACAACAACAACAACAACAACAGAATAACAGAGTTGGAAGGGACCTTGGAGATCTTCTAGTCCAACCCCCTGCTCAAGCAGGAGATGTAATACCATTTTGGACAAATACTTGCCCAGTCCCTTCTTAAAAGTCTTCAGTGTTGGAGCACTCACAACTTCTGAAGGCAAGTTGTTCCACTGTTTGATTGTTCTTACTGTCAGGAAGTTTCTCCTTAGTTTTAGGTTGCTTCTCTCCAGTGGTGGTTTCTAAATTAGATCGCCACTGATTCGCATGCGCAGAAGCATCCCGGGCAGGTGGGCGGAGCCTCCCGCTGCCGCTGCTACCGGTTCTGGGAACCGGTCCGAATCGGGAGCAACCCACCGCTGCTTCTCTCCTTGATTAGCTTCCATCCATTGTTTCTTGTCTTGCCTTCTGGTCCTTTGGAAAATAGGTCGACCTTTTCTTCTTTGTGGCAGCCCCTCAAATATTGGAACACTGCTATCATGCCACCCCTAGTTCTTCTTTTCACTAGACTAGACATTCTCAATTCCTGCAACTGTCCTTCCTATGTTTTAGTCTCCAGCCTCCCAATCATATACCGTATAATTGGTCTTCTCCCTACAGTCTAACCCCACATAGACCCTGCATGGAATTTATTTCGTATGTGAGTTGAACTAGTAAGACGATTTTCCTTCCCTCAGCTCACGGCTTCCTTTTTGAGGCAGCAAAAAGCTTGTTTACACCAACCACAATTTAGAACAGAAAGAATGTCTGCCTCAAATTTCTTTCTCTCTCTACCCAGGGAATTCCTAGAAGCAACCCACCCAGGCCCCAAATTATCAGCAGATCAAAGACATTATATTTATCAAGTGCTGCCATAACACATTTAATAGCAGCATGATGGATGCCGTGGCGGCCACGACTGAACACTTTGATGTACGTGGCCTTCTTTGATTAATGAGAGAGCCTGCTGAGACGCTGCATATGGAGTGGATTAGTCTTTTCAAAAATGGCTGGTTTTGCACTATTGGACTAATTATTTCACAAGCTCGGGGTCAGTCCAAATTCCAGCTCAGAAAAAAAAGGGCCAAGTTCTAATTATAGCCCAAAAAAAGCTCTTTGCATTTCTCTATCTCCCAGGATGGCAGAAAGAAAGGGGTGAAATTTCTCTTTTCACTTAGGCTGGGTTTGTTTCTAGCCTCCAACTTCTCGAAAGAAAACTGCGGTGTATATTTTGACGGGAGAGCCGAAGGCCTAGTCTTAGTAAATCCAGAAGGAAATGAGATTGAGATCAATTAAAATTACACGAATGCTAGGCAGGAAACGTAAGTAGCCACAGTGGCTAATTGTACGGGTGGTCTGCTTTGAGAAAATACTGAATTTAGCCATTGGCAGGAGGGTCATCCTTGAACCAGAGACAAACCTATAAAAAAAACCACTTTTTTAAATTATTTCTATATTCATCATTACAAGAAACAAGAAACAATCAATCAATTTTTATTACCAGCATTACAAATAAAAGTATTAAAAGCAACAATAATAAACAGATGAATAATATATTATGATTAGTGGTGCATTATCAATAGACAGAATCTGTCTAATTTTGCATACAATATAACAAAATCTGACCACAAACTTCGTACTTCCTGCTGAACTACTGTACAACAGTAGTTGTACATAAAAGTTATCAGTATTTCCCAAGTATTTTATTAGGTGCATCAGAGTTTGTTGCATAAATCAAAACCAGAAGCACACACAGATAACTGATTCAGCTGGATTCATTAACTTCTTTATAAACATAATATATATATATATATATATATATATATATATATATATATATATATATATATATATATATATATATATATATATATATATATATATATATATATATATATATATATATATATATATATATATATATATATATATATATATATATATATATATATATATATATATATATATATATATTTACAATACCAGTAGCAGAGTTCTTCTTCAACATAGTAGCAGTTACAAGCAAAATAGATGCAGCTTGCTGCTATAGCCTAGAGGTGGAGCGCTTGCCTCACAATCAGGAGGTTGTGAGCTCGATCCTAGGTAGAGGCAGATGTAAGGGTCTCCTGCTTGGGCAGGGGGTTGGATTAGGTGACCTGCAAGGTCCCTTCCAACTCTGTTAATCTGATCTGATCTAGTTCAGAGTTTAGAATGGAGAGAGAGTACAGAGTGGGCTGAGCCACACCCAGCCTTCTAGCTTCAGTTTTGATTCTCTGCACAGACTCAGATGTGCTTAGCTCCCATTGGCTGACTTAGTTGCTATGTCTGCTCATTGGCTGACCTTGTTACCATTGGCTCTCCCAGTTCATGAATATTCTAACAAGGTGAGGTGAAGAGAGAAAGATGATGCTGTATGAAGCACACGGCCTGGGGAGAACCATGTAACTTTTTTAAAAATTTGTTTTTCAAATGTTATGCTACTTTTCTGAGTGGCGTGGTGGCCTAGAAGTAAAGACACTAGCCTCCCACTTGGAAGGTTGAGAGTTAATCCATATTGGTTGGCTAATCCATATTGCATGACTAATGTCATATTGCATGAAGCCAGGAGCATTTGTTGAGTTCAGAATAACAGAGTTGGAAGGGACCTTGGAGGTCTTCTAGTCCAACCCCCTGCTCAAACAGGAAACCCTTTAAGACAGATGGTCATCCAATCTCTTCTTAAAAACCTCCCCTATTGGAGCAGCCATAACTTCTGGAGGCAAGCTGTTCCACTGATTAATTGTTCTCACTGTCAGGAAATTTCTCCTTAGTTCTAGGTTGCTTCTCTCCTTGATTAGTTTCCACCCATTGCTTTTTGTCCTGCCTTCAGATGCTTTGGAAAATAGGTTGACCCCCTCTTCTTCGGGGAAGCCCCATAGATATTGGAAGACTGCTATCATGTCTCCCCTAGTTCTTCTTTTCATTAAACTAGACATACCCAATTCCTGCAACCATTCTTCATATCTTTTAGCCTCCCATCCCCTAATAATCTTGGTTGCTTTTCTCCACTGTCTATGGAGATTCTCAGTCATCCAGGTCATGGTTGTCCCAAAAGAGCTTTTTTCAGAAGGCAACTGGACTTGGTTTTTTTCCCCTTGAAGACATTTGCTTCTCATCCAAGAAGCTTCTTCAGTTTATTTGAATTTATGACCTGCTACTTGTGATCTACTAATGGTCAAGTCAAAGGGGATGCTAGATCAAGGTCAATGGAATTCACGGGGTGTGGGATGGGGGCTAGACTTGGGTCTCTTGGGCCAATGTAACAACTCCAAACTGATAATGTGTTTGACCCTGCCCTCGGGCTCTATCTGGTCATCTAAGCCATAATGTCAAATATGTCCACACGTAACGTTGTGATCAAATGATCAAGATGGCAGATGTGATGCTGCCATGGAAGTTGTACTCTTTTTTAAAAAAAACAGAGCTTTGTTCACACCCTCATGGGCAACATCTTGATTTTCTTGAGCATACCCGTCCGCATAATGTGATTTGCTTGGTTCCTGTCTTTGCACGATGCGACCCATTTTACAAACACGTAATTTAAACCAGTCCTGGTTTGGTGTACAATATGTGAGCCAGGACTGAGTTTTGTGGAAAGCCATTGGCTCTGGAGAACAGGTGGGAGTTAACCTGAGGTTGAAGAGGGGGAAAATCACCAGATCTAGGCATTTTGGAATGAAGGATGAGAGCATTTGAAAGTAGACAAGGAAGTTTATTAAAAGGATGAGAAAGGAAGGGGATGAATCTCAGACATAAGCAACCAGAAGATGGGAATGGAGTTTGTTACTAGCTTATCTCACAAACAGCAGCTAAGTGTAAGAAAACAATCAATTAAAAACTTTCAGAGAAACTTGACCTTTATAAACCCAAACAAGGGGGATGGTGGTTTATACAGGTTTTTGTGTTTTACATGCATATTGATTATGCCCTATGGGTTAAGATTTGACAATGCCCTGTGACCAGTAAACCAGATTAATTTCACCGCTATGTAGAACACCACAATGCTGAAGTTATTCTGTTCCATTTTCCCCATCTGGAAACACAACAGTGGTGGGAATTGAAGCTGCCACTTAGCCTTCCTTAAAAAAAAAGGCTTTAGACCTTAATGGCTGTCTTGCTTTTTAAAATAACTTTCGAACGTGTAAATATTTTATCATATTTATCGAGGCATTATGGTTATTCTTGGTAACTGGCGGCTCTTCATTTCAAGAATCTGCTTTTTTTGTACCTCGCTTGGAGAAATCCAGGAGTTGTAAAGGGGAAAAAGATAGCAATTTTTTTTATGTGGTTAAAGTAGAGGGGGCGAAGAGAGAGAGAAAAAAGGAAATTTCCACTCATGGAGAAATAATTTCTTAAGTGCACCAACCGTTCAAAAGGTTAGGCATAATTTTATTTTAGCTTCATAATTCAGCACGCTTTGGATTTCAAGGCATTTTATTTTACGCGACAGCAAAATCTACCCACAAAACTAGAGCAGTGACCCATGTTAACTTTCAAATTATATAACGCTGTACAGTGAAATATAACTAAAATAGGTTTCCAAGTTTAAAAGGCTCGCAGGAGCTTCAAACCGAACGCAAGGAGAGAGGGAATTTTTACTCGGTAAAAAGGCGGCAAGCATGATTGAAACATGAGATCAGGGCTGTGGAACGGGGTTGAGTTTGAACATTCAAATGGATTCAGAACATCAGTTCGATTCGAAGGGCCAAATTGGTTCCAATGGAATCTCAGTATCCGACCCGATTTGACTTGTACCATTAAAAAAAAAATATCGCCTGAAGGCTTGTAGGGAAAATGATCGGCCCCAGTCTGAAATGATTCATGACTGCTTAAATAAGAGCGATTTTGTTCCACACCGCACAATCTGGGTACCACAATGCCCAAGGCACCGCAGAACCTGAGGTGGCTTTTCCAATTCATTTTATGAGGAAAAATGGCTTTCACCTAATAAAATAATCGGAAGGGTAAGCAATTAGCAGGCCACGTGAGGCTGGAACATAGCAGTTTGCAGCTCCAGAGTTTCTCAAGATCACAGTTCCAAGAGTTTCCCTCAGTTTTCCATAGTGAATTTAAAAAAAAGTTGTCCAAGGCCCAGCACATCTATTTTCAACATTTGTACCATCTCCAGTGGTGAAACCATAAACAAATCAACCCTAAAAGGGATAAAAAGAGCCGAGGTGGCGCAGCGGTTAGAGGCAGGTACTGCAGGCCACTTTAGCTGACTGTGATCTACAGGTCAGCGGTTCAAATCTCACCGGCTCAAAAGGAAAAATTGTTTTATTGTAATGATAATAGACCGAACATAATATAACAAGAGAAAAGAATAAGGAAAATATTGGAAGATATAAGAAAGATAATGATGTAAATAATAACTATAAAGAATAAACATGCTTTTGTATCACTAGGCTGTAAAAGGATAGTGTCGACGAGATGGTGGACATGTATGTTCAATGTTTTCTATACTCAAAGATATTTGATACTTTATTTATATATACATATGTTTATACATGTTTTTATGTTTGTTTGTATGTTTGCTTGTCTTTTTAACATAATTAATGAAGACTATTTTTTTAAAAAAACCAATCTCACCGGCTCAAGGTTGACTCAGCCTTCCATCCTTCCGAGGTAGGTAAAATGAGGACCCAGATTGTTGGGGGCAATGTAAATATACATTGCTTACTGGTGTAAACCGCTTAGAGAGTGCTTGCACTGTGAGGCGGTATATAAATCTCACTAAATAAATAAATAAATAAATAAATAAATAAATAAATAAATAAATAAATAAATAAATAAATAAATAAATAAATAAATAAATAAATAAATAAATAAATAAATAAATAAAACATGTTACCTCAAAACACTGGGAATGTCCTACAGCAATATCCATCAATCAATTTTATTACGGTCACAGACCATCATGGCAGATACCCGATGAAAACATGTGAAGGAACTTGAGATGTTTGGTCTGGAGAAATCAAAATGGAGAGAAAACGTGATTCCGTGCTTGGATATACAAGAGGAAGAGAGTGAGGAGATGTTTTACCTGTCAATGGAAAGTACGACCAGAAATATTAGTATAAGTAGCAATTACCTCATTTTACTTTAAATCTGAGGAAAAATTTCCTGGTCTTTTCAATAGCGGAACAGTCTGCCTACAGAGGCTGTGGGTTTTCCATCTGTGGTAATTTATAAAACTGTGCAGTTATCTCTTGAGGATGACAAGAACCAATAGATGGAAACTAATCAAACAGAAGCAACATAGAAATAAGAAGAAATTTCCTATGAGTGAGAACAATTAAATAGTGGAAGAGCTTGCCTCCAGAAGTTGTGGGTGCTCCATGACTGGAGGTTTTCAAGAAGAGACTGGACAGCCACTAGTCTGAAATTGTATAGGATCTCCTGCTTGAGCAGGGGGCTGGACTAGAAGACCTCCAAGGTCCCTTCCAACTCTTTTATTCTGTTAGTGGATGGCTTAATTGGTGTTCTAGCATATTGCAGAGGGTTGGACCTAGGATGCCCAGATGTCCTGATTTTATCAGGATTGTCCTGATTTTTAGAAGCTTGTCCTGATTCTGAAAATGTGCTGATTTTGTCCTGAAATTCGAGTTCCCGTCCTGATTTGTCCTGAACTTTTGTAAAATTTTAGGATAATCAAGATGAATGTTAAATGAAAGTACGTTTGCACTACTTTTAGTCCAATCTTATGTATTGTTACGGAAGATTTCATGTGCATTTTTAGTGTGTAATTCAATTCCTACGTCAAACGTGGCTGTGGAAAGAGTATTTTCCCTGTGCAAGAAGCAGTGGACAGACGATCGAAATCGATTGGATGTTAAAACCGTGAAATGCTTGCTTCAAATTAAAATAAATCATTCTTCTTCATCGTGTGGCGAAATGTATAAAAAGATTTTGGGCGACGAAAATTTGCTGAATAAGATATTATCTAATAGTAAATACGTGTAAATATGATGTTTTATTGGCTTTGTTGGAGTAATAAACGTTATCTTGAGAAGTGCTATTTTTAAAAAAACTGTCCTGATTTTGGATCAAAGGTATCTGGGCACTCTAGTTGGACCAGATAATTTTCATGGTTCCTTCCAATATTTCATTTTCACAGTTCTATAATTCTCCTGTAATTACTGAAAGGCTAGTTAAAAGGGAAGAAAAGAAAGTGTACCTTCAAGATAAAAATGACCATTATCCTTCACTCCCCAGCAATTTCTTAGCGGCAACATTGAAATGCTTTTTCCAATACTTGAATGCTGACCCAGGGAAGAAGGAATGGTTTTATTCTCCATAGGTGTCAAAGATAGGAGAGGGAAATACAAATTAAAAGCAAGGAGAGATTTCTTGATTACCTGGGTTTTGAAGCAGTGGAGGGCAACATCACTGGAGGAGTTTGAGCCAAGGTTGGTGTCAGGTGCAGGAAGTCGGAACCAGGGTTGTTTAAATGAGGACAAATTTATTCCATGCTATCTGTCTAAAGGAATCTGAACTACTAACAGTTAAAACAAATTGGCAGTGGATAAGAATTAACAGAATTCAAGGAGGGCTGGACTTAGATCTCTTGTGGATGCAAAGGGACTCCAAATTGATGACATGCTTGACCCCTCCTTCGGGCTCAGCCTTGTCATCTACAATTGGAGAGCCATTGGTCAGAAATGGTATGAGCAGCGGTGGGTTGCTCCTGGTTTGGACTGGTTCTTAGAACCGGTAGCACTGGCAGCGGGAGGCTCCACCCACCCACCTGGGACGCTCCACCCACCCACCCGGGACACTCGGCCTACCTGCCCGGGACACTCCGCCCACCTGCCCGGGACGCTCCACCCACCCACCTGGGACACTTCTGGGCATGCGTAGAATTGTCGTGCGTGAGTACGAACGCACGCAAACTGGTAGTAAAGGGTTTTAGAACCCACTACTGGGTATAAGGATTTCTGCTTCTGGTTTCAAATATTGACTCATGCACAGTTGTTATGGTAGTTCACAGTTTACTCAAGTTCAAAGAGATAACAACAGTTAAAGCATGCAAACCAACATAGAATCTCTGATAGATGCTTGCCTGGAGAATTCGCTTTTAATAGGGACACACAGAACAATAGTCCAAATTCAATCCCGGGTCCCAAGAGCCAGATCAGGGCTGTTGCCCAGTCCAGAGGTCAGAATTTTACAGGCAGAATCCACATGAATTTCATGTAAGAGCCAGAGATCAGAGGTTGTTTCTTGCAAAGGAACATGGGTCAGGGTTGCCTCTTCAATTGGGTTGCAGCCAGATATCGCTTATCAAGATATTTGCTCTCTTGCTTGGAAAGGACCCTCATGGAATGCTTAAATTTTGCTTTTCTCACTATACTTTGAGTTCAGGTGCTGGGAGGCCTTACCTCATCCTCAGCTGACTGCTCCAGCTGTTCTGATGGTGCCTGTGTTTGATCAACCTCATATCATTCATGGGTTGATGTCTTCTGAGACTGACATTCCATGGATTCAGCTGAAGCACCTTCTTCAGAAACTGGGTCCTGGGCCTGAGCCATGAGAGGCAAGGGATAAAATGGAATAGAATAGAATTATTTATTGGCCAAGTGTGATTGGACACACAAGGAATTTGTCTTTGGTGCATATGCTCTCAGTGTACATAAAAAGACAAGATACATTCATCAAGAATCATAAGGTACAACACGTAATGATTGTCATAGGGTGCAACAAGCAATCAGGAAACAATCAATATTGATATAAATTGTAAGGATACAAGCAACAAGTTATAAGTGGGAGAAGATGGGTGATAGGAACAATGAGAAGACTAATAATAACAGTAATGCAGCCTTAGTGAATAGTTTGACAGTGGTGAGGGAATTATTTGTTTAGCAGAGTGATGGCGTTCAGGAAAAAAACTGTTCTTGTGTCTAGTTGTCTTGGTGTGCAGTGCTCTATAGCGTCATTTTGAGGGTAGGAGTTGAAACAATTTATGTCCAGGATGCGAGGGGTCAGTAAATATTTTCACGGCCCTCTTTTTGACTCATGCAGTATACAGGTTCTCAATGGAAGGCAGGTTGGCGGTAATTGTTTTTTCTGCAGGATTGGACTAGAACATCTCCAAAGTTCCCTCCAACTCTAGGATTCCTACGCCACTGAATAAGAGAGTTGGAAGGGACCTTGGAGGTCTTCTAGTCCAACCCCCTGTACAAGCAAGAGACCCTATACCATTCTGAACACATGGCTGTCTAATCTCTTCTTAAAAACCTCCAGTGATGGAGCATCCACAATTCTCCTACGATTCTTTTTCACTTCTCAGTCTAATGTAAAGCCTTGAGATTTGCAGGAGGTATCCTATCACATAATATGTAAGCTCAACCCTGCTTAGATTCTGAATGCAGATGAGTCCTCATCTCTACCTTGAAGCGAAAACCGGTGTACAAAACTTCTACCCTGCATTTCTCTTAAAAACAAGTTGTCCAGGAGAGAAATAATCTGTTCTGCCATTATTCTCATTGTTTATGTATGCTAAAAAAAAACCAAAATAAAACTGAGCTGTCAATAATTTGCATTACCTAAAAATACCTGTGCAAGCCCTTGAGTTCAAGAATGCATCTGGAGGTCTCAAGTCATCTCCAGTAACTTGCCTGTGCAATTTAAAAATGATGGGGGGAGAGATTTAAAAAAAAATCCCGAATATCTGTCACCCGACAGATTTATGAGAAGGGCTGAAAAAGTGCTATATTTATTTGTCTATGGAAAAGCTGAATCAGCAAAGCTTTGCAACTCTCACACACACACATACAAGCATACCCACCGAGAGAAAGAGTTTCAGTCAGCCTGTATAATAAGATCAGTTCCTCTGACCAAAATCAATCTATTAGCTGATATGAGCTTCAGGACCTTGGGGAACTCTCTCATATCTTCCTTTAAATTGTTTTGTGTCCTGCTGAAAGGTGAAGCCCACACATTTACGCTCATCCCAGGAGCATTTCAGAGTCTCTGTCTGCAACCAGGAGCCTTAGGGGAAGAAAAAAAAAAGAGAGCAATACCATTTGTAACACTTGTTTTGCATATACCTGCGGTCTCAGTTCTCAAAGCTCCAGTGAGATTGTCAGAAGAAGACAAGATTTTGTCAGAAGACAAAAAAACAGTTTTTTCCCTGAACGCCATCACTCTGCTAAACAAATAATTCCCTCAACACTATCAAACTATTTACTAAGTCTGCATTACTATTAATCTTCTCATTGTTCCCATCACCCATCTCCTCCCACTAATAGCAATAGCAATAGCAATAGCACTTAGTCTTATATACCGCTTCATAGTGCTTTACAGCCCTCTCTAAGCGGTTTACAGAGTTCAGCATATTGCCCCCAACAATCTGGGTCCTCATTTGACCGACCTCGGAAGGATGGAAGGCTGAGTCAACCTTGAGCCGGTGAGATTTGAACAGCTGAATTGCTGAACTAGCAGTCAGCTGAACTTGCAGTGCTGCTTTTAACCACTGCGCCACCTCAGCTCCTTAAATGACTGTATGACTGTAACTTTGTTGCTTGTATCCTTATGATTTATATTGATTGGTTCCTAATATGATTTGATTGCTTATTTGTACCCGGACTATCTTTAAGTGTTTTTTACCTCATGATTCTTGACGAACGTATCTTTTCTTTTATGTACACTGAGAGCATATGCACCAAGACAAATTCCTTGTGTGTCCAATCACACTTGGCCAATAAAATTCTATTCTATAAAACAAATTCTAGTCTATTCTATTCTAAAATCAGGAACGACAGTAACGGTATAATAGAGCTGAAAGGGAGAAGAAAGGTTGCAGGGTAGACAGAGGGAAAAGCAAAATCCAAAGAGCAGTAGATAAAATCAGAACTAAATGCTCTATTTGAGTTCATTTCAAACCTTGGCTTCAGATTACATTTAGTTAATTGATTACTACTAAATGTAATACGGAGTGGAGAGTTGGTCTCGGACAGAAAGCCACTTGAAGAGACTAGAAGCATTTGAAATGTGGATTTACAGGCGGCTGTTACGTATAAGTTGGGTTGACAAAATCAGAAATGAGGAAGTGATAAGCCGCCTGAGAAAGCCAAGGGAAATCATCAAAACCATCAAAAAGCGAAAGTCAGAATATTTTGGACATGTGGTGTGACACCTGGAAAAATATGCCATACTTCACTTAATCCTCCAGGGAAAGATTGAAGGCAAATGAGGTCCAGGCAGAAGAAGAACGAGGGGGCGTCCCCTCATTTCTGTTATACACCGCCCTGAGTCCCCAGGGAGTAGGGCGGCATATAAGAACAGCAAATAAATAAATAAAATAAAATAAAGAACATCATGGCTTCAAAATCTAAGGGACTGGTTTGGGCAAAACTCAACAGCACTTTTTCGTGCAGCTGTTGATAAAAATAGGATCGCCAACATGATTGCCAATGTCCGATGATGGATATGGCACAACAACAACAAGAATTGATTACTCTCCTAAAATATATTTAATAATTTTCCTTTCTGCCACTTTAAAAATTGTATTTTGGTAATAATATTTGGAACTCTCTGGATTTTGGAGAATCAAGTTGGCCCATGGACTCAGTTGGTGAACCTCTGTCCTAACTCATAGAAAATAGAACATCATCAGAGTTGGAAGAGACCTTAGAGGTCTTCTAGTCCAACCTCTTGCTCAAGCGGGAGACCTTATACCATTCTAGACAAATCTCATCTTAAAAACCTCCAGTAATGGAGCATCCAACTTCTGAAGGCAAGCCTGATTAATTATTCTGTCAAAAAATTTCTCCTGAGTTCTCGGTTGGATCTCTGAAAAGGTTCCAACCATTATCCCAAAGGTGTTTTTTTTTCAAAAGGCAACTGGACTTTCTGGTTTTTCTTTGAAGACGTTTCGCGTCTCTTCCAACCATTACTTCTTTTCCTGCCCTCAGGTGCTTTGGAGAATAGAACTCCCTCTTCTTTGTGGCAGACCTTCAAATACTGGAAGACCGCTATCAATTCATCTCTAGCTTTTCTCTTCACTAAACTAGACATACCAGTTCCTGCAACTGTTCATAGTATGTTTTATCCTCCAGTTCCTTAATCGTCTTGGTTGCTCTTCTCTGCACTCTTTTTTTTTGTATTATATTGTAAAGATGTAATATGAAGACAAGAAACAATGCAAACTAATCAAGGAGATAACCAACGTAGAACTAAAATGCTGTAGAGATTCTCAGTCATCCAGGTCATGGTTGTCCCAAAGGTGCTTTTTCAGAAGGCAACTGGACTTTCTTGTTTTTTCTTTGAAGATGTTTCGCTTCTCACCCAAAAAGCTTCTTCAGCTCTGACAGGATAATGGGGAATGGAAGGATTTATATTCCTTGCCGACAGCTGGTCATTTGCATCCTTTGAGAGGGTTGTTGAAGCACTTGGGGGCTTATCTGTGTCCTCAAGGTCACCTGAGTAGCTGCTGGTTCCTGTAGTCTGCAATTTTTCCTCTGGAAATCCATTACTACTCCCACATCATTCAAAGGGTGTTCATCCCAAATTGCATAGCTAAAAATCTGTAGAGATTCTCAGTCATCCAGGTCACGGTTGTCCCAAAGGTGCTTTTTTTCAGGAGGCAACTGGACTTTCTTGTTTTTTCTTTTGAAGATATTTCGCTTCTCATCCAAGAAGCTTCCACAGCTCTGACAGGATAGTGGGGAATAGAAGGATTTATACTCCTTGCAGACCAGGGGTGCGTTCCACTTACCTTTGCCACCAGTTCGCATTGCGACGTTTCGTGCGTGTCCCCTTGTGCAATTCTGTTTCTGCGCATGCTCAGTAGCTATAATCAGCCCGAAACACAGCTGAGGAACTGATCAGCTGTGCTTCGGGCGAAGGAATAAAGGTAAGTATAAATCCGGGGGCAGCGGGCGGGCCCTTTTTCAAGCAGCAGCAGAGGAAAAAACTTCCGAACAGTAAAAAATTCGGGAAAAAATCCTCCCAAAAAGATGGCGGCGCCCATGGACCGGCACCGACCGAACCGGCCCTGACGTTACCAGGGGGTCACTACCGGGTCGGGCGATCCGGTCCAAACCGGGAGGAACCCACCCCTGTTGCAGACTCTAGAAGCAGTTGCCCCATTCTGCCTGACGGTAGGGCCAACCCTGCAAGACTATATCAACTACCTTACAGCCACACTGTCAGGCTCTGCGAACAAGAGCTTTCATTAAACGAGTCAGACATAGCTGCAGGTCACTTTGCATGATTATTATGTATACTGCCGAGTTCGTTTTGCTTCGATGGGGAATAGGAGCTGAAATACCATGTTTGGTTCTGTTGCCCTTTTGGAAATAATTCCTGGAGGAATCTGAGGAGCGGATTCTGTAGTTAAGGTCTGAGCATTGCCCGCAATCAACACCAACCTATGCATCTTAGTGAACTCTGCCATTTAGTAAAGGGCAGATGGGAAGATAGACTAAGGAGCAAAAAAATAAGAGAGGGGAGGGAGAGAATACAAAGAAAAAAACCATATCCAATTTCACTCGGTGTAAAATATAATTGCCTATTTTCTCCCCTTGTAGAGTTTCTTTTTAATACTTTATATTCACAACCTCCCTGTCTGTTCTAGTGCATTAAAAAAAACACAACCAAACAGTTCATGGCACATTTTAAAAACACTGCTTTTGAGGCATAACTAAAGAGAGTATTAATACTACATTCTATAATGCAGGAGTGGGCTGCTATGGGTTCGCCTGGGTTCGGGAGAACCCGTAGCTAACATTATGGCCGGTTCGGAGAACCTCCAAATCCCACCCCTGGCTGGCCCCGCCTATCCCTCCCCTCCCGTCCCCTCCCAGGAATCTTCATGCGGCCCATTTTGGATGTGAGGTAAGTGCAGGGCCCGTGCGGAGGCTCGGGGAAGGGAAAAACGGGCCTCCCGGAAGTTACGGACCCATTTCCGGCCTCCGGAGGGCCTCCGGAGCCCGGGAAAGGCAGTTTTTGTCCTCCCAGAGGCTCCCAGAAAGCCTCCAGAGCCTGGGAAAAGCAAAAATGCCCCCCCAGCGTGGTGCAGGAGGCTGACTAGGCCACGCCCACCATGGCTACACCCACCCAGCAACTGGGCAGAGAACCTATGGATGAAATTTTTGAAGCCCACCCCTGCTATAAAGTATACTGTATAGTATTAATACGATACAGTGAAGTCTACATTCTGCACAGAGAGGACCACCGGTTTGAAAGAGGGGTGAAAGAGGCCACCTATATTATGAGTGAACAGCCCTCTCTCAACCGAGGGAGAGGGATGCAACACCGCCTATCTCCGGTTTACAACACAGTCCTTTCAGCAGGTCCAAGTAGGTTCCACACCCATTTGCACTATTCAGGTGACCCCGAGGGCGCCGAGAAACCTCCAAGTGGCCTCAACAACTCTCAGAGAGAGCGCTAATGACCAGATGACTGCAAGGAATATAAATCCTTCCATCCTCCACCATCCTATCAGAACTGAAGAAGCTTTTTGGACGAGAAGGGAAGCATCTTCAAGGAAAAACAAGGAAAGTCCAGTTGCCTTTTGAAAAAGCACCTTTGGAACAACCTGGATGACAAGAATCTCCATAGACGTATTAATACTTACATTTACATCAGCTTGTACTCTGCTATTATCATTTGCATGGAAACAGCCACGTGAGCTTTTGTTTCTAGATGGTATTTAAAATATGTTTTATTTCAAGGATTCACTGTAAAAGCTAACCCAATGCAACAGCAGTATGAAGAATTTTTGACTTAAAACTAGATGGTCTGCAAATGTGTTGGCTGCTTGGAATCCCTGTAAGGCACACATGCCATTGTATGATTGCCAATGCTTCGTGGGAAAACAAACACCCAACAATTAAATAATGAATGTAAAAGAAAAGTGAAGTTAAGAAACTTGGGGCACCTGGGCAACAGGACCACTCCCAGAATTATGTAACATTTGTATGAGTGCCTAACAGAGCTTTAATTCCCTCTATGCATTTGAAAGAGAATATTAATTAGATCATATAGAGAAAAGTTCTTCAAGAGAGATGAAAATCCGATAGATTATTTGCCTCTCAGCTGAAACAAATTTTTGTAGTACTAGCAATAATATTATGGTTACAATATGTTTGTTTCTGGCTCAGTAAATCAACTTTAAAAATCCTCTCTACAATACTGAGACAAACACAAAAGAGAGGAATCTCTCTCTCTCTCTCTCTCTCTCTCTCTCTCTCTCTCTCTCTCTCTCTCTCTCTCTCTCTCTCTGTGTGTGTGTGTGTGTGTGTGTGTGTGTGTTGTGGTGGTCTAGAGGTGGAGCTCTTGCCTCACAATCAGGAGGCTGTGAGTTCAATCCTAGGTAGAGGTAGATATTTCTCTCTGGGCACAATGAGAATATATCTGCTTAATATAATTCCGGGGTCATATGGTCCCCTTTTGTGACCTTCTCACAAGCAAAGTCAATGGGAAAGCCAGGTTCACTTAACAACCATGTCACTAAGTTAACAGATTCTTTTATATTTCTCAGTCTAATGTAAAGCCTTGAGATTTGCAGGAGGTATCCTATCATATAGTACAGGTAGTCTTGCCTGTTCTTCGCCGCAGAGCCGAAGAAGCTGGTGGTGTTCGCAGTGCGGGGCTTCCCCCACCCGCTTTCCCCGGCTGCCGGGATGCCGCCATTTGCATTCTTTTGCCCTCTGCGCAAGCAGAATGCTTTGCGCATGTGCAGAGGGCAAAAGAACACAAATGGCGGTGTCCCGGCGGCCGGGGGAAGCCCCGCACCGCGAACACCACCAGCTTCTTTTGCTCTGCGGCGATGAACAGGCAAGACCGCACCGGTAGGAACCCATTCCTGGCTGCGATGAAGGGGGGGTGTTTGGGGGTGTGTGTACAAAGCTGCAGGATAAGAGAGACGGACCCCTCCCGTCTTGCTCCCCCAGAACCCCCCCCCCCCGGTCAATGGTGTCCCGCTTTACAAATATTAAAATCTGGTCACCTTAATATATAGTCACATAGGCAATCCATGCAGGGGATTTG
This sequence comes from Diadophis punctatus similis, assembly GCA_023053685.1. Taxonomy (NCBI): domain Eukaryota; kingdom Metazoa; phylum Chordata; class Lepidosauria; order Squamata; family Dipsadidae; genus Diadophis; species Diadophis punctatus. The sequence continues at coordinate 5,691,566 of JALIGW010000018.1, forward strand.
GTAGATCACATTGGAAGTAATTCCTAGCATCTATATTATGTCTTCTGGATTTTTAGCATGACCAAGCTGTTATTTACCAATGCTTTCCAGTTGCCGAAACTAGGAGACACAATTAAAATTGTGAAAACAGGAAAAACTCCAGTCTAGATGGCCATCCAGTTGACATATTCAGGATTCTTTTTTGTGCTTCTAAAATATATAAGTGTGTAAAATATGTAAAGTGGAAAAAAAATCACAGATCAAAATTGATATAAGTAGGTAAAAATCTACCCGAGTTTATTCAGAGAGATGAAAATCATAAAACGACTTCTTTCTACTTCAAAATTTGAATTATTCCAAGGTTGGGCATGAGTGGTGCAGTGGCCTAGAGGTGGAGCTCTCGCCTCACAATCAGGAGGCTGTGAGTTCGATTCTAGGTAGAGGCAGATATTTCTCTCTGGGCATAATGAGAATATATCTGCTGAATAAAACTCCGCATTGGTGACAGGAAGGGCATCTGGCCAGTAAACACTCAGCTCCACCCCACAAGGAATTATGGGGTCGTTAAAAGAAGATGATGAAAGAAGGTTGGGCATCTCTTCCTCAAGGGAGAGATTATTGCAAAGATTTATAACATAATGATGGGATTTTTAATTTTTCTGGTTTTTACTTTTACCACTGGCATATATTTTTATTTCACTTTCTTAAGGTTAATTACTGTATAGCTTTGTTGAATTTATTGCTGTGAGGGAAATATTCGTTTCACCCTAATTTGCATGACGGTTCAAATTTGAAAATAACAGGTAAATTTTTTCTTGAGGGGAGGGAGCTATGGCTACTTAAGGGTATTAACAGTATATTTCAGAATCAGAATAGAGCTGGAAGGGACCTTGAAGGTCTTCTAGTCCCGCCCCCTGCTCAAGCAGGAGACCCTATACCAGTGATGGCGAACCTTTTTAGGTTCGCGTGCCAAAAAGGGGGGGTGCGCGCGCTAGCGCGCGCTCGCATGCCCACACCCATTCCCTCCCCCCCACGCATGCGCACAACACACCCCCATGCTGCCCCCTGCACATGCGCGCACACACACACACACACCCGCGCAAAGGCCTTACCGGAGCCTGGGACGGTAAAAAACGACGAAACGGGCAAACCGGAAGTTCGGAAAAATGCACTTCCGGTTTGTCCGTTTCGTAGTTTTTTGCATTCCGGGGCTTCAGGGAGCTTCCCTGAACCCTCCGGAGTGCCAAAAACAGCTCACCGGCAAACCGGAAGTGCGTTTTTCCGCACTTCCGGTTTGCCGGTGGGCAATGCTCGCGTGCCCTCCGCTATGGCTCCGCGTGCCACCTGTGGCACGCGTGCCATAGGTTCGCCACCACGGCCCTATACCATTCCAGACAAGTGACTGTCCAGTCTCTTCTTAAAAACCTCCAGTGATGGAGTGTCCACAATTTCTCTTTTTTAGAAACTATTGATGAATGATCTTTGGTGAGTGTCCGTATATTTTCTTCCAGGAAGAGGCCATGAAAGCAATTGTTCAGTTCCAGAGGGGCTTCATTGGAGTGGAGGTAGGGTAAGATAGTAGGGGCTTTGCTCTTGGTTGTTTTCTTCTAAGGGTGACGTGTTTCCATCAGTCTTGCTCTTTCGGTATATATGTAGGGTTGTATTTTTTATGGAAGTTGTTTATTCCCTATTGTGGTCAATTTGGGTGAATAGATCAACTTGTTGCCAATCAAATATTTAAGCTAAATTAAGAAAGATTTGGATCACCTAAAATTGTGAAATGGGTTTATGTTAAATTAAAATGTTTATTTATTTCACAGATTTCCTTTCCTCCACCCTCCTTTCCTCCCACCCTTTATTTTCCTCCCTTCCTCTCTCCCTCCCTCCTTACTCTTTCTCTCTCCCTTCCTTCCTTCCTCCCTCCCTCCCTTCTTTCTCTCTCTCCCTCCCTTCCTCCCTCCCTCCCTCCCTCTCTCCCCCTTCCTCCCTTCTTACTCTCTCTTCCTCCCTCCCTCCCTCCTCTCTCTCTCTCTCTCTCTCTCTCCCTCTCCCTTCCTTCCTTCCTTCCCTCCCTCCCTTCTTCATGAGCACCTTGAATGATACAACTATTTAACCAATTAAATAGAGCAAGAAGGAGGGAAACTGAGGATGGGTGGGTGGGTGGAAGGAAGGGTTCATGTTTAAATAAGAAGTGAAAACTTGTAAGTGGTTTCATCAAAACCCAGCAAGCGATCTTGTGATTCGAGAATACTCCCTAGCTGAATATATTACAAGCACCTTAATTAAAGGAATATTGCTGAGTGCAAAGCTTCCGGGATATGAGGCTGGCATGAGGTTCATCGACTTTTACTTAAGAGGGTAAAGTTTCCAGCTTTTCATCTCCTGGGATCTAAAAATTTATAATAGATTCAGAAATCTTGCTGGAGGCAACAGCATCATTCTACAATTAAAACTCTTTCAATATTCTTTTCTTTCTTCCACCCACCCACCCTCTCCTTTCTTGCCACCTCCCTTTTCAACAGGAGTAAAAGAATCTATGGCACTTTTCATCCAGGAGATTGTGGCTGTTCAGCACAAGATCAGCATTTACCAATCACAGGGTGGCTACTGATTTCCCCCTTCCTCTTTATTTAAAAGTGCATATCATGCAGAGGTGGGTTCCTGCCGGTTCAGACCGGTTCTATAGAACTGATAGTGGGAATTTCCCCCCACACTCGTCGAACCAGCAGCGATGGCTGGCCGGCCACGCTGTATGCGCCACCATCTTGTTTTTCGCTTCGCACGTGCAGAAGCTGTTTTTTTGCTTCTGTGCATGTACAGAAGCCGAGTTTTCAGCACTGCGCATGCATGCACGCCCATGTGGTGCAGGAGGAAGTGAACCAGCAATGAGGTAAGTTAGAACCCACCCCTGATATTATGCAAAATCAGACAGACAGAAAAAGCTCTAGCTTTGAGAAGGAAGTGGGGAAGAGGACATGGTTGCCGGCAGGGGCGGGTTGCTCACTTACCTCGCTGCTGGAGCCATGCGCGCACATCTCCACGCTTTGGGGGTGCGTGCGCTTGCTATGCGAGTGCCCCCCCTTGCACAATTTTGCTTTTGCGCATGCGCGGAAGCAAAATCTCGCCAAAATCTTGTGAGTGGACGCGCGCGTGCATGAGATTTTGGTGCGATTTTGTTTCCGCGCATGCGCAGAGGCAAAATCTCACCGAATTCTCGCACGTGCGTGCATCCCCTCATGAGATTTTGGTGTGATTTTGCTTCTGCACATGCGCAGAAGCAAAATCGCCCCAAAATCACCAAAAATCACCAGAAAAAAATGGTGTTGCGCCGGGTGGACCGGCAGAGAGGGCTTCGGAGCGGTTGCGCAATCCGCCGCTCCCTACCGGAGCTGTGCAGGAACCCAGCTCTGGTTGCCGGAATCGCGAGAAAGAAACTCAGGATCTTCTGCTGCAATATGGTTTCTCACAAATCAAGGCAAATATAAATTGTCCCAGGATAATGTTGTTGCAGGATCCAATCTGGGTCTCTCACCGGGACCGGAGATTTTGCTCTTCCGAGCTTTTGAACTTGTGCTGGACCCCATCCTCAGGGAACTTCTCTCTAACGGAATGGGTGTTTTGGCCTATTCTATAGTATGGATATGGTGCCTGGTTGTGTGAGGCTTTTTAGTCGGCTCACATTGCAACGAACAAGGAGATAAGTACAATTCTGAAGCTACTAAATGTCAGGATTTGGACTGCCATTTGTCTGAAATGGTGTAGGGACTCCTGCTTGAGCGGGGGTTGGACTAGATGACCTACAAGGTCCCTTCCAACTCTAAATCTAATCTAAAGGATTAGATGACCTACAAGGTCCCTTCCAACTCTGTTAATCTGAAAGCAGATATCTGAAAAGTGTCAGTTGAAGGAGGAGAGGAGTGACTAAGGAGCCTGCCAACTGCTCTAGTTGGACAATGTGACCTGTTGTCGGGGTTCCAAGCAACACCCCCAATGAAAGAAAACTCCAAGACTTGAGTTTCCTCAAAGTTCCATTTTATTAGAGATGTCATATTGGCACATCTGGGAAAACCCGAATCTGAAAGCTGTCGGGTTTTCCCCACCCCACAAGAAAGTTCAAGTCCCTGCCCCAGCACCCACATGTCCATCACATGGTCCAATCAATGCACCATCCCAACTGGAGATGCCTTCCAGGCACACCCCTCCAGGTGCAGGGCAGAGTGACCTTGACTCTCAGGAGAAAGGAATGTTATTTTGACTATATCTCTCCACTCACACAATCCCCCCTCCCAGTTTCCCACAGCACTAAATGTGGCAGGCCTGAAGATCCAAGGCCCAAGATGGCTTCCAGGCCTGACACTTATTGACTGAACAGATACAAAAACAGCCAGGGAAATGATTGAAGCCTGGGAAATGGGCACCTTGTCAGTCAACAGGAGTCCTGATTTACCATCAGTTTATGAAATACTTAGGAGCCAAAGACTTGGTAGCCCAACAAACAACAGCCAATAACTTAATAGCTGGCCATCAACACCCCCAACCAACAACTAAAAAGCCACACACAACCAGGCACTACATAAATACTACACATAGAATAGCCCAAAGCACACATTCTGATAGTTTGTTTGTTTATTTGTTTATTTGTTTATTTGTTTATTTGTTTATTTGTTTATTTGTTTATTTGTTTATTTGTTTATTTGTTTATTTGTTTATTTATTTATTTATTTATTTATTTATTTATTTATTTATTTATTTAGTCAATCCACCTGGCAGCAGTAACTACTTCTGGTTTTGATAGTCCTCTTCACAGGAATTTTTTGGAATTGAGAATTTGTATTTATTTATTTATTTTATTTATTTTATTTATTTATTTTTATTTGTCAACAAGTGCAAGGAAACAGGACACATGAAAAAATGGCACAAATAAATGAATATAAAGAAGCAAAACATAGCCATAAAAACATAAAATGAATACATACAAATGGGTACAGTAGGACAGGGATGGTAGGCACATTGGTGCGCTTATGCACGCCCCCTTAGGGACCTCTTAAGAAACGTGTAAGGTCCACGGTAGACAGTTTAAGGTAAAAGGTATGGGGTTTAGAGAAACTAACAACAGGATCAGGTAAAGTGTTCCAGACATTTACTACTCTATTGCAGAAGTCGTATTTTCTGCAATCAAGATTAGAGCAGAATACATTTAGTTTGTATCTATTGATAGCCCTAGTGTGATTGCGGTTGAAATTAAAGTAGTCGTTAACAGGTAGGACGTTAAGGTAGATGATCTTGTGTACTAAACTTAGGTCGGAACGTAGACGGCATAGTTCAAGGTTATCCCGGCCTAAAATTTCAAGTCTACTGGAATAAGGAATTTTATTTATTGCGAGCAGAGGAGTTGAGTACTCTTCTTGTAAAATACCTCGGTTCCCTGAGGATGGGCTCCAGCATGAGTCCGAATGCTTAGAGGACTAAACCGCTGGCCCCCGGTGAGCAACCCAGGTTGAATCCTGCAATCTATTTTCTCTGGCATTTGCTTCTTTACCTGGGCAACCTCAAAGGGATGACAATCTCTCATTTAAACAGGATGTCCCCATTGCTTGCTTTCCTCCAGGTAGGCAGGTGCTCAACTCAGAGCATTCATGCTGCAGTTCCCACCATTCTTGGAAACAAAGACTGGTTTGGAAATTTGCCTCTTGCTTTAAAACAGGTCTGCTTCCCAGTTTTTTTAAAATTAAAATCTTTTAAACAAGTATAAAACAAAAATCATCCGGGGCACGAGGTCCCATGGAAAGCAAGGGAGGAGTGTTGAGTTTGCTTTCCCAAATATATTCTCCCCTCAGACATTTTGTAGGGAGGGAAGGGTGCTAAATTATAGGAACCTTTCTCATCACTTCAAGGACCCTCTAAAAAGATGCAAATGACCAGCTGGCTGCAAGGAATATAAATCCCTCCATTCCTCACTATCCTGTCAGAGCTGAAGAAGCTTCTTGGATGAGAAGCGAAACGTCTTCAAAAGAAAAAACAAGCAAGTCCAGTTGCCTCCTGAAAAAAGCACCTTTGGGACAACCATGATCTGGATGACTGAGAATGTTTACGGACTGCAATTTGGGATGAACACCCTTGGAATGGTGTGGGAGTAGGAATGGATTTCCAGAAGAAAAATTGCAGACTACAGGAACCAGGAGCTACTCAGGTGGCCCTGAGGACACAGATAAACCTCCAAGTGCTTCAAGGACCCTCTAAAAGGATGCAAATGACCAGCTGTCTGCAAGGAATATAAATCCTTCCATTCCCCATCATCCTGTCAGAACTGAAGAAGCTTCTTGGATGAGAAGTGAAATGTCTTCAAAAGAAAAAACAAGAAAGTCCACTTGCCTCCTGAAAAAGCACCATGGGTACTCCCCCAAGGGGTCAAAGAGATCATCTATGTTAAAATCTATGAACATCCTTCTCTCAGCAGAGGAGAAGGAATACAATACCATCTATCTCCTATCTACAACACAGTCCTTTCAGTGGTTCCGAGTAGGTTCCACAGCCATTTACACTAGGTGACCCTGAGGACACAGATAAACCTCCAATGCTTCAACAACTCTCTAAAAGGATGCAAATGACCAGCTGTCTGCAAGGAATATAAATCCTTCCATTCCCCACCATCCAGTCAGAACTGAAGAAGCTTCTTGGAATGAGAAGCGAAATGTCTTCAAAACAAAAAACAAGAAAGTCCAGTTGCCTCCTGAAAAAAGCACCTTTGGGACAACCATGACCTGGATGACTGAGAATCTCTACAGACTTTCATCACTTCAGTGACTCAAACTACAAGGGGTCCTAAACTAACGGCCATTCATTTTAGTGACGGTTCAAATTTACACTGACACGGAAAAAAGCGACATGTATTTGTGACCCCTGCAGCGTCTTGAGTTCATATGATTGCTGTTTGCAACCTTCCCAGCCAGTTTCTGACAGGTACAATCAGTGGGGAACCGTGTGTTTCACTGAACGACCATGTCAAAAAAACAAAACACAAACCACACAAATAAAATTGGATGTGGTCACATGATGCTTCGCTTAATGACACCTCCATTTAATGCTGAAATTTCCAGTTCCAACCGTGGACGTAATTTGAGGACTAACTGTATGCACATTTATTTATGGACTTGATTTTTTTTTTAAAAAAAGCAATAATTGGATGCTACAAGCATTATAGCGGCTCAAACCTCAAGAGTTATGGCTGTTTACCATAACACGAAGACAATCCCATTAAGAAGAATGATGGCCAACCATATCCCTGCATTATTCTTAGAAAAGACTTGATGAATATGTTTTGTAAATGAAGGTGCTACCAAGGAGGGAATGCCGTTCCCTTATTCTTCTCTCTCTTTGCTGTGAAATGTTTGTGTGCTGAATTCTTAAAAGGCAGAGCTGTATTTCCAGCAAAGTTCTAGCAAAAAGATCCAACAATCAATCAATGGAATGGCTTGCCTTCAGAAGGTGTGGGTGCTCCATCACTGGAGGTTTTTAAGAAGAGACAGTCATTTGTCTGTAATGGTATAAGGTCTCCTCCTTGAGCAGGGGGTTGGACTAGAAGACCTCCGAGGTCCCTTCCAACTCTTATTCTAGAATGATATAGGGTCTCTTGCTTGAACGGGGTTGGACTAGAAGACCTCCAAGGTCCCTTCCAACTCTATTATTCTGGAATGATATAGGGCCGTGATGGCGAACCTATGGCATGGGTGCCACAGGTGGCACGCGGAGCCATATCCGCCGGCACGCGAGCAGTTGCCCTAGCTGAGCTCCAGCATGCATGTGCGTGCTGGTCAGCTGATTTTTGGCTCGCACAGAGGCTTTGGGAGGGCGTTTTCAGCCTCCGGAGGGGCAGGGGAGGGCATTTTTGCCCTCCCCAGGCTCCAGGAAAGCCTCTGGAGCCTGGGGAGGGCAAAAAACGGGCCTACCGGGCCTACCAGAAGTAAGGAAACGGGGTAGCGGGGGTCATGCGTGGGGAATGGGGCAGCACAGGGGGGTCACGTACGCATGCGCAGGGGGGCAGAGCACATGGGGGCATTGAATTATGGGTGTGGGCACACATGTGCGTCCGATAGCACACATGTGCATGCTTTCGGCACCTGAGGAAAAAAAGGTTCGCCATCACTGATATAGGGTCTCCTGCTTGAGCAGGGGGTTGGACTAGAAGACCTCCAAGGTCCCTTTCAACTCTGTTATTCTGTTCTGTGAAATGTTTCCCAACTCTTGAGTCTCTCAAAACTCCAGAAGCAAGCCTTTTGAACCATATAGCTATTGCAGTAACCTGTGACACGAAATACAGTAATAGAAACTAACTTCAGCACATTTTTTGGATCAGCCGAACATAGAATAGAATAGAATAGAATAGAATAGAATAGAATAGAATAGAATAGAATAGAATAGAATAGAATAGAATAGAATAGAATAGAATTCTTTATTGGCCAAGTATGATTGGACACACAAGGAATTTGTCTTTGGTGCATATGCTCTCAGTGTACATAAAATAAAATATACATTTGTCAAGAATCATGAGGTGCAACACTTAATGGTTGTCATAGGGTTCAAATAAGCAATCAGGAAACAATCAATATGAATATAAATCGTAAGGATACAAGCAACAAGTTTATTTATTTATTTATTTATTTTGTTATTCTTATATGCCGCCCAACTCCCGAGGGACTCGGGGCGGCTTACAACAAGGAGAAATACAAGAATAAACAAAGAAATTGCATAAAATTTAAAAACAAGTACAAAAATATAAAACAATTATTTACAACAGCAACATCCATTCAACACATACATACTTGGGGGGTAGGCTCAGGTGGAATTAAGTTGTCCCCCCCACCTGCAGGAAAAGCCATGTCTTAATGGCTTTACGGAAAGCCAGCAGAGTGGGGATAGTCCGGGTCTCTGGGGGTAGTTGGTTCCAGAGCACGGGGCCAGCTACAGAGAAGGCTCTCCCCCTGGGGCCCGCCAGCCGACATTGTTTGGCCGACGGGACCTGGAGGAGGCCAACTCTGTGGGCCCTAACCGGTCGGAGGGAAGTATGAGGCAGAATGCGGTCCCGAAGATATCCTGGTCCTAAGCCATGAAGGGCTTTAAAGATGGTGGTCAATACCTTGAATTGGACCCGGAGACCGATGGGCAGCCAATGCAGCTGGCGGAGTATCGGTGTCACGTGGGTGTACCTTGGCACACCCACCACAGCACGCGCAGCCGCATTTTGCACCAACTGAAGTCTCCGGATACTCTTCAAGGGTAGCCCCATGTAGAGCGCATTGCAGTAGTCCAACCGCGAGGTGACAAGGGCATGAGTGACCGTGAGTAGCGCCTCCTTCTCCAAATATGGCCGCAACTGGTGCACCAGGCGAACCTGTGCAAAGGCCCCCCTAGCCACAGCAGAAAGATGGTGGTCCAATTTTAGCTGTGGATCTAGGAGGACCCCCAAGTTGCAGACCTGGTCTGAGGGGGTCAGTTTCGCACCCTCAAAGACCAAGGAGGGGTAATTGTCATGAACCTTAGGAGGCAATATCCACAGCCACTCAGTCTTATCGGGGTTTAGTCTGAGCCTGTTCCTCCCCATCCAGATCTTAACGTCGTCCAGGCATCGGCACATTACGTCCACTGCCTCCCTGAAGTCAGACGGGGTGGTGATGTACAGCTGGGTGTCGTCAGCGTACTGGTGGAAACACACCCCATGTCTGCGGATGATCTCACCCAACGGTTTCATGTAGATGTTAAACAGGATGGGCGAGAGAACCGACCCCTGGGGCACCCCACATAATAGGGGCCTAGGGGACGATCTCTGCCCACCTGCCAACACAAGTTACAGTCATACAGTCATAAGTGGGAGGAGATGGGTGATAGGAACAATGAGAAGACTAATAGTAAGAGTAGTGCAGCCTTAGGGAATAGTTTGACAGGGGTGAGGGAATTATTTGTTTAGCAGAGTGATGGCGTTCGGGAAAAAACTGTTCTTGTGTCTAGTTGTCTTGGTGTGCAGTGCTCTATAGCCACGTTTTGAGGGTAGGAGTTGAAACAATTTATGTCCAGGATGCAAGGGGTCAGTAAATATTTTTACGGTCCTCTTTTTGACTCGTGCAGTATACAGGTCCTCAATGGAAGGCAGGTTGGTAGTAAATGTTTTTTCTGTAGTTTTAATTATCCTCTGAAGTCTGTGTCTGTCTTGTTGAGTTGCAGAACCAAACCAGACAGTTATAGAGGTGCAGATGACAGACTCAATAATTCCTCTGTAGAACTGAATCAGCAGCTCCTTGGGCAGTTTGAGCTTCCTGAGTTTGCGCAGAAAGAACATTCTTTGTTGTGCTTTTTTGATGACGTTTTTGATGTTAGATGACCATTTTAGGTCTTGAGATATGATGGAACCTACAAATTTGAAGGTCTCTACTGTTGATACTGTGTTGTCTAGTATTGTAAGAGGTGGAAGTATGGGTGGGTTTCTCCTAAAGTCTACCACCATTTCTACGGTTTTGAGTGTATTCAGTTTCAAATTGTTCCGGTCACACCACAAGGTTAGTTGTTCAACCTCCCGTCTGTATGCGGATTCATCATTGTCTCGAATGAGGCTGATCACTGTTGTGTCATCTGCGAACTTCTTAACAGATGGATCGTTAGAGATGCAGTCATTGGTATATAGAGAGAAGAGAAGTGGAGAGAGCACACAGCCTTGAGGGGCCCCTGTGCTAATTGTACAGGTATCTGATGTGATTTTGCCTAGCTTCACCTGCTGCTTCCTGTCTGTTAGGAAGCTTATGATTCACTTACAAGTGTGTTCAGGTACCGCTAGTTGGTTCAGCTTAGTTAGAAGAGTGTCTGGAATGATGGCATTGAATGCTGAACTAAAGTCTACAAAGAGGACCCTCGTGTAGGTCTTTGGAGATTCAGGATGTTGTAGGATGTAATGCAGAGCCATATTAACAGCATCATCCGTTGATCTATTTGCTCGGTATGCAAATTGCAGGGGGTCAAACAGTGGATCCGTGATGGTTTTCAAGTGGAATAGCACTAGCCTTTCAAAGGTTTTCATAACTACAGATGTTAGAGCGACTGGTCTGTAGTCGTTCAGTTCCTTGATGGTGGGCTTCTTTGACACTAGGATGATAGTAGAACATTTGACGCAAGAAGGAACATAGCACATCTCTAGCGATTTACTGAAGTTTTTGGTGAAGATGGGGGCCAATTGGTCAGCAGAAACTTTTAAGCAAGAAGGAGTTATCTTGTCTGGGCCTGGAGCTTTTCCTGGCTTTTGTCTGTGAAATAGGTCTTACACTTTCTTTTCTGTGATCACTAGGGGTTGTGAACCCAATGGGATGGGGTCAGTTGTAGGAGCTTGGCTGCTGTTGATGTGTCTGAGATGGGGGTTGTGGAGATAGGTGGCTGTAGTTTCCTTTCAAACCTGTAGTAAAACACGTTCAGGTCATCTGCCAGTTGTTGATTTCCTTCAGCTTGGGAAGGAGGTTTGCCATAACCGGTGATGTTTTTAAGAGTTCTCCACATGTTTGCTGGTTCATTTGTTGAGAACTGATTCCTTAGCTTTTCAGAGTAGCTCTTTTTGTTGCTCTGATCTCCCTTGTTAATACATTTCTGGCCAGATTATACAGCATTTTATCATTTTATCTAGAATAGAATAGAAGCTGGAAGGGACCTTGGAGGTCTTCTAGATGGACTAGAATGGAGTGGGATGGAGAAAGGGAGGGAGGGAGGACAAATGGACTAAAATAACTTTCTCAGGCATTATTTCTTTTTGCTTGCACTTGTTCCATATGTTGAGCAGATGACACATAACCCACTGTTATTATTTTGCAGCAAATATATAGAGGACAAAAAGATGACCTGATTAAAAAGTCATCATTCCCACTCCCCTTTCCATAAACATAAAGCCCACTGCCACCCAATAAATCATTTCTAACTAGCAAAAAGAAGGAAGGAAGGAAGGAAGGAAGGAAGGAAGGAAGGGCAGGAAAGAGGAGGTAGATGGAATGAGGTTCTCTGTTGAGTGGACAGATTCCAACCAAGTACATGAAGGAGCAAAGGGATGAATATTTTATCAGGAGAAAAAGGAAACAACAGCGAAGTTGGATCTTAAGCAGAAACACAAAACTGCAAGGCAAACTCTTTAGCTGAAAGTTCTTCCTTTGCTTTTGACTGCTGGCCATTTCCATTATTAAAGCATCTGCTGAGATGTTGCATTTTGACGGCTAACGTATTTTTCACTGAGGGGAAAAAAAAGTACGAACTATGTTGAAAAACAAACTCATAAATCTCAGCTTTAAATACCAGTTGTTTGCAGCCCACTCCTAAAACTTCTTCCCACCCCCCACAACCCATTTAGAGCAAAGAACAGAAAACTTGCTCCAAATTTTCCAGAGTGTTCCAGTTCTTTTACAAGGAAAGGATTCAAAATTCATTTTTATATTAAGTCACTTATTAAACTGTTTTAGTTGATGTTTTCTTCTTTCTGAGAAAGAAAGAAAGAAAGAAAGAGGTAAGGAAGGAGAGAAGGAAAGGAGTGAGGAAGGAAAGGAAAGAAGGAAGGGAAAGAAGAAAGGAAGAGAAGAAGAGAAGGAAAGGAAGGAAGGAGAGAAGGAATGGAGGGAGGGAGGGGGGGAAGAGAGTAAAGAAAGAGAGAGAAAGGGAGGGAGGGGGTAGGTAGGGAGGGAGGAGAGAAAGAAAGGAAGGAAGGAAGGAAGGAAGAACAAAAAGAAAGAAAGAAAGAAAGAAAGAAAGAAAGAAAGAAAGAAAGAAAGAAAGAAAGAAAGAAAGAAAGAAAGAAAGAAATAGCAATAGCACTTACTTATATACCGCTTCATAGTGCTTTACAGCCCTCTCTAAGCGGTTTACAGAGTTCAGCATTTTGCCCCCAACAATCTGGGTCTTCATTTTACCGACCTCAGAAGGATGGAAGGCTGAGTCAACCTTGAGCCGGTGAGATTTGAACAGCTGAACTGCTGAACTAGCAGTTCAGATTGCAGTGCTGCTTTTAACCACTGCGCCACCACAGGCTCCTGTGAAAGAAAGAAAGAAAGAAAGAAGAGAGGGTGGGAGGAAAGAGAGAAAGGAGAGGGGGGAGGGAGGGAGGGAGGGAAGGAAGGAAGGAAAAAGAAGAGAGAGGGAGGGAAGGCAGAAAGAAAGAAGAAAGAGAGGGAAAGAGGAAAGAGAGATAGTAAGGAGGGAGGGATGGATGGAGGGAGGAAGGAAGGAATGGAGGGAGGGAGGGAGGAGACAAAGAAAGAAAGGGAGGAAGAAAGAAAGAAAGAAGAAATAAGAAAGGGAGGGAGGAAAGAAAGGAGAGGGAGGAGGGAGGGAAGAAAGGAAGGAAGAGAAAGGAAGAAAGGAAGGAAGGAAGAAAGAAAGAAAGAAAGAAGAAAGAGGAAAGAGGGAAAGAGGAAAGAGGGAAAGAGGAAAGAGAGAAAGTAAGGAAGGAAGGAGGGAGGGAAGGAGGGAGGGAGGAAGGAAAAAAGGAAGGAAGGAATGACCTTATCGATCATTTGAATCAATGCTGGCAGCAAAGATAGTTTATTCCCTCCCCCCATTATAGAGCTGCAAAGTTGGCTAGCAGGATATCTATTGAAGACCTGTGACCCTTTTTTGTCAAGGTTTCTAGGAGAAAATATTGACCCTGGGCTTTTCCATAGCATGCTTAATTTGCCAACCGAACCAAGTTTTTTTTTTACTGAATTTGCACAATCTATTGAAAAAGCTGCACTAACTAAAATCAGAATTCTTAAAGGTGCATCTGAGAGAATGCGGGAAGAGAAAAATGCCGGCTAAACATCTTCTTCACCACCTCAGAGTTTCAGCCCCAAAATAGTCTGTCCCTATTTTTTTTTAATATTCAATCATATCTCAGTATTCAATATTCAACCTGACTCAGTTGTTACATTCTCAAACCCCCATAACTTTAACCTTATACCAGAAATCTACTTATCTTCTCTACCAGTTCGGAAGCGCGTATTTTGTGCCACAGTTGCACACGCTTTTTCACCCTCTACGCATGCACAGAAGGCTTCGCACATGCGCAGAGGGTTAAAAAAAATGGTGACGTCCGGGTGGGTGGGCGGAGCCTCGCGCTGCCACCGCTACCGGTTCTCAGAACCACCGGCGGCCGCCCCTACTGGTACGCCCAAACCGGGCCAAACCGGTAGCATTTCACCCCTGCCTTAAACTGTCTACCGTGGACCTCTCCCGATTCCTGAGAGGTCCATAAAGGGGGCGTGCATAAGCGTACCAGCGTGCCTACCGTCCCTGTCCTATTGTTCCCATTTATTCATACTCATTTCTTATGCTTACACTTGTACCTGTTTATACTGATATGTTTATATGTTATGTTTATACTTACACTTATTTTCTCATACATGCTTGACAAAATAAATGATAGATAGATAGATAGATAGATAGATAGATAGATAGATAGATAGATAGATAGATAGATAAATTTACAGAACCAGGAGTAGAGAATTTAATTACAATTGGGGATTCTAATGCCTTAGTTTACAGTAAGATAGAGTAAAAGAAAAGTATAAGGGTGCATTTCCATGTAATCTTGTAAAGGTTTTAGAAGGTATATTGTACAATAGGATAGGTAATGTGAGAGCAATATGAGTATTAAATGAAACACTGTATAAAATGTAATCATCCGACAACAGCTTTTGATGGATAGGGGGCTACAAATGCCCCACCTGTTTGTTATACGCTTTGTTTTGTCTTGTTTTGTGTGTTCAATAAAAAATAAATGGATAGATAGATAGAGATAGAGATAGATAGATAGATAGATAGATAGATAGATAGATAGATAGACAGACAGACAGACAGACAGACAGACAGACAGACAGAGAGACAGACAGACAGACAGACAGACAGATAGATAGATAGATAGATAGATAAATTTACAGAACTAGGAGTAGAGAATTTAATTACAATTGGGGATTCTAATGCCTTAGTTTACAGTAAGATAGAGTAAAAGAAAAGTATAAAGGTGTATTTCCATGTAATCTTGTAAAGGTTTTAGAAGGTATATTGTACAATAGGATAGGTAATGTGAGAGCAATATGAATATTAAATGAAACACTGTATAAAATGTAATCATCCGACAACAGCTTTTGATGGATAGGGGGCTACAAATGCCCCACCTGTTTGTTATACGCTTTGTTTTGTCTTGTTTTGTGTGTTCAATAAAAAATAGATAGATAGATAGATAGATAGATAGAGAGAGAGAGAGAGAGAGAGAGAGAGAGAGAGAGAGAGAGAGAGAGAGAGAGAGAGAGAGAGAGAGAGAGATAAATATCCAATTCTCGGGGGCTACTTGGACAAATCCCTGCAGCTTTCTTCCTAGGGTTGAGAGAGAGGCCAAAGGTCACCAATCTGTCTTGGGTTTAAGGTAGGAAGCCATTGATTTTTCTTCGAGAAGACAATGTGGTTGGGGGCTTCTTCATGCTTAGCTTTATTTCTTTAAGCAACCCACTTTGATTAACCCAAAATTCCCCTTTCCTTCCTGCTCTGCTTGCTGTTGAATCTGATTGCCTGTAGCAATCCAGGCGACATCCCTGATGAGGTCCAGGCAAAACGTTTCAGTGGATGTCACCGATAAATTCATTTCCCCCCATCAGGGTGAACGGGAGTGGGCCAGCGAGAATAAAAGAGAACAAAATTGTGCTGAGACTTGCAGGCGCAAAAGTGGACTGAACTGTCAGGGGACAAAAATAATGGAAACATTTGGAGGGAAACCATGCTTAAATTATTAATTTGGAGATTGGATGGGTCAAGAGGTGAATTCTAGCTTATCTTTTTTTTAAAAATAAAAAAAACCCCTCTTCTCTCTCTGTCAGGCGGAAGCCATTTTAGTTGGGGTCTTTGGCCTGCCACACTTGATAGTCTTTTA
The DNA here is from genome assembly GCA_023053685.1 of Diadophis punctatus similis. Lineage (NCBI taxonomy): Eukaryota > Metazoa > Chordata > Lepidosauria > Squamata > Dipsadidae > Diadophis > Diadophis punctatus. The sequence goes on from JALIGW010000018.1 coordinate 5,707,458, forward strand.
ATGCGCATTCTTTACTGTGGGAAGTTGGGAGGGGGAATTGCATGAGAGCTGTACGTTTGTGGCCACAACAAATTCTTTCTAGATTGTCAAGGTGATCCTTTGTCTTCGCACTCCTGCACCTGCACGGAAGGAGATGGGTGGACCCTGCCAAGTTGGCAGTTGGAGATTGGTCAACATGATGGACGTGGGGGAGTGGGGACAAGGGCTTGAAATTTCAACTGGGTGGAGAAACCCCGGGGACTTCAGATTCGGTTTTCTCCCAGATGTGCCAACATGGCTCTGCTAATAAATTGGAACTTTGAGGAATGCTTTGCCTCGGACTCTGATTTAATTTTGGATGCTATTTGGAACCCTGACACTCTCCTTCCTTCCTTCCTTCCTTCCTTCCTTCCTTCCTTCCTTCCTTCCTTCCTTCCTTCCTTCCTTCCTTCCTTCCTTCCTTCCTTCCTTCCCTTCCCTTCCCTTCCCTTCCCATCCCTTCCTTCTTCCCTCCCTTCCTTCCTTCTTCCTTCCCCTTCTTCCCTCCCTCCCTCCCTCACTTACTTCTTCCCTCCCTCCCTCCTTTACTATTGATTGATTGATTGATTGATTGATTGAATTTATATAGCCACCTATTCACCCATGGCAACTCAAAGCAGCTTACAGAATATAAAACCACATATAAAACAATAAAACTAATAAAAAGAATCAAATAAATTAATGTAGTATAATATAATAAAATCACCCCACCCCCGCCCCCTTACTTACTTCTTCCCTCCCTCCCCTTCTTCCCTCCCTCCCTCCCTCCCTTACTTACTTCTTCCCTCCCTCCCTTCTTCTCCCCCTCCTTCCCTAACTTCCTTCTTCTCTTTCCCTCCCTCCCTCCCTTACTTCTTCCCTCCCTCCCTCTCTCCCTCTAGTGAATGAGATGGCCTTACTCAGTGCCCATACATCTACCTTCTTTAATGGCAATCATAAATGGATTCCGAAATCTATAACAACTGTTTGAGCATGGTCCACTGCACAGAGTAGAGAACAAAACACTCGCTCCTACTGTCATCATGCTTGATCTATGTAATGACTTTCACTGTACATCCTGATCAAGATAGCATTTGGTAATGTAGTACACAGGAATCTGCCTGGCTGATGCCACCTGAGTGAGCTAAGGAAGCAAAAGATGGAGACTTCCCGAGACTCAAGGCAGATGCTACCATTTCTCGTGGTTCGCTAAGGCCATCATTCAAAATTGACTCAGATTTGCCCGGAAAGAGAACAGAATAAATAATCGAGACATGTATTTCACACACATCTCCAAGATAATCTTCCCTAGCATCCATTTTATTTATTTATTTATTTATTTATTTTGTGAGATGTATATACCACCTCACAGTGCAAGCACTCTCTAAGCGGTTTACACCATTAAGCAATGCATATTTATATTGCCCCCAACAATCTGGGTCTTCATTTTACCTACCTCGGAAGGATGGAAGGCTGAGTCAACCTTGAGCCGGTGAGATTTGAACCGCTGACCTGCGGATCACAGTCAGCTAAAGTGACCCTGCAGTACTGCCTCTAACCGATGCGCCACCTCGGCTCTTCCTTTGGTGGTATTCCCGAAATGTACAGAATTAGCAGAATGTATTCCTCCCACAAAGTGTGAAATAATTACTCCTAGCAATGTGCATATTGGGGGAAATCCTAATACGGCTGTAACGGGGAAGTTCACCAAAAATATCTAAAAATGCAGAATTCCTTAAAAAAATCATGATGGGTTCATGCATATAAATAATGGACTGATTCCCTCAACTTTAAAATGCATTTAACTTGCTACTCTTCAAAGCATCCAAAGGCAGGACAAGAAGCAACAGATGGAAGCTCATTAAGGAGAGATCCAACGTAGAACTAAGGAGAAATTTGTGGACAGTGAGAACAATCAATCAGTGGAATGGTTCTGTGGGCGTGGCTTGGTGGGCGTGGTGTGGCTTGGTGGGTGTGGCAGGGAAAGGATACTGCAAAATCACCATTCCCTCCATTCAATCCCTGGGACTCGGGAGGCAGAGAATAGATGGGGACGGGGCCAGTCAGAGGTGGTATTTACCGGTTCTCCGAACTACTCAAAATTTCCACTACCGGTTCTCCAGAACTGGTCAGAACCTGCTGAAACCCACCTCTGATTGTTGGGTATCAAAACCAATACCCAGAAGCCACACTTGTTCATGTATTTAATATTCATACACATTTAAAAATAAAAAAACTTAATTGAAAAACAACAACAATTTAACTCATTCAGCAACTGCAGTGATTCACTTAACAACCGGGACAAGAAAAGGCCGTAAAAATGGGACAAAACTCACTTAACTAATGTTCAGGCTCAATCGTGGTCAGAAGTCAAGAAGTACCTGTGTTTTCTTCTATTAGCAAAGTGGGTTTATTAACATTTAAGCTAAGGTGGTTCTGGCAAAACGGTGTGCAGCTGAGAGTGCAAATGTCTAGCGAAAATATCCTTATTGCTAGATTGAATGCTCAAATATGACCCTTTGGCTTATCATCGAGTCTAGCACAAGCTCAGGGAATCTCCCCGCTACCTTCTTGTCACTTTCCCTCTTAATCTCTTTTAATCTATTTGTCACCCTTAAGGACTGCTTTAGCTGGGGCACGGGGAAGCTTAGCATCTTGATTGATCATTCGTATTATCTTTAGGCCACCGTGCAGTGTTCAGACATTTATTTCCCGCTAAACAGGCCACTTTTTCTATTATTGCTATTAATTATTATTTTTTATTATTGTCGACTTCTTGGTGGAGCTGGAAGGAACGACAGATTTATTTCACCCAGCGGAAGAGAATTCAGAGGAAGGAGGGACAGGAAAGGGGAGAGAGAGGCATACTGCTAAATCACAAACTGTCATACCGAACGTTGAAGTCCGAACTGGGCCTTGCCACCCGCTTTCTTCTGTATATCTCACACTGAATAGCTGAGTTCTAGCAGTGGACTTGCCAAAAATCAATGCGGTAGCTTTTCCATTATTTTTGTGGAAGGGTATTCATAAAAAATGGTAAGCTCCCAAACCAGCATAACTCTCTCTCTCTCTCTCTCTTTTCTTTCTTTCTTTCTTTCTTTCTTTCTTTCTTTCTTTCTTTCTTTCTTTCTTTCTTTCTTTCTTTCTTTCTTTCTTCTCTTTTCTTTTTTTCTTTTCTTTCTTTCTTTCTTTTTCTTTCTTCTTTCTTCTCTTCTCTTTTTTTCTTCTCTTTTTTTCTTTCTTTTTTCTTTCTTTCTTTCTTCTTTCTTCTCTTTTCTTTTTTTTCTTTCTTTCTTTCTTTCTTTCTTTTTTCTTTCTTTCTTTCTTTCTTCTTTCTTCTCTTCTCTTTTTTCTTTTCTTTCTTTCTTTCTTTCTTTCTTCTTTCCTTCCTTCCTTCCTTCCTTCCATCCTTCCTTCCTTCCTTCCTTCCTTCCTTCCTTCCTTCCTTCCTTTCTTTCTTTCTTTCTTTCTTTCTTTCTTCCTTCTTTCCTTCCTTCCTTTCGCCTTCCTTTCTTCTTTCCTTCCTTCCTTCCTTCCTTTCTTCCTTCCTTCCTTCTTTCCTTCCTTCCTTCCTCCCTCCCTCCCTCCCTTTCTCTTTCTCTTTCTCTTTCTCTTTCTCTTTCTCTTTCTCTTTCTCTTTCTCTTTCTCTCTCTCTCTCTCTCTCTCTCTCTCTCTCTCTCTCTCCCCCTCTCTCTCTCTCTCTCTCTCCCTCCCTCTTCCTCTTCCTCTTCCTCTTCCTCTTCCTCTTCTTTCTGTGTGTGTTAAGTCCCCTGCAAAACACAGGGAAAAATGCTAGAAAATACCAGTCCTCCAATCAGATGTGATGCCTTTAGAACTTTTTTCTTCCTGAAAGAGCTTAAGACCTGGCTTTTCCGGCAGGCATGGGGCCAATGACCCGAAGATATGGTCTTGTTAGATCGGCCCAGGTATGCATGTTGGAGTGAAAGTCCTTTTTAAATAATGTATTGTACTTTTTAATATGCTTTTACATTGTTTTTATTGATTGTTGTTTCTGTGCCTTACTGTGAGCCGCCCAGAGTCCCTCTGGGAGTTGGGCGGCATAGAAATTCCAATAAACTAAACTAAACTAAACTAAACTTTTTAAGGGATGTGTTATTCATTGTAGCTGCCATCACATTAAAATATGTCACTAAAGGACAAGAAAATGTCCACCTGTGGAAAAGAGTGACCACTTTATTTATTCTTCTCAGTGTTCTTCTCAGAAATGGGAGGACAAGCATCGTTTTCTTATTCATCAACCTTATTCTTCAGTCTTTCAGGGAATTTCCAATTGCAACCTAAACCCAATTAGAGGCTAATTTAAATCGGAAGCATCTCTTTTCTTGCATCTTCAGACTTTCATTAAGACTTTCATTGGTACACCGACCACTTCTCTGAAGTCTCTTTCTTCCCTTCTCTCCCCCCTTCTCTTCGTTTTTTATTGTGTGCCATCTTGCCTGACATTTGCACACTATTTTGTCACCCTTCAGTAGATATAATATAGTCATGATAAGACTGTGGAGTTTTCTCTTGACTTACAGAACTAACCTTGTTTTTTATCCTGACCCTGTAACTTCAACCTTTCAAAGTCCATCTAGAATCAATGGGCAAAAGGACAAGTCATGAAAGAAAGAAAAAGAAGAAAGAAAAAGAAAAAAAGAAAGAAAGAAAAAAGGAAAGAAAGAAAGAAAGAAAGAAAGAAAGAAAGAAAGAAAGAAAGAAAGAAAGAAAGAAAGAAAGAAAGAGAGAGGGTGGGAGGGAGGGAGGGAGGAAAGAGAAAGAAGGAGAAAGAAAGAAAGAAAGAAGAAAAGAAAAGAAAGAAAAAGAAAGAAAGAAAGAAAAAGAAAGAAAGAAAGAAAGAAAGAAAGGGAGGGAGAGAGGGAGGGAGGGAGGGAGGGAGGGAGGAAAGAGAAAGAAGGAGAAAGAAAGAAAGAAAGAAAGAAAGGGAGGGAGGGAGGGAGGAAGAAATGGACGGAGGGAGGGAGGAAAGAGAAAGAAAGAAAGAGAGAGGGAGGGAGGAAAGAGAAAGAAGGAGAAAGAAAGAAAGAAAGAAAGAAAGAAAGGAGGGAGGGAGGAAGAAAGGGAGGGAGGGAGGAAAGAGAGAGAGAGAAAAAGAAAGAAAGAAAGAAGGGAGAGAGGGAAGGAGGGAGGAAGAAAGGGAGGGAAGGAGGAAGGAGAGAGAGAAAGAAAGGAGGGAGGGAGGGAGGAAGGAAGGAAGGAAGGAAGGAAGGAAGGAAGGAAGGAAGGAAGACAAATGCCACTTTAGACTGCATCAACAAAAATACAGTTTCCATATCACAGGCCAGAAATACAGTAGTTCTACTTCATTCTACATGGATCAATTCATTCCAAGTTTTAGGTCCAATTCTGGGCATTACCTTTTAAGAAGGACTTGCAGAAAAGCTTTGGAGAAGATCTGGGGTTAGGAACTAAGTTCTACGATGAGACATAGATGAAACTATTTCATCTTGGGAAGAGAACAAGTGTGATCTTCCTCCTCAAATACCCAGAAAGTCATCTGGCAGACCAAGACTCCTTCTCCATTTGTTCCATAACGCAGGGCATGGAATAATAGCTTGAAGACGTACTGATGAGCTTCTGCCGGAAACTTAGAAAAACTTCCTGATAGTTCAACAGCGGACGAGCTAATCACGCAGAGACATGGCCGGCTCTCCTTCCCTACATGTGTTCAGGCAGAAGCTAGATGGTCAGCTGTCAGAGATGCTTTAATTTGATGCTTACACTGAGTGATGACTCGGACTCCGGTGGCCTCCAGGGCTCCTTCCAATTCTATAATTCTACAATTCCCCATCCTGTTGCAAACGTTAGAAGAAACAATGCCTTTTATCCTTCCTCAACAACTCAAGACCAAAGGCAGTCTCTCTTTAAAAGCAGCCTTGTCAACATCGCTTGATAGATGCCATGCCGAGAAAATTGCAACTATACTTCAATGGAGCCCGATATACCGATATTTTTGGGGGGGGGCTGGGTAGAGAGAGAGGGATTTTGGGTAAAAATGAATCTTGAAAGCGCTGCCATTTTCATCCCCCATGTTTTCCACTCCTTTTGCCTTCCCCGATGAAGTATATCCTGTCTTGCAAGGACAGCATTCGGGGCAATAGACATAAATAAGCTCCCTGGCTAATTTATGGCTATATTTACTGTCTATTTTTGAGATGCACCAATTAACCCTGACCTCTGCTAGCCAGCCAGCTCCTCCAGACACATTTCTGCTCTCTGGAAGTGCACTTCTCGGGTGTGTGAAATGGAGAGCTGTCAGGTTGAGAAGATGTTATTTTTCACTACTAATGGCATTTTCTCCCAGTTGACGTAAGGAAGGAGATTTCGGGATCCTTCGGGGGACAATAATTTGTACATCTGAATGACTGATATGAAGAGTTGGAACCCTTAATGGTTGTTCATTGTTTTCTCCTCCTCTGATCTGCCGGTGGGTGGCGTCGTTATTACTATCATGATATTTTTATTTATTTATTTATTTTTATTTATTTATTTTGTCAAGCATGTATATGGATATAAACAAAGTATAAACATTAATATGAATATACAGTATAAAAGTACAAGCATGGTTTTGAGTACCGTATTTTTCGGAGTATAAGACGCACCTTTTTGCCCCCCAAAAGAGGGTGGAAATGTCGGTGCGTCTTATACACCGAATACAGCAATTTTTGGCCTCCCGAAGCCCCGCCCCCGCATCCCATTTTTGCAAAAAATGGGCCTTTTTTGCAAAAATGGGGGGAGGTTTGCCTTCCCCCACCCCCTAGGAGTGCTCTGCAGGCTTCCCAGATCCTCTGCATGCCCTGTTTTTGCAAAAAACAAACCGAGGGAAAAACGGGCCATTTTTTGCAAAAATTGGGGCGTTTTTGCCTTCCCCCACCCCCTAGGAGTCCACTGCAGGCTTCCCAGATCCTCTGCATGCCCTGTTTTTGCAAAAAAAAATGAGCGAAAAATGGGCCCTTTTTTTGCAAAAATTGGGGCATTTTTGCCTTCTAATTACTCCGTCTAGCATGACTGGAGGAGGAATTCTGGGAGTTGAAGTCCACTAATCTTAAAGCTGTGAAGTTTGAAGACCCCCGGGTTAGGGGTTAGGGGTTAGGGGTGCAAGGGTCTTCAAACTTGGCAAGTTTAAAACTTGTGGACTTCAACTCCCATTCCTGAGCTAGCATGACTGGAGGAGGAATTCTGGGAGTTAAAGTCCACTAGTCTTAAAGCTGTCAAGTTTGAAGTTTGTAAAAAGTATACATGGTTGTAAAAAGTGTACATGGTTGTAAAAAGTATACATGATTGTAAAAAGTATTCTGCTACACTGGTATTTTATTAAATAATATATTACTGCACCATTTGGTTCAGAATACTTTTTTCCTTGTTTTCCTCCTCTAAAATCTAGGTGCGTCTTATACTCTGGTGCGTCTTATACTCCGAAAAATACAGTACATGGTATTTTACAGGGACGGTAGGCATGCTAGTGCGCTTATGCATGCTTATGCACTAACATTGGCAATACTTCTTCCTCCTGCAACATGTTTTAAAAATTCAAAGGCGCTTCCCGTATTTGTGGGCCATTCAAAAACTGCCCAAGAGGTAGACTAAGATTATTATTATTATTATTATTTGAAATGTTTGAAATTGATTTTCTATTAATTTAACTTATATGCGGAGCACATCATGAGAAAGGCAATGCTAGATGAATCACAAGTTGGAATTAAGATTGCCGGGAGAAATATCGACAACCTCAGATATGCAGATGATACCACTCCAATGGCAGAAAGTGAAGAGGAACTAAAGAGCCTCTTGATGCGGGTGAAGGAGGAGAGTGCAAAAGTTGCTTGAAACTCAACATTAAGAAAACTAAGATCATGGCATCTGGCCCTCTCAATTCCTGGCAAATAGATGGGAAAGAAATGGAGGCAGTGATAGATTTTATTTTCCTGGGCTCCAAGATCACCGCAGATGGGGACTGCAACCAAGAAATTAAAAGACGCTTGCTCCTGGGGAGGAAAGCTATGGCAAATCTAGACAGCATACTAAAAAGCAGAGACATCACCCTGCCAACAAAAGTGTGTATAGTCAAGGCTATGGTTTTCCCAGTTGCAATGTATGGCTGTGAAAGTTGGACCATAAGGAAGGCTGAGCGCCAAAGGATTGAGGCCTTTGAACTATGGTGCTGGAGAAGATTCCTGTGAGTCCCTTGGACTGCAAGGCGATCCAACCGGTCAGTCCCAGAGGAGATCAACCCTGACTGCTCTTTAGAAGGCCAGATCCTGAAGATGAAACTCAAATACTTTGGCCACCAAATGAGAAGGATGGACTCACTGGAGAAGAGCCTAATGCTGGGAACGATTGAGAGCAAAAGAAGAAGGGGATGGCAGAGAATGAGGTGGCTCAATGGACAACGTTCCTCCAGGCCTTCCTGTCCTCTACCATCCTCTGGAGTCCATTTAAGCTCACGCCGACTGCTTCAGTGACTCCATTGAGGAGTCACTGAAGCAGTCGGCGTGAGCTTAAATGGACTCCAGAGGATGGTAGAGGACAGGAAGGCCTGGAGGAACGTTGTCCATGGGGTCGCGACGGGTCGGACATGACTTTGCGAGCGACTAACAACAACAAATTAATGTACATTTCTTAGTGCTTAATAAACATCGTGTTGTCTGGGTATTGTAGTTTGCTTAGCAATATAGATTACATTCTTAATCTCCACCCTTTTTTTTCCAACCATTGATAAAATAGATTCCATGTTTGATAATATTCTGTATCTTCTTTCTGTTTAATTTTCAATGTCAATCTATCCATTTCTGCACAATCTACCGGTAGTATCTTCTCAAGTAACTCTTCGTCTCACAGTGTTTCTTCATTTTCCCAATATTGTGTGAATATAATCTTCGCTGCTGTTAAGACATGTAATATTAAAGACATACTTTTCTTATCAAATTTTTCTGATATTATTCCTAATAGAAACAATTCAGGTTTAAAATTTACATGTTTCCCTATCATCTTTTCTGGCCACCTGTGTATCTTTGCCCCCAATTTTTTTTGCTTTAGCACAAGTCCACCACATATTATCATCCGAGGTGACGCAGCGGTTAGAGTGCAGTACTGCAGGCCACTTTAGTTGACTGTGATCCGCAGGTCAGTGGTTCAAATCTCACCGGCTCAAGGTTGACTCAGCCTTCCATCCTTCCAAGGTGGGTAAAATGAGGACCCAGATTGTTGGGGGCAATATAAATATACATTGCTTACTGGTGTAAACCGCTTAGAGAGTGCTTGCACTGTGAGGCGGTATATAAATCTCACTAATAAATAAATATGATAAAATGTGCCCATTTTTTGGTTACATTTCCAGCATTTGCTAGACATATTTTTAAACATTTTAGCTAACCTAGCAGGTGGTAGATGCCATCTTATAAAACATTTTATATAAATTTTCTTTATAGAAAGTTGCCAATGTTAATTTATAGTTCCTTTCCCATAAATTTTGCCAATAAGATTATTATTGACGATAGGATGGTAGGAAGGTGAGACAAAGGGAACAGTAAGAAGGATAATTATATTTTGTGTCAGGCGCGAAAGAGCAGGACCACATGTGAAGTTCCAATTAAATTGATTTATTGCTAAAAGCCTATACACAGGAATCTTCTCAATGGTCAGATAAGGGTTAATGGAATTCAAGGGGGTGGGGTTTGGAGTTAGTCCATTTGTGGCTACATAGAGATTCTAAGCGGATTCCTTTTTTGACTCTGCCCCAGTTTCTGCTACTCTACCCCCTACATTTATTTATTTATTTATTTATTTGTGAGATTTATATACCGGCTCACAGTGCAAGCACTCTCTAAGTGGTTTACACCATTAAGCAATGTATATTTACATTGCCCCCAACAATTTGGGTCCTCATTTTACCTACCTCAGAAGGATGGAAGGCTGAGTCAACCTTGAGCCGGTGAGATTTGAACCGCTGACCTGTGGATCACAGTCAGCTAAAGTGGCCTGCAGTACTGCCTCTAACCGCTGCGCCACCTCGGCTCTATACATCTTGGCTGCTAAGCATTACTTAAGTATGCTTAATATTTTGTTGACTAAACCACAGTTGTTCATATTTTTGCACTCTGTTTAATCATATTTTTGCACTCTGTTTAATCATAAAGTGAAGGGCATTTTGTGCACTGTGACACGACAAAACCAAATCAATGCCATCATAACACAGAGGACAACAGCAAGAGGATTTCAAAAAACGTTTTGAAATTCCAAGAGCTTTAAGCATGACATTAACAATTTTGATGGGCAATTCCAAAGGTATCACAGTGTGATTATTTTTTGCTGGTTAAGAAAAAAAAAAGGAAATGTGTGTGGCATATCTTTATGTATACATACACACATACATACAGTAGATACATGCAGGTGTACATAATCTGCTTGGGTGCTTCTTTCTCCAAAGATCTTAAGTGGTTTTTCACGTAATTCAGCACACAAACACACACATAGAGTCTAAAATCATATAATCCTCCCCAATTGACATAAAGTATTTACAGTATGTATTGAAGAGATGCTTGAAGAATTTAATCTCTGCATAATTACACTACAAAGTGTAGTGTACTTCCTGGATTAAGATACCGATCAAAAGTTGGTTACATGGTAAACTTCCTGAATATACCAATATGCAATTTACACGTTATAGTTTGAAAGAATATATGGGATTTGTGTCCACAGTGAGACACAACTTAGGACTTGTATAACGATGTCCAACACAAGTATGTATGTCACATTTTTAGTGTCCTGGGACCAAATGGTGCATCGTTATTTTTCCTCTTGTTCCTATTGTCACGGTTCCAATTAATAATCCCATATCAAGCAAAACTCCGAGGCAGGTGAATTCCTCAAAGAATAGCTTTATTGGATATATCATATTGGCACAGATCTGGTGAAAACCGACTCTAAAGACTCCCCCAGTTTTCACCTACTGATTAAAAGTTTTTTCTCCTTCTCAAAACAATCAGTCACATGGTCCAATCATGGTGCGGTCTGGCAACTGGGTAGCATCACTCCGCCTTCCTCCAACTAGGTATGAGAATGTCCTTGGTTCAGGGGCGGGTTCCTCTTACCTGCCTACCGGTGCGCTGCGCGCGCATCATCACATTTCGCGTGCGTGCACGCTCACTACGTGTGTGCGTCCCCTCGCGTGATTTTGCTTCCGTGCATGTGCAGGAAGCAAAAAAAGGCCAAAAATTTGGAAAAAAAAGATGGCGCTGTGCGACGGACGCCGGCACCGGAGCCGTCGCGTGCAAATTGTGCGATCGGTGGGTCCCTACTTGAACGGCGCACTGGACCGCACCGGTAGAAACCCACCACTGCCTTGTTTCCCAAGAGAAAGTATTTCATTTTGGCTACAGAATCCCCTCTATCTCAAATCCCCCCTCTCTATCCCTCAGCTCCAGTGTGGCATCACTGTGGTAAAAAATGGCTTTGGTCAGGTCAGCTTCAGGATTGACACCTATCTCCTCTCCTATGGTTTCAGGTCCCTGGAGTTGGGCAAAATCAAGGAAAAACAAACAGTTTCCCCCCCTTTTTTTCTGGACAGCTTTTTCCTGTCACTAACATTTGGAATGTCCTGTTCAAGGTAGGCAGACTTTCCCCCTTGACACATTGCACGCTGATCATTGTCATTTGTGATTTATTTACTTCCACTTCTTTGCAAGTCAGCAGCCTGTCTAGCACAAAACTTGGAGGAGGGATCTTCAATTAAAGCCTTTATTTTCTTTAATGCTCAGCAAACTCACTTGGCTTGGAATTTGCAATGCTTGCCCCTTTTCGGTCCCTCACTTCTGTTTCCACGCACCCAGCATCGTAAGAGGGAAGTTCAGGTTGGGTGAAAATCCCTCCCCTCCGTTTTTTTTAAGGTCCTGAAATGTTCAGCTTTCAGGAGGAGGTTTCCATGCTCGGAACTGGCAATTTGGAAAAAGGAAAGATGAGGAGAAGCTATAAAGAACTTTAAAGGCCACTTGGATGGACGGCTGTCACAGAACATTGACCTGGAGTCATTTCGCAAGAAAACATGATAGGATGGAGGAGTGCGGAGTTGAACAGATTGAATGCAATCTAGATGTAAACTTCTCAGATAACAGAATTCAGATGGCATGATAGATGGTGCATCTAACTTCGCTTCCCATTACTTTTATTACTTTGTAAGAGAGTTACAGAGCTCGGGTTAATATACATAAATACCTTTGTGGTTATTATCCGAAATAAGATGGCTCAAACCAGCGGTGAAATCTACTTACCTTCCCTACCGGTTCATAAGCACGCGTTTTGCATGCGTGGGCTCGCTTTGCTCACACGTGCACCACCATTACGCACACTTTTTCTCCCTCTGCGCATGCGCAGAATGCTTCGCACATACGCAGAGGGTTAAAAAAAAGAAAATGGTGACGTCTGGGCGGGTGGGCGGAGCCTCGCACTGCCACCGCTACCGTTTCTCCGAACCACTGGTAGCCGCCACTACCGGTACACCCAAACCAGGCTGAACCGGTAACATTTCACCCCTGGCTCAAACTAAAATACACTCTGGAGTCCTTGGTGCTATCTGAGCTTGGCTGTTTGCTTGCAGATGTTTCATTGCCTGACAAAAGTAACATCATCAGTGCTACTGAGTTTGAGGTTTTCCCCCTGATGATATTACCTAGCCAGGTAATGAAATGCCTACAAGGAAGCAATCAAACTCAGAGAGCACCAAGGACTTCACAGTTCAACTTGAGATACGTATATTATATTAAGATACACTCCTCTGCTCGCAACAGAATACCTTATGCCACCAGGCTTGAAATGTTGGGTTTAGACAACATAGAACTACGCCGCCTTGAGTCTGACCTAAGTGTAGTACATAAAATTATGTACTACAATGTCCTACCTGTTTTCAAGCCACGTGCATGCGTGCAAGCTGTGCGCGCAAGCAAAACGCATGTGTGGAAGGCGCGCACACGCTCACATTTTCGGTGCTGGGTGAACCGGTAGGTAAATTATGAGAACCCCACCTCTGGGTGAGCCCCATCTATTTTCTCATGCCTCTTCCATCTTTCTCCTTTTCCGTCCCTGCTATATGGGTTCTTTCTTCTCCTGTGTTTTGTTCATCTGCTTGTTGCTTTCCTGTTTTGCTTCTGCCATAGGCCCTTTCCTCTTTTCTACCTTCCTTGATTCATCAGAACATTTTTGTTCTTCTAAAGAAGAAGAAGAAGAGGAAGAGGAAGAGGAAGAAGAAGAAGAAGAAGAAGAAGAAGAAGAAGAAGAAGAAGAAGAAGAGGAAGAGGAAGAGGAAGAGGAAGAGGAAGAGGAAGAGGAAGAGGAAGAGGAAGAAGAAGAAGAAGAAGAAGAAGAAGAAGAAGAAGAAGAAGAAGAAGAAGAAAAAGAAAAAGAAAAAGAAAAAGAAAAAGAAAAAGAAAAAGAAAAAGAAAAAGAAAAAGAAAAAGAAAAAGAAAAAGAAGAAGAAGAAGAAGAAGAAGAAGAAGAAGACGAAGACGAAGACGAAGACGAAGAAAGAAGAAGAAGAAGAAGAAGAAGAAGAAGAAGAAGAAGAAGAAGAAGAAGAAGAAGAAGAAGAAGAAAAACATCTTCCATACCTAGTCAAAGGAAGAGTGGAAAGAACCTAGGAGCCATATCAGAGCAGTCTACCCAAAAGGAGGTGATTTGATGGAAATGCAACAAAGAGTTAGGCACCTTTTTTCATATGTGGTGGACATGCCCAAAAGTGAAGTGCTTTTGGAAAATAGTCCACAAATGGTTACAGGAAATTATGGAAAGAACTGTGGAAGTTACACTGGAATTCTTTTTGTTGGGAATAATGAATAAACAATATCCTAGAAATTTACAGTATTTATCTTTGCATATTATAACGGCTGCGAGAATAGCCTATGCACAGTGTTGGAAGAAGAACCAAATACCACCGGATAATCTACCACTGGATAAAATATACAGATGTGCCAAAATGGATAATTTGACTATTGAACTTAAGGGACAAGAATAATTCGGAGTATTACAAGATTTGGACTAAATGGTACAACTGGACCAAGACGGGGAAAATAAAAGAAAAAGAAGAAAAAGACTGTGAGATTATGAGAGACAAAGAATGAAGATATGTAAATATAAGAAATATTGTATATTATTTAGTAGTAATAATGTATAAAAAACGGGTATGGACTTATGTCGAAATATAGTGATGTTTGAAAATAAATAAAATAATAAAAATATTTTTTTAAAAAAGTAAAATAAAATAAAAGGAGGTGATTTGCTCTGTTCAAGCACAAAAATGCATCAGAAAGCCAGACCTTCTGCTAATTTACTTAAGTAGCTGGAGCGGCAGCCTACAAACATCTGAGTATTGAGCCCTCCTGGCATTAATGTGATAAAAGATTTAAGAGCTGGCCTGATGGAAAGAAAAGGAGAAGCTGCACAAAGCTTTTAAACCTTTGGAAAGGATAAAAGAAAAAAAGTCTTTAGCATTCTTGATGGCTCAGCTGCCTTCTATTGATTGCCACAAGACAAGATTTTGGATCCAGAGTTCAGGATATTTTCCCACTCCTGCCTGAATAACTGAAGCGGGGCTGAAATACGTGTTTATACTATGGAGAGGCACAAAATGACTTCACCTTCAACTGTGGTTTTATAATTAGGTCCTAATTCACCAGCCTCCCAAATCATAAAGATTAAGTGCCCTGTTGTCCCACCATCTGGTTCAAGATGAGGCGACATGGGGGGGAGCAGTGGTGAAGTCCATTTTTTACTACTGGTTCTGTGGGCATGGCTTGGTGGGTGTGGTATGGCTTGGTGGGCGTGGCAGGGGAAGGATACTGCGAAATCTCAATTTCCTACCCACTCCAGGGGAAGGATACTGCGAAATCCCCATTCCCTCCCCACTCCTGGGGGAAGGATACTGCAAAATCCCCATTCCCTCCCCACTCCTAGGGGAAGGATACTGTAAAATCTCCATTCCCTCCCCACTCCTAGGGGAAGGATGCTACAAAATCTCCATTCCCTCCCCACTCCAGGGGAAGGATACTGCAAAATCTCCATTCCCTCCCCACTCCAGGGGAAGGATACTGCAAAATCTCCATTCCCTCCCCACTCCAGGGGAAGGATATTGCAAAATCTCCATTCCCTCTGGGGCCAGCCAGAGGTGGTATTTGCCGGTTCTCTGAACTATTCAAAATTTCCGCTACCGGTTCTCCAGAACCTGTCAAAACCTGCTGAATTTCACCCCTGGGGGGGGGAGGGTCTAGGACAACTCACCATGGCCAACCTGACACAGCCAACTTGCTGTGGGACAAGAGTTACACTAGTATCAAGGAATGGTGGAATAGGATCATTAAAGAAAGCAGGGCTGAAATGCTACCGATTCGGCCCGGTCTGGGCATACCGGTAGCGGTGGCTGCCCATGGTTCAGAGAACCGGTAGCGGCGGCAGCGTGAGGCTCCACCCACCCACCCACCCACCCACCCAGACATCACCATTTTCTTTTTTTAACCCTCTGTGCATGCGCAGAGGGTGAAAAAGCACACGTGTGAGCAGAGCAAGGGTGAAAAAGTGCGCAGAGCGGGCACTTCTGAACCGGTAGGGAAGGTGAGTAGATTTCACCACTGAAAGAAAGGATGCAAAAGGAGGGACAAAATGAAATGTGAATGACGAAAATTAAAATATTTTTTAAAAATGTGTTAAGTAATCAAATTGAATTGTTGAATTGTCCCATGGTGAGGTGGCTGCCTCAAGTTGGCTGTGGCGAGTTGTTCCATTCTGA
Source organism: Diadophis punctatus similis (assembly GCA_023053685.1). Taxonomy (NCBI): domain Eukaryota; kingdom Metazoa; phylum Chordata; class Lepidosauria; order Squamata; family Dipsadidae; genus Diadophis; species Diadophis punctatus. Next base: position 5,723,246 of record JALIGW010000018.1, read on the forward strand.
CATGATAAAACCTTTCACAAACCCAGTTTTGGGGCGACTGAGCCCATTCCGGCCGTGATTTGGTTGAACTTCCCAATGTATCTGGAAGCTTTCGGTGCAGCTCAAGAATTTTCTCCTTTTGCGAGTCAGAAAGGGAGGCTGAAATAATGCAACATTACTAGGAATTATATTCCTGAGGACAGGAACCAGTAACCCAAGGTCCTCGAGCAGGGATTCCCAATGTTGGCAACTTTAAGACATGTAGATTTCAACTCCCAGAATTCCCTAGCCACTGGGTGGGGGAATTTTGGGGGTTGACATCCATGCATCTTAAAGTTGTGCCAACATTGGGAACCCCTGCTCTAGGAACTGTTAAGTCAGCTGCCTCACATAGCCTCTAAGAGAAGAATATTTGCTTGCTTTGCTTGCTTTGCTTGCTTTTTTGTTTGTTTGTTTGCCTATACCATGCCTCTCAGGTAAGTGACTCGGGGCCATTTGCAACAGCATAATAGACTATATCCACATGTGAATAAAAGCATAGGTTAAAAACAAAGTTCAAACTTAGGGGCCACTCCAAGGGCCCAAACTGCTTGTGCCAGAGCTTCCAGATACTTGTCAAGGGTAGCCCCACATAGTGCACATTGCAGTAGTCCATCTGGGAGATGGCCAGGGCATGAGTGACTGAAAGAAGAGCTTCTCAATCCAGGAAAGGGCATAACTGATGCACAATCTGCCAGACTTCCTAGCCACAACCGCCACCTGCCCCTTATGTTGGAATCATGAGTGTAGGAGCAGGGGTGAAATGTGAAAAATTTCCCTGCCGGTTCTTTGGGCGTGGCTTATTTTGTGGGAAACGTGATGATGCGCACGCAGCGCACCGGTAGCCAGGTAGGAGGAACCCGCCCCTGGTCTGTAGAGATTCTCAGTCACTCAGGTCATGGTTGTCCCAAAGGTGCTTTTTCAGGAGGCAACTGGACTTCCTTGTTTTTTCTTTGAAGACGTTTCGCTTCTCATCCAAGAAGCTTCTTCGGCTCTGACTATCTGCCTATCCCCACTATCCTGTCAGAGCTGAAGAAGCTTCTTGGATGAGAAGCGAAACGTCTTCAAAGAAAAAACAAGAAAGCCCAGTTGCCGCCTGAAAAAAGCACATTTGGGAATGCCTTTTTATGTGCAACATCTGTGCAATGCATGTAAAATGGGCTGGGATTTTTGATCATTTTAACTTTTTTTTCAACTCCCTTTGGTAATACCCCTGCAAGTCCTTGAATATAGGTTTAAGGGTTGGGAAAGCTAAAAATTTACTGCCGTGCGAATGGGAAATCTGAATTAAAAACTCATTGCTTTTAAATGTCAGTGTGAAAAAAGGGTCGGTGATTTTTCAAGAGGAACTGAAGCCTTAATTTAAATCTAATGACAAATTTGTGGGCATGTCCCTTCCTGGTAGAACTTAATTTTAGTGTCTTTGTCTCTGATGATGTGGCCCTTTCCCCCAGAATTCCCTAAGTGTATCATTATTACAGTATATATTCTAGTAATAAATGCAGAGATATGGGAAGAGCCAAATGTTCTTTCCTGCAAAATATCATTTTGCGGCAAAAAAATAATAATAATACTCCATTACAATCAGGAATAAAAAGAGGCTAGAGATTAGAGGCTTCCTGGAGATAGCAAGAAGATGAAATCACTACTGGTTGTGTGTCTCCTAAAATATTTGAAGAATTCCGTGCCACTTGTAAAATGAGATGTGAGAATGACCTTGGGAGACAGGGCAATGAGCCAAGAGAATAATCAGATAATAGGCATTTGAGCCTGCAGCAGGAAATTGGGTGGAGCAAGAAACAATCCTAGGCTGCATTAACAGAGATAGAATCAAGATCATGTAAAGTGTCACTACCACTTTATAAGGCCACACTTGGAACACTGCATCCAGTTTTCATCTCCACAGTATAAAAAAGATGTTCAGACTCTGGAAAGAGTGCAGAGAAGAGCAGCCAAAATGCTTAGAGGGCTGGAGGCAGGGGTGGGTTCCTACCGGTGCGGTCCAGTGCATAGCTCCGGTAGGGACCCGCCGATAATGCAATTTGTGTGTGACTGCTCTGGTACCGTCTCCGCCGGGCAGTCGCGCGCGTCGCCATCTTTTTATGAATTATTGGGCAATTTTGCTTCTGCGCATGTGCGGAAGCAAAATTGCGCCAAAATCTCACGAGGGGATGCGCGCGCGAGAGAAATTTTGGCGAGATTTTGCTTCCATGCATGCGCAGAAGCAAAATCGTGTGAGGGGGGCACGCATGTAGCGAGCGCACCCCCGAAACTTGGAGATGCGCACGCAGTGCACCGGCACCGGTAAGACAGCAACCCGCCACTGGCTGGAGGCTAAAACATACATAGAACAGTTGCAGGAATTGGGTATGTCTAGTCTAGTGAAAAGAAGGACTAGGGGTGACATGATAGCAGTGTTCCAATATTTGAGGGGCTGCCACAAAGAAGAGGGGGGTCAACCTATTTTCCAAAGCACCAGAATGCAAGACAAGAAACAATGCATGGAAACTAATCAAGGAGGGAAGCAACCTAGAAATATGGAGAAATCTCCTAACAGGGAGAACAATTAATCAGTGGAACGGTTTGCCTTCAGAAGGTATGGATGCTCCATCAATGGAGGCTTTCAAAAGAGACTGGACAACCATTTGTCTGAAATGGTATAGGGCAGTGATGGAGAACCTTTTAGACACCGAGTGCCCAAACTGCCCCCGCACGCATGCCCAAACTGAAAGGTGCAAGCGCGCAAGTGCGCACATGCATGGACACGCACAAATGTGTGCATGCATGTTGCAAGCAGGACATGTACACATGCGCAGCAGAGACCCGAAGACCAGCTGGCCGGCAGGAGGCGGGGCATCACAACACCGGCAGTGCGGCAAGAGGCAAGATCTTTTTCTTTCGTGAGCCGAGGTGGTGCAGTGGTTAAAGTGCAGCACTGCAACCTACTTCAGCTGACTGCTAGTTCAGCAGTTCAGCTGTTCAAATCCCACCAGGCTCAAGGTTGACTCAGCCTTCCATCCTTCTGAGGTCGGTAAAATGAGGACCCAGATTGTTGGAGGCAATATGCTGAACTCTGTAAACCACTTAGAGAGGGTTGTAAAGCACTATGAAGCGGTATATAAGTCTAAGTGCTATTGCTATTCTGTTTCGTCATTTGCAGGGAAACAGAAGCTCAAGAAAGAAACGCCACAGAGATCTGACCTGGGGCGACGGCGTCTGTGCCAGCAGAGAGGGCTCTGCATGCCACCTCTGGCATGGGTGCCATAGGTTCACCATCACGGGTCTAGACTCTCCTAATTGAGAAGGGGATCAGACTAGATGACCTCCAAGGTCCCTTCCAACTGTGTTATTCTTGTAAGCTCAGAAGAGATTCTCCCTAGTTTGGGCATATAAAGGGGACAGGGGAAAGAAGTACTTTATTTTTTAATTTTTTATTATATACACATATAACACAAACACATACAAAACAATCAAACTGATAGGGGAACAATTTTCCCATATTTACAATAAGCTTGCATCAGTAAATATCCACACATATTATCCGTTATGTATATATTTACACTTTATAAATTACTTATTCTACCTTTCTTTATTTCTTATTTCTTACTTCTTCTATAATATTTTATCTTTAGCATTCATAATAATCGTTCAAATATTAACAATCACAGTTCATACTCCTTTCAGCGTACTCCTTTACCTATTCTTTCTCTCTTCCAGCCATTCATATAATTTATTTCATACTAAATAATATTCGGACTCTTCTTTTTCTTTTATTTTCTTTGTTAATTTATCCATCTCAGCACATTCCAATATTTTTCTAATTATGTCCTCATCTTTTGGTAGTCTCTCATTTTTCCAAAATTGCGTGTAAATTATTCTTGCTGCCGTTATGATATGTAAAATCAGATATTGTAATTCTTTTTTATATTTTTTTATCAATTATGCCCAATAAAAATAGTTCAGGTTTCCCATCTATATCTTCGTAAAGAAGTACTTTTTGACGTAACAAGATTCTGTCAATGTAACCTTACCATAAAATAGAATTAGCTCCTCTGTATTTCCTACCTGGTCTACCTTCTAAAGCTGACACCACCTTCCTACACCAGAACAGCTGAAATACCCCTCCTGTAAGGATCCTCTCTCCATTCACCTACAAAGTAGGAACTTCTGAGCCAGGTAGTTCAAAAGATTCCTTTATTAGCATTTGTGATAACAACCCATTCATTCAAAGCAAGATCTAAATACCCTTAGGCAAAGCAAGTACATTTAAACCTTAGAGCCCCTCCCCATTAGGCAGAATGCAAATCCTGACAAGGTGTGAAAGTCCTCTGCTCTGGGAATCCGGATGAGTGTACGTTTCCACAGAGCCCTTTCCATTCAAACTAACTTACATTGCCCCTCATAAATCCTATCCTAAGATAAAGAGGTTCCCAGATGTCTGGCGCCAGGATATATGTTATAAACGTCAGTTGATCCAAGCAATGTTGATAAATCAAATTTGAGACCCCCCCTTCTCTCTCTGAATGGCAGAACCACTCTTTGGGGTTCTGACACCTCCCCTCTTGTGAATGCCTCTGGGAGGAAATTAAAAGTGATGAAAAAAGTGATGTTTTTGCAAACTATCTTAGGTCAACTGGATTGGTGGTTCCTAAGTGTATGTAACAAATAATAAGCACACACATTTATTCACAGTTCATATGATTTGCATCTTTCCCTTCTGCTCATAGGATGTTGAAAGAGGCTGTTGTTGATTCCAATAACAACAATAACAACACTAGAATATACACTTCATGCCTTAAAGCAAATGGAATTGGCCTTAAGACTATCTTAGACCACAAGGAAAAGGTTTTAACTGTATGGTTTTTATGAGCCAAGAGCAGTAATCTTTGGATACTTTAAAGAATAGAGATAATGTCATATTGGCTGTTCTCTAGAATGTTGGTGATCTATCGTTTTCTGGAAATGGACAATGAAATGTTCTCCTTCCTTTAAGAAGCAATCACTTTCAACACTTTTCCATGACAAATGGCAGCCCCCTGACCTGGATGAAACCACAAGTAACCGCTACCCATTTATTATGTGCAAATAAGAAGGAAAAAGTTGCCAATTGGATAACTTTCTGCAGCCACAAGATTTCCATGCGCAGTTCTCACCGAGTTCTCATTAACAAGGTTAATGGAGATGAAAGGGATTGAGTTATAAGATGGGACTACTTTCCATTTAGAACCAGTCTAACCCATGTAAATTAACATGGAGACTTTCTGATTTCAAGTTCAGAGCTCTCCAAATTTTGCAACTAAGACTTGTGGACTTCAACTCTCAGAATTACACAGCTAGTCATCAGTTGTCCGAGAGGTAACTTTTTCCTTTTGCTGCTGGTTGAGGAATTCTGGGAATTGAAGTCCACAAGTCTTAAAGTTGTCAAGTTTTGAGACTCCTGTTCTAGCTAACAGCCTTCTATAATCTGGTGAATAGGTAGCTCTCTTCACTAGACCATGACAGAGTTATAGTTGGCTGTCCCAAAGGTGCTTTTTCAGGAGGCAACTGGACTTTCTTGTTTTTTCTTTTGAAAACATTTCGCTTCTCATCCAAGAAGCTTCTTCAGCTCTGACTGGATAGTGGGGAATGGAAGGATGTATATTCCTTGCAGACAGCTGGTCATCTGCATCCTTTTAAAGAGTCATTGAGGCCACTTCTAGGTTTATCTGTGTCCTCAGGTTCACCTGAGTAGTTCTCCTCAGGGGTGGGTTCTGGATCATTTTGCTGCCAGTTCGCTCAGGGTGCACGTGCATGCTTTGCGCGCGCGTGCCACCACCAGCAATCAAAAAATTGCTTCTGTGCATGCGCAGAAGCAAAATCCAAGATGGCAGCACTCACGGACTGGCACCAACAGAACTGGCTCCATGACGTCATCGCCGGTTTACTAACGGTTCTAAAGAACCGGTTAGAACCAGTAGGAACCCACCTCTGGTGCTCCTGGTTCCTGTAGTCTGCAATTTTTTCTTCTGGAAATCCATTGCTACTCCCACACCATTCAAAGGGTGTTCATCCCGAATTGTATAGCTAAAAGTCTGTAGAGATTCTCTGTCAGAGCTGAAGAAGCTTCTTGGATGAGAAGCGAAACGTCTTCAAAAGAAAAAACAAGAAAGCCCAGTTTCCTCCTGAAAAAGCACCTTTGGGACAACCATGACCTGGATGACTGAGAATCTATACAGATTTATAGTTGGCTGTTTATATTGCTGTCTCCTGAATCTTTATCAGTTTGGTTCCCAAACCAACCAACCATAGCAATAGTACTTAGCAAAAGCACTTGCACTTATATACCACTTCACAGTGCTTTACAGCCCTCTCTGAGAGGTTTACGGAGTCAGCATCTTGCCCCCAACAATCTGGGTCCTCAATTTACTGACCTTGGAAGAATGAATGGCTGAGTCAACCATTGGTCAGGATCAAACTGCTGGCAGTGGGCAGAGTTAGCCTGCAGTACTGCATTGTGCCACCACGACATCATCCTTATGGAAGGGGAAAGAGACATCTTGGCATCAAATTTTGGGAATTGAAATGTTTTACCAGGATGTAATTTTCCCACATTTTCTCAGCACAGTAATCGATCTACCTCCAGGGATCAATTGATCATCAGTTTCAAGGACCATTTTTCTTAATGCCGTAGATCTGGCCCGCAGGGTGCTTAGATTTGGCCCGCGGGGCTGCTCTGGAAACAGCGAAGGACCGGCCCATGGTGACTCTGCCAGCAAAAATGGAGCTTGGGATATTTTCATTTTTGGCTGCGTTTTCAGCTGCGACGACCTCCTGCAGCCCTCTGCCAGTGAAAACGGAGCTCGGGAGGGCCAGGTACGGCCCTCCCTAGCTCTGTTTTTCCTGGCAAAGTGCTTGGGCCACCACAGGTGCCCCCGACACGAGTGACATTGAGCTGGCCATGCCCCGCCCGGCCATGCCTCCCCCAGGCCCCTAAGGTGAAACACAACCCTGATGCGGCCCTCAATGAAATCAAGTTTGACACCCTTGCAGTAGATGGTAGGAGATGCGGAAAGACCGATTGGCTGCTCGAATGATTACTTCGTGCTGTAGGAAACCACTGGAAAGTTATGGGATTTTCAAGCAATTGTTTACTCTAAACTGTAGGCAGCACAGCCAACGTGGGATTATATGACTGAGCGATAGAGGTGGACCGGTTCTCTCCGCTTGCCTTAATGGCGAACATGATGAAATATCACATCAACTTTATTGCTGAAAGCTTGAAGGGTGGTCCTTGTGGAAACAGATGAAAGCTAGTCTTGAAATGAAATATATCTTGCAATTGCTCAAAATATTTCCTAACTCTGTGAATGGAACTTTTGTTTAGTCTAAGCTAGTCTCAGTGTGTTTGAGAATTTCCTTTGAATTTCTCTTGGGGGTGAATTTTAAGTCACTTTGTTCTTGGTTCCTGTCATTGAGTTGATTGGGGAAAAAACCTCATATAGTACCTGGAAAGATAGGAAGGGTGCAGATTGCTGAGGAAATATTATAAAAATAAAGATCTGGTCATTCATACACTTTCTACTTACTTGCTTGCTTGCTTGCTTGCTTGCTTGCTTGCTTGCTTGCTTGCTTACTTACTTAATTACTTAATTACTTACTTTTACTTACGACCATAACTGAGCCCAAAAGTTATGTTGTTAAGTGAGACCATTGTTAAAGGAGTTTTGCCCCATTTTACGACCTTCCTTGCCACAGTTGCTAAGCAAATCGCTGCAGTTGATAAGTTAGTCACCCGGTTGTTAAGCGAACCTGGTTTCCTCATGGACTTTGCTTCTGAGAAGGTTCGCAAAACCACGTGACCTCGGGTCACAGCAATGGTCGTAAGTATGAACCAAGGTTGCCAAGGTTCTGAATTTTGATTGCACGTTCATGGGGGGGGGATGCTGCAAAAGTCGTAAGTGTGAAGAAACGGACATAAGTGCCTTTCCTCAGTGCTGCTGTAACTTTGAATGGTCATTAAAAGAACTGCTGTAAGATGACCTGTTCATGATTGCATTTTATCCATGACGATTTCATTAGAGGAGCCAGTTTGACCTCATGGTGGCAGCAGGCTAGAAACCAGCAGATTGTGAGTTGTAGTGCTGCCTTAGGCACAAAGTCAACTGGGTGACCTCTCTCAGTCCAAGGAAAGAAGCAACGGAAAATCATTTCTCAAATCTGGCCAAGATTATTGATTTATTTACCTAGCATATGGCATGTTCTGCCCCAGCTAAGAACGTAGCACAACACTCAGTTTGTACGAACTTATTTAATCAAATAACCACTACTAATAAATGTCTTAGCAGTGGATATGCACACACCAATCTAAACACAGTCTTTTCTTGCAAGCAAACAGCTGCTAATTAACTGTCATTAATAACTGGTATCAGTTCAAAGAGTCTTAAAGCAAAGAAGAGCAAAGAAGAGCAATTAGGTCTTGATATCTTACGAAGCTTCAGAGAGTTGGCAAAATGCCTAGAAGGAGTCCTTGATAACCAAACCTAAGCAGAGAAACAAAGCAGAGGTTTTTTCAGACACGAAGAACACTATGACCAGACGGATTTCCAAACGTTGTTTCCTGCAGAGGATTCAGCTGCCTCTGCTTTCCTTAAGTAGACTAGGGGAGTGGCCAATTAGCCCCAAGTCTTACTCCCAAGGAGACCTCCTCCGGAGTAACCATTCCTGCCTTTTGGCAGCTCTGCGTGCCCATGCATTAAGAAGAGGATGATCCTCATCACTGCTATGAGGTGCTGGAGATTCCGAAGGCCTTGGGTGAACCTCTGCCTCTGGCACCGAATCCTCGCCAGCCTCCTCACTGTCCGACTCGGGTACCAGCCACATAGGCTGCCGGCACAACACCAAGTCAGTCTCCTCTCAAACGGGATCCACTATCAGCTGCACGGGCTGCTGACAGGCCACAACATGGCGTATCATACATGGACTAGCAATATTTTGTTTTGTTTTGTTTTTGTCCCCATGTATTTTGAAAGCCAGGGAAGTCTATAGTTAGCCCTCGACTTACAACAGTTCATTTAGTGACCATTCAAAGTCACATCGCTGAAAAAAATGACTTACAACCGTTTTCCATACTTACGACCATCGCAGAGTATCCCCATGCTATCACGTGATCAAAATTCAGACGCTCGGCAACCGACTCATATTTATGACGATGGCAACATCCTGGGGGTGTCTGGATTCTCTTTGGTGACCTTTCAACAAGCAAAACCAATGGGGAATCCAGATTCACTTAATGACCGTGTTTGTCAGATCCCTGACGTGATACTGCCATTCATATGGAGGGAGGGGGGGAGCATGGGGATAAGATGTATTTTATAACCTTTTTCCTGGTGCCTAAGTGCCCTGCAATATTCTCACCTTTTGGGAATGAAATTAGGAGGGAGGGCCATGTGGATTGGGTCAGTTGGTTGAAAGCGAAAGGAGACCATGGGAATGGATCCTTATCTGGCTCCCAGGACGGCCGTTACAATGAACATCTTCACACCTGTGGATTGACTGAAATCCGCATTCGAACTGGAGGGATGGATTCTAGAGTCCTCTTTTTTTTAAAAAAAGAATTTCTTTATTAATTTTCAAATTTTTCCAAAAATTACAATAAATCCTTAAGCAATTCTACATCTACTTATTTATGTTGATTTCCTATTTGTACATTACAATAATTACAATAATTACCTTTGTCTTTTGTCTTTGTTTCATTTTCACATTTTTTTCTATCGTCGATCCATTGATACCAGTTTTCCCATATTTCATAGTATTCTGAGTCTTTTTGTCCTCTTAATTCTATAGTTAATTTGTCCATCTCTGCACAGTCGTAAATCTTCTTAATTATTAAGCTTTCAATAGGTGAGTGAGGGTTCTTCCAACATTGTGCAAACGCAAGTCTTGCAGCTGTTGTGATGTGTAGAGTCAGGTATTTGATGCTTTTTCTGCATTGATTTTTGAATATTCCAAGTAGAAAAAGTTCCAGAGTGAATTCTATTATTGTACCTGCCATTTGTTGCAACCAATTATGTATTTTTAACCAATAATTCCTCGCTTCGGGACATAGCCACCACATGTGAAAGAAGGTGCCCTGTTCTTTTTTACATTTCCAGCAACATGAATTTAAATTTGGATATATTTTCGCTAATCTTGCTGGGGCCAAATATCAATGATAAAACATTTTGTAGTGATTTTCTTTGTAAGATGCCGATTTTGTTAGTTCTAGAGCCCTCTTTCTAGCTGCACAATTTGGGAGGGAATTTAGAGTCTGCTTCGCCTGTTCTGCTATCACTTCTTCTCAATAAAAGGTTCCTTTTGAAATGCCATGTTTCAAGAGTCTATACTTTCTTGGGAAAGGAAGAGAGGCAGATCCTTACAGCATTACAAATCCGCCAGCTGCAGGGATTCACTTAAGAAGGGTGGCAGGGAAAGTTGTAAAATGTCGTAAAATGGGGCAAAACCCGTCGAGCAAAGGTTAGACTGAGCAACAGAAATGTTGGGCTCAATTGCGGTCATAGGTTGAGGATTACCCATACCCTATGATCCACTTAACAATTGCAGGGATTCACTTAACCATCGTGGCAAAAAAACATTTGTAAAATCAGGCACGGCTTACGTCACAACCGTATTGCTTAGCAACATAAATTTTGGACTCAACTGTGATCATAAATCAAGGACTATCTGCAGCAGTAGAAAAATAAATTCAGGATTATTATTCTGCGTGGAATTCACACTGTGTGTATTTTGACAAGAATGCAAAATATTTGCATTGTTGCTAATGTTGACAACTGTATTATGTATAATGCAGTGTGAAATCCAATTTTTTTACTATCGGTTCTGTGGGCGTGGCTTGGTGGGCATAGTGTGGCTTGGTAGGCATGGCTTGGTGGGCATGGCAGGGGAAGGATGCTGCAAAATCTCCATTCCCACCCCACTCTGGGGCCAGCCAGAGGTGGTATTTGCCAGTTCTCCGAACTACTCAAAATTTCTGCTATCAGTTCTCCAAACTACTCAAAGTTTCCGCTACCGGTTCTCCAGAACCTGTCAGAACTTGCTGGATTTCACCCCTTGGTATAATGTTCTCATCTGTATTAGCAATAGCAATACTACTTAGACTTATATACAGCTTCACAGGACTTTACTACTGTATTTCTACTGTATAGTGCAATATTAATGCAATATCATGTGGGCATGGCTTGGTGGGCATGGCGTGGCATGGCATGGCATGGTGGGCATGGCTTGGTGGGTGAGGCAAGGGAAGGATACTGTAAAATCTCCATTCCCTCCCCACTCCAAGGGAAGGTTACTGCAAAATCCCCATTTCCTCCCGATCAGCTGCGACTCGGGAGGCAGAAAATAGATGGGGGGTGGGGCCAGTCAGAGGTGGCGTTTACCCTTTCTCTGAACTACTCAAAATTTCCACTACCGGTTCTTCAGAACTGGTCAGAACCTGCTGAATTCCACCTCTGCCTCTGAAAAATGTTCTTCAGAAGTTCAGAATAACAGAGTTGAAGGGACCTTAGAGGTCTTCTAGTCCAACCCCCTGCTCAAGCAGGGAGACCCTGTATACCATTCCAGACAAGTGACTGTCCAGGCTCTTCTTAAAAGCCACCAGTGATGGAGCACCCACAACTTCTGGAGGCTTCTTGACCTCAAAGAGTTAGTCACTTAGGCATGTTCCCATATGATGAAAAAATTACCCTCAACATTCAACAGGGATTTTAAAAAACTATTTTCAGTGATATCATTCAGAGCCTTAGTGAGTTAATGAAATTAACTTTGAAAAGGAGAAGAAAAAATGCAAATCCTTAGAAATGTCAGGATGTCACTGGGATTAATGGCACTTTAGACTAAATTGTCTTTGCAGTTTATCAACGTTATTGTTCTCGTTGGGTTGTAAATTTCTCCCCTCACTTTGATATTATTGGGGGGGGAGAGAAAAGAGGGCCATAAAATTAATTAGAATCTTAATTACGCAAATTTCTTTGTTGCTGTTTGGCTGGCAAGTAAAGAATGGCGTCATTTGAGTTGTCTTTTTCAAAGGAAAGACAAATAAAACAAGAAGAAAAACCATCAAGTTGTGTAGGAACAGGGGAAGCCTTGTGGAGCAAGATACTGTTAACAAGCTGAGACAGTGAGAACTGTCTTCATCAGGAGTCTAAAATCCAGGTCCCTGGGCAGTGATTCGATTGCTGTTTATTGTTTGTGTAGAATGCTGGTTTGGATGAGTTGTTTATTTGCGGACTAAGCAGGTGGCAGCCCACTCGTGCAATGGAGCAGAAAATAATCCAGTTGGGTGGACTTCAAAGTAGCGCCGTGTTGTAAATTTCATCCTTATATTTCCCTTAACAATCTGAACTGGTCTCTCCACACGTCATCTTTAGTGAAGTGTGCAAACCAGCATCTGCATTTCCTGCGTCGGATGAGGAGAGCACATCTTTCTCCTTCTGTCCTGGCCACTTTTTTACAGAGGCCCGATTGAGAGCGTTTTAGCAAACTGTACCCCCGTTTGGTTTGGTGGCAGAATTGCCTCAGATAGAAAGTCCATACAGAGAGTGGTGAGGACAACGGAGAAGATTATAGGAACCTCGCTTCCCATTATTCAAGATACTACTTATAAGCAGTATGCGCTTAGAGCGCGAAGCCTTGTTAGAGACCCCACACACCCACTTCACATTCTGTTGCTCCCCTCTGGGAGGAGGTTTCAAAGTATTTCTAGCAGGACTACCAGATTCTGTAACAGCCTTGTTCCTTATGCCATCTGTCTGGTAGACTCGCAAGATTCATTTTTCTCACCATATACTTGTACACATCCAAACTAGACTGTGTTGTTTCTCCATGTCATACAATAATATATGTGAGTACATGCATAATTGTGTATCTATCTATCTATCTATCTATCTATCTATCTATCTATCTATCTATCTGTCTGTCTGTCTGTCTGTCTGTCTGTCTGTCTGTCTGTCTGTCTGTCTGTCTGTCTGTCTATCGTTTGTTTGTTTATTTACCTATCTTCATGTTTATATTTATATTAGAGGTGGAGACCCTTTGAGAGCTGTATGCAACATAATTTCATTTTAATGTATGCCGATTAGTGTACATTCAAAGTGACAATAAAGTATCCTAAGTAACCATTTTCATTCTATCTGACAGGGGAAAATGTGGAGTCAACCCATATAAGGTCAAGCCGTTGGATCAAATTTGCTCTGTCACTCACTCAAAAGTCTAATTGTAAATTTAAACATTTGACTGTATGAATGAATAAAAAATCTAGGATGGATGAAGAGTTTTGGGTTCCATGAGTGACACAACTACTTTCAAATCCGAGTCTGCTTTGTGAGCAGGTCCTACTAGACTGAGATTTCAAAGAACCATGAACTGGTAATTCTCGAGGCGTGAAGGAAGGTGTGGTCCATCAGATTGGATGTCATTAATTAATTATTGTGTAACAGTTATAAATTATTTCTCTCTTAAAAATCCCATTTCCTATGGATTTGTTTCAAGCTGCTTACATTCTTCTAGACTGGGGGGAAATATAACTGGAAATAAGCAAGTAAATTATATATTCTCTCCAATCACAGCCTGTAGAAGTTAGGGTGGAGAGAACTTGAAAGAATCTTTTGTTTAATTGCTTGCTTCTTTTCATTTATCCCATCTCCCACTGATGGACAGGGGCATCCAGTTGAGAAGGGATAGGGTTAGGGTTGAGAAGGTCAAAAAGGGCCAAGATGACACCCACAACCACACAATCAAAGCTGTGTCCCCTTTTTATGTGGATTGTGGGTGCAACCTACATAAATAAAGGGACAGAGCTTTGATTCCAAAGTTTTGGATACTTTCTTGACTTTATTTAACTTATACTTGAATGCACCCATTAAAATAAGTAAGATTTCTTTTGTTGTTTTATGTACCCCATTAAGTTAAGGATTTTGACTTCTCTCTTCTCACCCTCAAATCTCAGTAATCCATTTTGTTTACAGAAATTCCTACACATGCACCCAAAATCACTCCTCAAAGCACCTGAAGGCAGGAGTCCAGGGGTGAAATCCAGCAGGTTCTGACAGGTTCTGGAGAACTGGTAGTGGAAATTTTGAGTAGTTTGGAGAACCTGTAGCGAAAATTTTGAGTAGTTTGGAGAACTGGTAGTGGAAATTTTGAGCAGCTTGGAGAACCGGCAGTGAAAATTTTGAGTAGTTTGGAGAACCGGTAGTGGAAATTTTGAGTAGTTTGGAGAACCGGTAGCAGAAATTTTGAGTAGTTTGGAGAACCGGTAGTGGAAATTTTGAGTAGTTTGGAGAACCGGTAGCAGAAATTTTGAGTAGTTTGCAGATCCGGTAGTGGAAATTTTGAGTAGTTTGAGAACTGGTAGTGGAAATTTTGAGTAGTTTGGAGATCCGGTAGTGGAAATTTTGAGTAGTTTGGAGAACTGGCAAATACCACCTCTGGCTGGCCCCAGAGTAGGGAGGGAATGGGGATTTTGCAATATCCTTCCCCTGCCACGCCCACCAAGCCACGCCCACAGAACCATTAGTAAAAAAATTGGATTTCACCACTGGGCAGGACAAGAAGCAATGGATGGAAACTAATTAAGGAGAGAACCAACCTCGAACCATGGAGAAATTTCCTGATAGTGAGAATATCCCAGTGAGAATATCCAATATCCCAGGGATGGCACAAAGAAGAGGAGGTCAAGGTATTCGCCAAAGCACCTGGAGGCAGGACAAGAAGCAACGGATGGAAACTAATCAAGGAGAGAAGCAACCTGGAACTAAAGGAGAAATTTCCTGACAGTGAGAACAATTAATCAGTGGAATGACTTGCCTTCAGAAGTTGTGGGTGCTCCAACATTGGAAGTTTTTAAGAAGAGATTGGATAACCATGTGTCTGAAATAGTATAGGGCTGTGATGGCGAACCTATGGCACGCGTGCCACAGGTGGCACACGGAGCCATATCTGCCGGCACGCGAGCCGTTGCCTAGCTCAGCTCCAGTGCGCATGTGTGTGCTGACCAGCTGATTTTGGCTCACACAGACGCTCTGGGAGGGTGGTTTCTGCTTCTGAAGGGCCTCCGGGGGATGGGGGAGGGCGTTTTTGCCCTCCCCAGGCTCCAGGGAAGCCTCTGGAGCCTGGGGAGGGTGAAAAATGGGCCTACCGGGCCCACCAGAAGTTGGGAAACAGGCCATTTCCGGCCTCCAGAGGGACTCCAGGGGGGTGGGGGAGGCATTGAATTATGGGTGTGGGCACTCGCACATGTGCGATAGCCCACGCGCATGCACTTTCGGCACCCGAGGAAAAAAAGGTTCGCCATCACTGGTATAGGGTCTCCTGCTTGAGCAGGGGGTTGGACTAGAAGACCTCCAAGGTCCCTCCCTTCCAACTCTGTTATTGTGTTTTATAAAAAAAAGGAGTAGGACATTGCCTGCTTATAACCTTTCTGACTTTTTTGACTGCCTGTGGGTACCTCTGTCCCCCCTCCACCCTGATTGAAATGACGAAGATTGATCTCCACAGATGAAATCATATCAAATCAGATATTAAGCTTCTCACAGCATTAACAAATTAGAATTTCTTTTATGCGAGATCTGAAAGACTTTATGGACTCTCTTTTTTAAAAAAAATGTAGTTCTGAAAATATTCCCAATGAAGATTGACTTGATTTGTCCCCCCCCCCAACCCCCAGTTCTGAAGCAAATTTATTCTGAAGCAGATGAGAATATGCTTTGCTCTCTGTCGCTGCCCCTTGGTCTGTAGGTGGTGAATTTTTCATGGAGAAGACTTGATTTTAATCAACTGCTAACAGGATTGAAAAGTCTGATTTACAATAGACTGCTTTAAAGGGATACGATCCAGAAAGAACTGCGGGATTACCGGAAAAACAGTTGAGGGTTAAAAAAAAAAAAAAGGGACCTACGAGAAGATCATATTGGAAATACTCTGCAACTAAAGAGTGGGGGGAAAGGAGAGAGAACTGTGACAAAGCAATTCTCTAGAGCGCAGACATCTTGAATAGACTGTGAAACAGGAAAAGAAGATCGAAGACGCCACCCCCAAAGAGACATTTGTAAGATATAGCATATGATACCCAATTAACTTGAAAACTTTAACGTATATATTGAGCAAATCAACATTTTGATAGTTAAACTCTAACACTTAGTTACTAAAGCTATTAAAGTTAAGATTAATGTGTGTGGATATCTAAGTAATTAAATACTATGGTTATTAGTACATATTAGTTTTTCTTTTTATGGAAAATAAGAAATAAGAAATAAGACTTTAAGAGGTATTAACAATAATTTAAACTAAGAAATTGAATTAAGTGAATTTACATATATACATATTTATAGACATTTTCTTTGACCTTTTTTTTCTTCTTCTTTCTTCTTCTACTATTATTGAATATTAAACTATTTAAACTGTTTAGAGTGTGAATTAACAAAGATAGGAATTGTTAGTAAATATTTTTTGATTTATATAATGAAAAGATAAATAGCAATAATAATAATAATAATAAGCTCTTAATAGAAATCCACAAAATAGAAAATTGATATTTAAATGATTAAGAACTAATCCTTCTTTTCTATCTCCCTATCTCAAAACACGAACAATACTCTCCAATACTCTCCCTTATTGTACTTTAATGAATTTCTGACTTTTATTCGATTCCTTTAAACTTTAGACTTGCTACTCCATTTCATTCTTCCCTCTTCTTCTCCTTAGTAGCTAGTAATAAATTTATGAAAGTGTGGAATAATTTTTTCAGCAAAGTGATCATGTCAACAACAACTACTGTGACTAAACCAATTAAGAAACCAACTCCGGTAACACCTTCAGCAACAGGGCAAAAACTGATAACAGAGATGGCAACTACTGAAAAACAAGGACAAGCACCTTCACTACACACTATGCAGGCCACATTAGATAGAATACAAGAATTTATGATGACACAACAAGAAACAATGGTTAAAATGCAGCAAACAATATTTAATAATCAAGAACAGACCAATGAAAATTTTGAAGAAGTCAAGGGAAACATCAAAAAATTAGATAATAGAATGGAGGTAATCCAGGGAGTGGTAGCAAAACATGAACATCAAATTAAAAATTTAGAGGAAAAAACAGATATAACCAACAAAAAAATAGAGGAAACAGAAGAATTACTAAGAGCAGAAAACAAAGAATTAGAGGGAGCTATCGCCCTCCTCGAAATGGAGAAATCAGCATTCTACTTAAGGTTCCAAAACATACCAGAGGTGAAAGAGGAGGAATTGCGTGAACAGGTAGTAGAGATATTAGCAGTAGCTTTACAGGTAGAAAAAGAAGAAATAAATAGACACATAGATGAAATTTACAGAGTACAAACAAACTTTGCCAAAAGACATAAACTACCCAGGGAGGTACATGTACGATTCACAAAAAAAGCAATAAGAGATGAAATTTATAAAACCACGAGAATGGAACAAATACTACATAAGGAAAGAGAAATCAATGTATTAAAACAAATTCCCAAACGAATAAGAGAAAAGAGAAGAGACCTACAATACTGTACTGCAAAACTAATAAGGCAAGAAATTCCTTTTAGGTGGTTGATTCCGGAAGGAATCCTAGTGACGTGGAAAGGAAAAAAAAAATAAGATAGAAACAATGGAAGAAGCAGATCAATTTATCGAAACACACTTAGAAAAGGAAGGAGAGAGCAGTGCAGAGGGAGAGGGACAAAGCCAGGAAGAAAAAGAAATGATAGAAGAAATGGAGAGAATGAAAAGACAAGAGAGAGAGGGAGATAGGAGGGTGAAAACAAAAGAAGTAAAGACCGCGAGATTAACAAGAGCAACAAGTAAAAAATAAGATGCAAAATCAAATTAAAATATTTTCAGTTAACATAAATGGAATCAATTCACCAATAAAAAGAAGACAAATACTCAACAGACTACAGAAACAAGGTTCAGACATTACATGTTTACAGGAAGTTCATATTAAAAAAGAAGAATATAAGTTATTACAATACCCCAAGATAGGTAATCTCTTTACATCCCTGGCCGACTCAAGGAAAAGAGGAATAGCATTATATATCAAAAATTGGTTAACCCCTAAACAAATATATAGAGATACAGAAGGAAGAATACTCATAGTGGAAATTACAATAGACAAAACTAAAATATTACTAATAGTTATCTACGCCCCTAACAATGGACAAAAAGAATTTTATAAAAAACTATACCAACAAATCATTAAATTAGACAGAGAAAACATTTGTATAATCGGAGATTTTAATGCAGTGGTAGATGTTAAAGAAGATTATAAAACAGGACCAAAAAAAAATATGGAAAGGAAAACTCTACCTAAAATTTTTTTTGAAATGGTGAATGAATTTAAAATAAAAGATATATGGAGAGAAAGACACCAGAAACAGAATCAATATACATATTTTTCAAACCCACATCAATCCTGGTCTAGACTCGACATGGTCTGGTCAAATATAGAACCAATTATTAAAATAGAGAGTGTAGAAATAGAACCTAATACGTGGGCGGACCATAACCCTATAATAATTACAATAAGAGGAACGAGTAAGCTAAGAAGGAGATGGATGATGAACCAGAAAACAATAAAAGAAAAAGAATTTAAACAATATATGGAGAAAGAATTAACTTTCTTTCTACAGGAGAATTGGAACGAGGACACATCTATACAAAATATTTGGGACACTATGAAAGCATATATAAGAGGATTAACTATTGCATACTCTATTAAAAGAAATAAAGATAAAAATAAGCAAATTAAGGACTTACAAAACAAGATAGGGGAATTGGAACATAAATTACAAGAGATGCCACAAAATAAAGAAATAAAAGAAGAAAAAGAATTAACTAAACACAAAATAAATCTAATACTACAAGAAGAAATCGCATTAAAAATTAAGACATCCAAACAGAATTATTTTGAACATGCTAACAAACCAGGCAGATGGTTGGCCTACAGATTAAGAAAAGAAAAGGAAAAAAAAACAATACAACAATTAGAAGATTCGCTAGGGAAAATGCAGTTTGAAATAGAGGGGAAAAAAGACATAGCACGAGAATATTATAGAGAGCTATACAGTAAGGATACTATACAACTCCAGAGCATACAAGAGTATTTAAAAAATTCTAATATAGTGCAACTACCAGACGATATTAAAGATAAGATGGATGAAGAAATAACATTGATTGAATTAGAAAAAGCTATTAGAAATCAGAAAAACAATAAAACCCCAGGACCGGATGGTATTCCAGCAGAGTACTACAAAGAATTACAAACGATTTTAAAAAATATACAATTAATTACATACAATGAAGTACTAACAAAAGGAGCAATCCCAGATTCATGGACAGAGGCACTAATAACAATCATTCCAAAAGACATCAATATGAAACATAAGATCCAGAGTTACAGGCCAATCTCGCTCTTAAATTCAGACTACAAAATCTTTGCGTCTATAATGGCGGAAAGACTAAAAAAAACACTTACCAAAATTATACATTCAGATCAAAATGGCTTCCTACCAAATAGACATATTAAAAACAATATAAGAACAATTACAAATATTTTAGAATACTATGAGACACACCCAGGGGAATCCATGGCACTCATATTTTTAGATGCCCAAAAGGCATTTGATAACCTAAACTGGGACTTTATAATAAATCAATTGAATAAAATGAATTTTGGAGAGAATTACATAAGGACAATCAAATCAATATATTCAAAACAAACTGCTAAAATTC
The DNA here is from genome assembly GCA_023053685.1 of Diadophis punctatus similis. Lineage (NCBI taxonomy): Eukaryota > Metazoa > Chordata > Lepidosauria > Squamata > Dipsadidae > Diadophis > Diadophis punctatus. The sequence continues at coordinate 5,743,045 of JALIGW010000018.1, forward strand.
TTATAAATGGAGAAACTTCAAAAAATTTCAATATAGAAAAGGGAGTTCGACAAGGCTGTCCCCTCTCCCCATTATTATTTATACTATCATTGGAATCATTATTACAAAAAGTAAGAGAAAATAAAGAAATAAAAGGACTTAAGATAAAAGAGCAGGAATATAAATTACAAGCATTCGCTGACGACTTGGTTTTCAACATAGAAGAACCATTAGAGACAGGACCAATTTTACTAAAAGAAATAAATGAATTCGGGAAAGTAGCAGGTCTGAAAATCAATAAACAAAAAACTAAAATAATAATCAAAAACCTGACAGACATACAAAATAAGGAACTAGAAAAGAAATTAGAACTACAAATTGTTAAGAAAATAAAATATCTAGGAATCAATCTGTCAGCAAAATGCACCACAATAAAAGAAGCAAATTATATGGAAATTTTAAAACAAATTGAAAAAAAATTAGATAAATGGAATAAATTACAAATCTCTCTAATTGGTAGAATCGCAGCGATTAAAATGTCAATATTACCTCAAATTTTGTACCTATTCCAAACCATTCCAATCAAATTAGAGAAAAAATATTTTGAACAACTAAATAAAATACTAACCAAATTTATATGGGCCGGAAAAAAACCAAGAATTAAATTAAAATATTTACAACAAAATAGGAATCAGGGAGGATTCGGACTACCGGACTTTGAATTATATTATCAAGCATCCGCCTTAACATGGATAAAGGATTGGATTCAAATTAAAAATAGACGTTTACTGGTACTAGAAGGTTATGACTTACATTTAGGGTGGCATGGATTCCTCTGGGATGATAAACATAAAACACACTCATACTTCAAAAGACATAAAATTAGAGACTCTCTCTTAGGAACCTGGCTTAAGATCAAAAAACAATACTACACTAAAATACCACCCTGGTTCTCTGGTATGGAAGCCATTACACACCCAAACACAACGAATCTGGAAAAAATGGTCACATATGAAGAAATACTGGAAGAAGGAGGTGCCATAAAATCTATAGCAAAACTGGAACAAGAAGGAATCAAGATTGATTGGTGGCCATATTTCCAAATTAGGAACAGATTAGAAAACGACAAGAGAAAATATGGAATACAAAAACTCAAATCAGAATTAGATAAAATTTTACTAGATCAAGAACCAAAAGCAATAACTAAAATATACAAATTTCTTCTAAAAAACAAAACACAAAAAGACATAATAAAAGGAAATATGATAAGCTGGACGAAAAATTTCGGACATGAGATGCAAATTAATGAATGGGAAAAAATTTGGAACCAAAACTACAAAATGACAAAATCAGTTTCATATAAAGAAAATTATTATAAAGTATTCTATAGATGGCACCTCCCTCCAGCGAGATTGGCAAAAATGTATAAAAACTTATCACCAAATTGTTGGAGATGCCAACACAAAATTGGATCTTACTATCATATGTGGTGGACCTGTCCAAAAATAAAAGCCTTCTGGAATACAATCAAAAACTGGTTAAAAGAAATCACACAACAAGATATAGATATCACACCGGAAATTTTCCTATTGGGAAACATAAATCAAAAAATGCAAAAGAAATACTATTATATTATTCTACATATACTAACAGCGGCGAGAATAATGATAGCACAAAATTGGAAATTAAACGATATTCCCGAGGAAAGCAGTGTAATTAGTAAAATCCTGGACTGTGCCGAAGCAGATAAACTAACCATGGAACTGAAAGGAAAGGAAGACTCCGACTACTATGAAATCTGGAATTCATTTTACAATTGGTACGAAAAACGAAAACAAATAACATCAATGTAATAAATAGAAATATAAGCCAAATAAGGCATATAGAAATTGAACTAGAGAATTTATAGAGAAAACAGTTATATTGTATTACTATATATGTATACTAAGATATTACTAAACCAACAATGCCTTATTTTTCTTTTTTCTGTACTATTATTACTATTATTATCTATACTACTACAAATATTATTATTGTTATATCATTATAAATATTATGGTTAAACTTTACTACCACTACGTTTGATTTATAAAACACAATGCAAAATATGAGACAAAATTCGAAAACCATGTTAAATTAAATGTTAAATATATATTTGCCGTAGAACAAACGATAGAAATAGACAGCTTTATAGCTGTATGCGCTTTTTATGTTTTGTATATGTTTATATTGTACTTGTCAATGTCGTAAATGTTTTTCTTTTGTATGTTTCTGTTTTTTAAATGTAAATAACTTAATAAAAACTATTTTTTTTTTTAAAAAGAAAAGTCTGATTTAATTTGATGGACAATTTTCAGGGGAATTCTCGAGCTTCTCTTTGTTGCTTCAACTTGTTCAGGTTTTTCTTCTCTTCCTCTAAATCAGTGAGAGGAGAGCTGCTTTCTAGAAATGAAATAACTGAACATGAAGAGGAAAAGTGGGGTGATCTCAAAGACTTTCCTTGCTTTCTTAATGAACAGTGGAATCTCTCTCTCTCTCTCTCTCTCTCTCTCTCTCTCTCTCTCTCTCTCTCTCTCTCTCTCTCTCTCTCTCTCTCTCCCCTAGAACTAAGGAGAAATTTCCTGACAGAACAATTAACCAGTGTACATTTATTGAATAGCCCGAAGGCCTTTTCAAAAAAAAGAAAAACAGAACAAACAGGTACAGAAACAACCGTACAAAAATACATATGGTACATGACATCAAAATTCAACGATATCAAAATTCAATAACTAAATTTCTAAAACTCGATAACCCAAATAAAATATCTCGTCTCTAACTCAGCTCATCTTTCTTACAATCAATGAAATTCTTTTCAATGTAGCTGGCTCCTATTGCTGTCATCCTATTAAGATAGCCCTTACCAGGGGAGGAGAGTCTGCCTTCAATAGAAATGTTAATTTATGCCTTACATTCCATTAACCAGTGGAATGGCTTGACTTCATATGTTGGGGGTGCTCCAGCACTGAAGGCGTTCAAAAAGAGAATGGACAACCATTTGTCCAGAATGGTATAGGGTTTCCTGCTTGTGCAGGGGTTGGACTAGAAGACCTCCAAGGTCCTTTCCAACTGTGTTGTGTATTCTGTTATGTATTCTCTCTCTTGTTTACAACGAGATAGGCGGCAAATAAATTCCGTAAATAAATAAACAAATACATAAATAAATAAAATCTATTCTCTATCTATTCTCTTTCTCTCTCTCATTCCCGTTAATTATCCTTGGACTAGGAAACCTCCAAGGTTCCTTCCAACTCTGTTATTCTGTTATTATATCTCATCTCTATTATTTCTGTCTCTCTCACTTTTGCTATGTCTATCTATGATCTCTCTCTCTCTCTCTCTCTCTTTCTCTCTCTCTCTCTCTCTCTCTCTCTCTTCTCTCTCTCTCCTCTCACCTCTATTTTTTCTCTCTCTACTTTCTCTCTCTATTCTCTCTCTCTTTATTTTCTATTCTCTCTCTCTCACCTCTCTTCTCTCTCTACTTTCTCCCTTCTCTCTCTCTCTCTCTTTTCTCTATTCTCTCTCTCACCTCTATTTTTTCTCTCTCTACTTTCTCTATTCCCCCTCTCTCTATTCTCTCTATTCTCTCTCTCTCTCTCACCTTTATTTTCCTTCTCTCTACTTTCTCTCTTTATTCTCTCTCTCTCTATTTTCTCTATTCTCTATTCTCTCTCTCTCTCTCTCTCTCTCTCTCTCTCTCTCTCTCTCTCTATCTATCTATCTATCTTCTCTATTCTGTCTCTCACCTCTATTTTTTCTCTCTCTCTCCTTTCTCTCTCTTCTCTTCTCTTCTCTCTCTCTCTCTCTCTCTCTCTCTCTCTCTCTCTCTCTCTCTCTCTCTCTCTCTCTCTCTCTCTCTCTCTCCCACCTCCACTTCCACCTCCACCCAAGATTGCTTGACCTACATCCTTTCAAAATAATTTCCTTTCCACTTTTCTTAAGTGTACACTCAATCTGCGCCTTCCCTAGATAAATCTTGGAAAAATGTATTCATACTGGTAAATTGCCCAATTAGATGCCAAAAATCCTACTGTTGATTTTGAAAATTAAGGAGGATCAGGGTGGCTCATTTTGGGATGGAGACTTCCAGGAAATCCAGGGATTGTATACTGGAATGATAGCTTGAATGCTATTACCATGAAAACTCCTTTGGCTGTTTCTTAGGAATCACCAGGGTTTCAGGGTGTTGTTACTTTGCAAATATGTTGGCTCTCAAAATCTCAAGCTTGGTTATGTGTTCTTACTTATTTTATGCTGAGCTAGAAGCGTACAATGCAATATAATGCCAGTCTAATTTGTACCTGGAAAAATTGCATGTGCCCTCACGGCATTTTTGCTTCTCCCTTTGGCATGAGCTTACTCCAAGTTAGGCTCGGCTTTATTTCCGCCATGAATATTTTGATAACTTTTATTCAGGAGGGCAAATTGCAGGCAGGCAGGAAATGGAAATTCTGTGTAGAGAGAAAAACAGAAATAGGACGCCCGCCTTGGAAAAATAAAACAATGGGGATCAGCTCAGCATTTCAAAGACTTTTCTAATGCCTCTTTTATATACCAAAACAGACACCAAAAGTGTTTTATGTTGCATTAAGGCAAATCCAGGGATAAGACCCGGAGAAGAATCTATCCGCGGATCTGTCGTGCATGGCTGGCATTGAAAAGCGGCATGAAAAATTATTCAGCCTACGAAGGACAGCCGAAAATGTGTACGTTTCCCAAAAGCAAATTGAAGGTTTATTTGGGGATTCCAAAAGGCCTGTTAGAGAGTCAGCGAACAACCACAGGAGTAAAGGAAAGACAGACACACCTTCCGAGATAGGAAAGGCCTCGGCATAGAAAAGGACAGCCCAGGAATGAGGAAGGGAGGTGCATGTTCTCTTGTTCTTGTTTTCCTTAAATTAATGAGAGATCTGGAGGGGAAGAGCTCTGATGTGTGAGCAGATGAATTTTATCTTTTTCCTCCTCAGCCATGTACAAGGAATATTGTTTCATTAAAGGCACAGAGAATGGAGCATCCAAAAAGAAAAAAGAAAAAAAAATAGGTTGCCAATAGGAACTTTTTCCTTTTAAGGACATGTACATCTTTCTTTCTTTCTTTCTTTCTTTCTTTCTTTCTTTCTTTCTTTCTTTCTTTCTTTCTTTCTTTCTTTCTTTCTTTCTTTTTTCTTTCTTTCTTTCTGTCTGTCTCTTTCCTTCCTTCCTTCCTTCCTTCCTTCCTTCCTTCCTTCCTTCCTTCCTTCCTTCCTTCCTTCTTTCTTTCTTTCTTTCTGTCTGTCTGTCTGTCTCTTTCCTTCCTTCCTTCCTTCCTTCCTTCCTTCCTTCCTTCCTTCCTTCCTTCTTTCTTTCTTTCTTTCTTTCTTTCTTTCTTTCTTTCTTTCTTTCTTTCTTTCTGTCTCTTTCCTTCCTTCCTTCCTTCTTTCTTTCTTTCTTTCTTTCTTTCTTTTTTCTTTCTTTCTTCCTTTCTTCCTTCCTTCTTTCCTTCCTTCCTTCCTACCTTCCTTCCTCTCTCCCCTTCCCTCCCCTCCCTTGTCAAAAACAACTTCCTCCTCCCTCCCTCCTTCCCCTCCCTGCCCCTTTCCTCCCCTTCCCTCCCTTGTCAAAACAACTTACTTCCTTCCTTCTTTCCTCCACTCCCCCTCCCTTCCCCCTCCCCCTCCCTCCCTCCCTTGTAAAAACAACTTCCTCCCTCCCTCCCTTCCTTAGGATTAGAGGGGGTAACTTGCACCTACTCTACATTTATTTGTGCTTTCCTTTTTCCTTGGCTAAAAAAGTGTTGCACTGAGATGTCTAACAACAGTGCTGAGATCCACTGCTTCACCCTGTTAAATGTTATAGGAATTAGAGTTTTAGCAGTATATGGATGAAGGATTTTTGTTGAGCAGCTATAAGAGATGATGGGCAAAGGGCGGGGGGGGGGTTGGCTCGTAAAAAGACATTCTTGACAGATGTACCTGCTCGAGCCTGCCATAACCAGTGGCTAAAACAATTTCCCCGCATTCTTGCAAAACCTTCCTTCATTTGTTATCAAACAAAGGAACAAATGAAGCTCTCGTGGAAGCCGCTAAACCATATTCCCCATTGTGATGTGCATTACACCTTTACGGGATGGAAGGGACCATTAGTTCCTTAAAGACTGTACTCCTCAGCTCAGTGGTCAAACTCAAGAAGAACAAACCAGATCATCAGTGGCCAGCAATGTTCTCCAACCTAGTGAAGCAAAGAAACAGGGAAGGAACCCCTTGCCAGCTTTGTCCTCTGGAGGAGGAGAAGTTGTCTAACCATTTTTTGGACAGAAAAGCTCAGAATCAAATAGTGGTAACAACTACTTTATTGTCTTACTCTACATAGAGTAACAGTGTTGGAAGGGACTTCGGAGGTCTTCTAGTCCAAACCCCTGCTTGAGCAAGGAGACCCTATATCAGTGATGGCGAACCTATGGCACGGGTGCCACAGGTGGCACGCGGAGCCATATCTGCCAGCACGTGAGCCGTTTCCCTAGCTCAGCTCCAGCGCACATGTATGTGCCCACCAGCTGATTTTTTGGCTTGCGCAGAGGCTCTGGGAGGGCGATTTCGGCCTCCGGAGGGCCTCCAGGGTGGCGGGGGGAGCGTTTTTTTCCCTCCCCAAGCTCCAAGAAAGCCTCTGGAGCTTGGGGAGGGCGAACAACGGGCCTACCGGGCCCACTGAAAGTCAGGAAATGGGGGAATGGGAGGGTCACGCACGCATGCGCAGGGGGATGGGGCGAGTGGGGGGCTTTGAATTATGGGTGTGGGCACGCATGTGCGTGCAATAGCGCACGCGCGCACTATTTTGGCACCCGAGGAAAAAAAGGTTCGCCATCACTGCCCTATATCATTGCAGACAAAAGGTTGCCCGGTCTCTTTCTGAAAGATTCCAGTGATGGAGCATGCACAACATCTGAAGGCAAGCTATTCCATTGGTTGATAGTTCTCGCCGTTAGGAAATTTCTCCTTAGCTCTAGGTTGCTTCTCTCGTTGATTAGTTTCTGCCCATTACTTCTTGTCTTGCCTTCTGGTACTTTGGAAGATAAGTTGACCCCCTCTTCTTTGTGGCAACCCCTCAAATATTGGAAGACTGCTATCATGTCTCCCCTGATCCTTCCTTTCATTAAACTAGACATACCCAGTTCCTCTAGTTTTAAAGGGTTTTCTTGTTTTCTTTCTGTGTTTAAAAAGCACCTGATAGCCTATCTTTAAAGCGCCCTTGGTGTCTTCTGGAACATTATGAAGCAGTGAATTGATGGCAAACATCACAAAAGACCAGAATCCTGTTTTGGGAAGAGATGTCGGCCAATAATTAGCCACATTGTTCCAATATTTTGGATCCAACTTACTTTAGATTTTACTATAAACCTACCTTGGGGAAATCAACACAATGTAAGTTTACAGTCAGGGCCAGGTGAAGGTATTTGGCTTCAGAAGGTGAATGAAAATATGGGCATACCTTCTGTTCCATGTATGATAGCAGAAGGAACTGGCAGCAGCCAATGTTGATAAAATTCCGGGGGAATTATAACCATGTCCACCAAGGCTGAAAACCACTACTAACTTATCACCTTATGTAATGATAGGGCCAGATCATAAAAATTAAGGGTATGTAGGATTGCCTGGGCTCCAAGATCACCGCAGATGGGGACTGCAGCCAAGAAATTAAAAGACGCTTGCTCCTGAGGAGGAAAGCTATGGCAAAGCTAGACAGCATACTAAAAAGCAGAGACATCACCCTGCCAACAAAAGTGTGTAAAGTCAAGGCTATGGTTTTCCCAATTGCAATGTATGGCTGTGAAAGTTGGACCATAAGGAAGGCTGAGCGCCAAAGAATTGAGGCCTTTGAACTATGGTGCTGAAGAAGACTCCCGCGAGTCCCTTGGACTGCAAGGCGATCAAACCGGTCAGTCCTAGAGGAGATCAACCCTGACTGCTCTTTAGAAGGCCAGATCCTGAAGATGAAACTCAAATACTTTGGCCACCTAATGAGAAGGAAGGACTCACTGGAGAAGAGCCTAATGCTGGGAAAGATTGAGGGCAAAAGAAGAAGGGGATGACAGAGAACGAGGTGGCTGGATGGATTCACTGAATCAGTCGGCGTGAGCTTAAATGGACTCCAGGGAATGGTAGAGGACAGGAAGGCCTGGAGGAATGTTGTCCATTTATTTATTTATTTATTTGTTTGTTTGTTTGTTTGTTTGTTTGTTTGTTTGTTTGTTTGTTTGTGACATTTATATACCGCCTCACAGTGCAAGCACTCTCTAAGCGGTTTACACCAGTAAGCAATGTATATTTACATTGCCCCCAACAATCTGGGTCTTCATTTTACCTACCTCGGAAGGATGGAAGGCTGAGTCAACCTTGAGCCGGTGAGATTTGAACCGTTGACCTGCGGATCATAGTCAGCTAAAGTGGCCTGCAGTACCCCACTCTAACCGCTGCGCCACCTCGGCTCCTCGTCTCCCATGGGGTCGCGATGGGTCAGACATGACTCCGCAACTAACAACAACAACAAGGATTGCCTGAACTGATTGTGAGGTTCAGTCCAGAGTTTTGAAAATAGTGTGATCCATTCCAGGAGATTCTGGACACCATTCCTGCTTAGATGCTTGAATCCAAAAGAAATGTGGAACAAACTAAGATCCATCCATCCATCCATCCATCCATCTTGAGAAAAGCTTACTCAGGGCTCACTCAGATCTTTGCCTTCCCCCCCTTGTTATGAATGTTGGAGATTTTTTAATTTTTATATTTTTTTAACTGTTATATGTTTTTATTTGTAATGGATTTGACATGCTGTGAGCCGCCCAGAGTCCCCCGGGAGTTGGGCGGCATACAAATCTATTAAATTAAATTAAATTAAATTAAATTCCCTGTTGAAGAGAAGCTGATTTTTTTAAAAAAAGAAAGTTGGATGCTGGGTTACCCAACATTGGCCCAATTCCACGCGTTAATTAGGGATGGGGAGATATTTATTGGAGCGAAATATTTGTAATGAGTACTTCCCTGACCCTCCACACAGGCACATCTATATCCCGCTTTGAGCATTTAGCTCAAGACTTGAAATGATTCATTATTCCTATTAAAAACAAACAAAGGCTTTCATTTGCCTGGAAAGCCAAACAATTGCAAGCAGTAAATTTGAACTGGAAAAAAGCATTGGGTAAATGTTATTTTATCAAGCAAAAAAAAGAAAAAAAGCTTTTGGCAAACAGTTCAATGTGAATACAAGAAAAAGCAATTTAATTTAGTAGTGCAGATGGATGAAAAATGAAGGTCCAAGGTTCAATAAGAAGGCGAGGGAGGAGGGAAGGGGGAGAAAAAAAAAGAGAGAGGCAGACAAGCATATATCATCCAAACGGATAATTATGAGAAACTATTTTGTATGATCCAGCTAAATCAAAGCTTTTAATGCTTTCTTACCCTTGTCAAAACAGGGAGATTTAGTGTCTTAAAATGGGGATTTTGCAGACTTCACTGCCAAGAAAAAAAAATGATTTGTCCCTTGATAAATTATAGTCGGTCTTTTTACTTTGGTAGGGGAAAAACACCATGCACTGGTATTGAAATAAAGATAATCAGGAAGCTGGAGAAGTTGTGGTTTTCTACGGGAGCCACCAACGGATTGGCCATTGTTATTACGTCATTAAAGTGCACATTTGTGATCCATTTTGGCTCCTTCCAGGTTTTTTAGAATTACATGTCATGCATCAATGGTGAAATTCAATGGTGAAAAAAGTAAGGTTCTACATTTAGGCAAGAAAAACAAAAGGCACAGGTACAGTATATCTCGTTTGAGATGAGTACTCCTAGGTCCTTGACAGAGTGAGGGTCATCTATGAGGTCATTTCCGCCCAACTTGCATTTGGTGTTCTGATTTTTATTGCCAGTGTGCAGGACAGAGTATGTATTATTTGAGATTTGGAGTTGCCAATTGCATGACCATTCTGACACATAGTCAAGGTCGCTTTGTAGGGCAGCAGCATTGTCAGTGGTGTTAAATAATTTGACGTCATCAGCGAAGAGGACGCAGGTGCTTTTAATACATATAGGTCTATGTATCTTGCCCACTTCATCACTACAGAAGAATGTGGTGTACATGGGATGCTGGATCATAGACATATATACAGTACATCTGAAAAATAAACCCAAAAGCATCGTCTCTTATTCTTGCCTGGAATTTGGCAGGTGATAGATCCTATATTTAGTCTAGTGAAAAAAAGGACTAGGGGTGACATGATAGCAGTGTTCCAATATCTCAAGGGCTGCCACAAAGAAGAGGGAATCAACCTATTCTCCAAAGTACCAGAACACAGGAGAAGAAGCAATGGATGGAAACTAATCAAGGAAAGAAGCAACCTGGAACTAAAGGAGAAATTTCCTGATAGTGAGAACAATTAATCAGTGGAACGGCTTGCCTCCAGAAGTTGTGGGTGCTCCAGCAGTGGAGGTTTTTAAGAAGAGATTGGATGACCATATGTCTGAAATGGTAGAGGGTTCCTGCTTGAGTAGGAGGTTGGACTACAGCAGGGGGTTGGTCTAGAAGACCTCCAAGGTCCCTTCCAACTCTGTTATTCTGTTATTCTCAGTAGTCTTCATTAATTGGTTCTGGGAGGCCTGATGAGTACCAAAAAACGACAAGTGCCAAACAATTTTTTTACATAAGGAATAATATAAATAAATTTAATGGATTCTCAAACCAAGTGTAAGGCCACACTTGGAATACGGCATCCAGTTTCGGTCGCCACAATGTAAAAAAGATGTTGAGACTCTAGAAAGAGTGCAGAGAAGAGCAACAAAGATGATTAGGGGACTGGAGGTGAAAACATATAAAGAACCGTTGCTGGAATGGGGTATATCTAGTTTAATGAAAAGAAGGACTAGGGTTGACATGATAACAGTCTTCCAATATCCCAGGGGCTGCCACAAAGAAGAGGGAGTCAAGCTATTCTCCAAAGCACCTGAGGGCAGGACAAGAAGCATTGGGTGGAAACTAATCAAGGAGAGAAGCAACCTGGAACTAAAGGAGAAATTTCCTAACAGCGAGAACAATTAACGAGTGGAACGGCTTGCCTTCAGAAGTTGTGGGTGCGCCAACACTGGAAGTTTTTAAGAAGAGATTGGACACTCGTTTGTCTGAAATGGTATAGGGTCTCCTGCTTGAGCAGGACCTTAGAGTAGAAGACTTCCAAGGTCCCTTCCAACTCTGGTGATTTTCTACAGTACAGTTCTATGATTCTAGGACCAGAGATTGACCAACTGAGTCCCTGGGCCAACCTGCTTCTAAAAAATCCAGGGACATCCAAATATTGTTACCAAAATACAATTTTTTAAATGGCAGGAGAGAAAAATAATTAAATATATTTCAGGAGAGTAATCAATTAACTAAATTTAACCTGAAGCCAATGTTGAAATGAACTCAAGTGGAGCATTTATTTCTGATTGTAACTATTGCTCCTTGGATTTTGCTTTTCCCTCTTTCTACCTACCCTGAAACTTTCTCGAAGGCTGAAGTACTCAGCTCTAAAATGTTGCAGAGTTATCGCTTAGGAAGTATTCTCTTCTTGTATAAGGACCATTTTTGCCTCACCACCATAACACAAAGTATGAATTAGAACCGTAATTCATAGATAACAACGGTTAGAGTCTGATGAGAACTGTATAGTGTCAACCCGGTGCTTGGGCACTTGATGTTCTTGGGAAAGATAATCCATTCTCCTGCTTATCTTTCAGCATTATCTGCTGGCCCTCTAAAAACAATTTCACAAAGAGATGGTGAAGGAAATACCAATCATAGAAAGCTAAGAGATTCTTCCAAGATATGATGCTTTCCTGGGAAAAGGTTTTTGGGATTTGCTCAGAGATGAGTAAGATCATTACTGAGAGGGTTAACCTTGTTACCAGTTTCAGAAAAATACAAGGAAAATTCTGCCCTGTCTGGGTCAATATATATATATATATATTGGATTAAGATCAATCTGAAGACAGTGTGTACTGTAGACTCTTGTTTTAAAGCTATAATCTGTATTTATTTAGCAGAAGCTTCAGTAAACATAGAAGAAGCTTCACTAAACACAGAGGATATAGCATTCTTCTCTTGCTATTATTCACTGGATTCAGATCCAGGTTCTCTCTTGCAGTCCCCATATCTATCTATCTATCTATCTATCTATCTATCTATCTATCTATCTATCTATCTATCTATCTATCTATCTATCTATCTATCTATCTATCTATCATCTATCAAAAGTGACACCTCTAAAGCAGATCATGGGTAAAATATTGTAATTCATATTTAATTGCATCTATCTGTCTGTCTGTCTGTCTGTCTGTCTGTCTGTCTGTCTATCTATCTATCTATCTATCTATCTATCTATCTATCTATCTATCTATCTATCTATCTATCTATCTATCTATCTATCTATCTATCTATCTATCTATCTATCTATCTATCTATCCATCCATCCATCCATCCATCCATCCATCCATCCATCCATCCATCCATCCATCCATCATCTATCATATCTATCTATCTATCTATCTATCTATCTATCTATCTATCTATCTATCTATCTATCTATCTATCTATCTATCTATCTATCTATCTATCTATCTATCTATCGGTATCTACGACGAGGAAGTGAAAACTGCAGTGAAGAAGTGGCTCAAAGAACAGTCAACAAAATTTTACGAGGCAGGGATACATGTTCTCATTCGAAGGTGGAACATTGCTATTGAGAGAAACAGTGACTATGTTGAGAAGTAGGGATGTGTTCCACAGAGGACCAGCTTCATTTTGATGTATGCTACATGTTCCTGTGTTGGTAATTATACCTGTCCTAAAGAAAATGGCATTACGTTTTGACTCACCCTCGTATCTATCTATCTATCTATCTATCTATCTATCTATCTATCTATCTATCTATCTATCTATCTATCTATCTATCTATCTATCTATCTATCTATCTTCTATCATCTATCAAAACTGACACCTCTAAAGCAGATCATGGGTAAAATATTGTAATTCATATTTAATTGCATTTATGGGCTGCGCTTTTGAGCTGGGAATCAGTCATTCCTAAACCACTGTACTGTATCACACTATTGGCTGCCAACACCCTGAAAAGAAAGGCCAAATGTCATCGACTCAGAAAAGCAGGAGAAGAAAGGTTAGGGTTCAACCTCCAGAGCGTAGACACATAGAAAGACTTTGAATGCAGCAGTCCCCAACCATTCTGGCTTGGTGGACTGACATTTCTCTCTGAAGAAAGAAAGTGTTGGAAGAAATGTCCATCTGGGTTCAGTTCCAAGTGAAGGGAAAAAAGATGATGCTGAGAGTCCCTTGGTTTTATGCTCTCTTGGGGCCACCCGCTCCTGTGCAAAAAATGCACTCTGATTGGCTGTCAGACTCCCATAGGGCCATGCAGGGGCAACTCTGTAGGCTGTCCTGAGTCCAAGTTTGCTTGAGCCTTGATGGCTGATGCAATCTTCCCAGGTGCTATGTGGTGAGATGGGTAGAGGGCTAATCCTATCATGTCCTAAGGGTGAAGGTCTTCATCCCATCACCCTGGAGCTGAAGGGGGGGGGGGAGAGGGAGCTGCAGGAAGCTGCTTTGTCTTTAAAACATGTTTTTTTTCTCATCCAGGGAAACATATTCTTCCTTTTCAATATTTCCTAGGATATTTCATTTTTCTAGGAGAGGGGTGGGTGCTAACTTCCTTCAATAGGAAGAAAGAAAGGAAGGAAGGAAGGAAGGAAGGAAGGAAGGAAGGAAGGAAGGAAAAGAAAGAGGGAGGGAGGGAGGGAGGAAGGAAGGAAGGAAGGAAGGAAGGAAGGAAGGAAGGAAGGAAGGAAGGAAGGAAGGAATCAACTTGATGAAGTATTAATGCCTTACTTCTGTTTATTGTACTACAGATCAGCAGATCCAGACCAGGGGCGAGTTCCTATTTTTTTTACTACCACTCTGTGGGCATGGCTTATTTTGTGGGTGTTGCTTGCCAGCCATGTTACCGGGTGGGCATGGCTTGCTGGCCATGTGACCGGGTGGGCATGGCTTGCCGGTCATATATTAGTTATTTCAGAGAGATGTTACTACTATTTTTGCTATTTTATACCTTACATGAAAAGCTTTGCATACAAAGTGTGTGTTACACCATGGCAACACAGCAACCTTTATATGCAGAAAATGCTATATTTAAAAGTCAAGCAAGTCTCATACAGCATTTTTGGTTTCAGTCATGGATTCCTTAGATGAAAATATTGAGGACTGTTAAAAGAACAGTATCTTTTAACATTCCTCAATGTTTTCGTCTAAAGAATAACAGTATAAAACTGTATAAAATTAACAGTATAAAAGGTTAAGCTTTCGGAAAACGCCCACTTTGGGAAGCTTTAGGCAAAAGCGAAGGAAAAGTGTCAAATGCGAGCTTCTTATTATTTGCAAGCGAAGGGATGGGGAAAGACTTAATTGTCAGGTTTCTGGGCATCCGTAGAAGAATTTTTTTAAAAAAATTTAAAAAAATTTTTTTTAATGGCAATGCCCAGGCACCGGCAACTGACCGCACCGGTACTGTGACGTCACCAGTGGGCCGCTACCGGTGCTATAGAGTGGACCGCACTGGTAGGAACCCACCACTGATCCAGACTCAATCAAGAGAAAACTACTACATCACACATGGGAACATTGGCTAATTTCTCTTGTTTTAACAACAACTGCTTTATAAGGCAATGCAAGTGATGTCTCACTTGTGACAATATCCAAGGTATTTATTTGAGGTTGAAACACTTAACAGAGCATCTGTTCTGTGATTTCTCCTCCAAGAAGGTGTGATTTGTTCCAGGAACCCTGCTAATAGCTTTGCCTGATATATCCCCCTTCTTTCCTGTTTACTTTGAAATAAATGCAGTAAGGCGATCCATTGACTTTGAAGAGCATCATTCCTGTTGAGTGACGTGTTGCTTTTACTTTGGAACAGTATTTATTTCTAAGGCTGTGCTAAAATGCACCTGGTAGTTTTTCAAAGGTATTTTTTTTTTCCTGTCGGAAAGAGGCTTAGGTTTTTCTTCTATAACCTGAAGATCCTTGAAGAAGGTCTTCAATATTTCTCTCCCTGGTGTTTTTTTAAGGAACATCTTCTCATTCACCTGAACCTCCCTGACCACGCTTCCCAAAATGGAGGAGGAGGAAGAGCAGGAGGAATGGCAGCACAAACAGGAGGAAGAGGAAGTGAAGGAGGAGGAAGAGCAGGAACAGGAAGGAAGAGCAGGAGCATGGATAGAACAGAACAGAACAGAACAGAACAGAACAGAACAGAACAGAATAGAATAGAATAGAATAGAATAGAATAGAATAGAATAGAATAGAATAGAATAGAATTCTTTATTGGCCAAGTGTGATTGGACACACAAGGAATTTGTCTTTGGTACATATGCTCTCAGTGTACATAAAAGAAAAGATACGTTCGTCAATAAAATATGGAATGGAATGGAATGGAATGGAATGGAATGGAATGGAATGGAATGGAATAGAAAATAAAAGAAAAGAAAAGAAAAGAAAAGAAAAGAAAAGAAAAGAAAAGAAAAGAAAAAAATGAAAAGTAAATATGGAATGGAATGGAATGGAATGGAATGGAATGGAATGGAATGGAATAGAATAGAATAGAATAGAATAGAATAGAATAGAATAGAATAGAATGGAATATTGGAATGAAGAATGGAATGGAATGGAATGGAATGGAATGGAATAGAATAGAATAGAATAGAATAGAATAGAATAGAATAGAATAGAATAGAATAGAATAGAATAGAATAGAATAGAATAGAATGGAATATTGGAATGAAGAATGGAATGGAATGGAATAGAATAGAATAGAATAGAATAGAATAGAATAGAATAGAATAGAATAGAATAGAATAGAATAGAATAGAATAGAATAGAATGGAATGGAATATTGGAATGAAGAATGGAATGGAATGGAATGGAATGGAATGGAATAGAATAGAATAGAATAGAATAGAATAGAATAGAATAGAATAGAATAGAATAGAATAGAATAGAATAGAATGGAATATTGGAATGAAGAATGGAATGGAATGGAATGGAATGGAATGGAATGGAATAGACTAGACTAGACTAGACTAGACTAGACTAGACTAGACTAGAATAGAATAGAATAGAATAGAATAGAATAGAATAGAATAGAATAGAATAGAATAGAATTCTTTATTGGCCAAGTGTGATTGGACACACAAGGAATTTCTTTGGTGCATATGCTCTCAGTGTACATAAAAAAGTCCACAAGTCTTAAAGTTGCCAAGTTTGAAGACCTCTGATTTACATCTTCTGAAGGCAAGTTGTTCCACTGATTAATTGTTCTAATTAATAAGTTGAGAAATACCATAATTGAGTGACAAATGGTAGAAAGGACAATCTTTTTTTTTTTTAATATTCCCTATCGAAGTGTGGCAGTGTCATGATTAAGCCTTTCTAGTGGAAAGTAGTAGCTTTCTAGTAGCTTTGACAAAGCTCTTTCCATAGCTCGGCTTTAGCTCTTGCTTTTACCAACACACCCGGGTGAAAACACACAATACAAGAAGGCGCCTTTCCCCCCCCCCCCCGATGGAAAATTGTTATATTGTTAGTTTGAGTGATGTTTGCAATGGGGGATTCAAAATGAAATTACATGCTCCAAGACTGGCACATTTCATGCTCCAAGATAGAATTTAAAAAGTGTTTTCAGCTAACAAATTGACAGTCGGAGTTCTCCAACCTTGTTCCTTAAAAGCAGAATTGGGTGTGTGTTTTTTCCCAAAGAGTGAGAGACAGAGTGAGAGAGAGAAAAAGAGACAGAGAGGGAGAAAGGGGTGAGAGAGAAGAGAGGGGGAGAGCGAGAAGGGAGGGGAGAGAGAGAAGAGAGAGGGAGAGAGAGAGAGAGAGAGGGAAAGAGGGGGAGAAAGAGAAGAAAGGGAAGGGGAAAGAGAGAAGTGGGGAAGGCCATTTCGCCCTCTAGAGGTTTCAGGGAAACTTCCTGAAGCCCCGGAATGCGAAAAACGGCACAACAGGCAAACCGGAAGTCTGTTTTTCCGAACTTCCGGTTTGCCCGTTTGGCCATTTTTTCACTGTCCCAGGCTTCAGTGAGGCCTGTGCGCATGCACTGGGGGTGGGGGTGGGGTTTGTGCGTATGCACAGGGGGCATCGTGAGTGGGTGCGCATGCATGGGAAGAGAAAATGGGTGTGGGCATGTACGCGCGTGCTGGCACGCACACACACACGCTTTTGGCACGCGAACCAAAAAAGGTTCACCATCACTGCCCTACATCATTTCTGACAAGTGGCAGTCCAATCTCTTCTACAGTTCTTCAGCCAGAAACTGAAGAAGCTTCTTGGATGAGAAGCAAAATGTCTTCAAGGAAAAACAAAGTAAGTCCAGTTGCCTTTTGAAAAAGCACCTTTGGGGCACCCATTCAGTTACTCAAGACTATCTCAGCCGCCCTCTGGGTGAGAAGCTACACAGCTTCTGTTTGAGGTATGTTGAGGAACATAGAACATGGCATCATAAGGCTGGAAGGAGCCTTGGAGGTCTTCTAGTCCAGGAGTCTTATGGAGGGGTGAAATGTGAAATTTTTCCCTACCGGCTCTGTGGGCGTGGCTTATTTTGTGGGTGTGGCTTGAAGGTCAGCTGGGTGTGGCTTCAGGTGGGCGTGGCCACGTGGTCATGTGACTGGGTGGGCGTGGCCACGTGGTCATGTGACTGGGTAGGTGCGGCCAATTTAGCAGTCCATTTTGCCAGGGAGCAGGGGGTTGGACTAGATGACCTCTGAGGTCCCTTCCAGCCTTTGCTGTGCTGTTTCAAAGCATTCTCTGAAGCTATGTCTAGGGCCAGCCAGGTTTGTGGTATTTATTTATTTATTTATTTATTTATTTATTTATTTATTTATTTATTTATTTATTTATTTATTTATTTATTTATTTATTTATTTATTTATTTAGGTTTTCTTATATGCCGCCCTACTCCCGAGGGACTCAACTCCCTCCCTCCCTCCCTCCCTCCTTTCTTTCTTTCTTTCTTTCTTTCTTTCTTTCTTTCTTTCTTTCTTTCTTTCTTTCTTTCTTTCTTTCTGTCTTTCTGTCTTTCTGTCTTTCTTTCTTTCTTTCCTTCCTTCCTTCCTTCCTTCCTTCCTTCCTTCCTTCCTTCCTTCCTTCCTTCCTTCCTTCCTTCCTTCCTTCCTTCTTTCTTTCTTTCTTTCTTTCTTTCTTTCTTTCTTTCTTTCTTTCTCTTTCTTTCTCTTTCTTTCTCCCCTTCCCTTCCTTTCCCCCCTCCCTCCCTCCCCCCTCTCTCTTTCTTTCTTTCAGGGGAACCGGCAGGGAAAAAATGCTTTAAAAAGTTTTTTTTAAAAACCCAGGAAGTAATGATGTCGGGGCGGATGGGTGGAGCCTCGCGCTGCCATCTCTACTGGTTCTCCGAACCAGCCACCGCAACCGCTACCTACTCACCCAAACCGGGCCGAACCGGGAGGATTTCACCCCTGGTCTTATGCCATCTCAGTCAAACGGTTGTCCAGACTATTTTTGAAAACCTTCAGAGATGGAGCACCCACAACCCAAGCGCCAACTGTTCCATGGATTGATTGTTCTCACTGTCAGGAAATTTCTCCTTAGTTCCAGGTTGGATCTCTCTTTAATGATCTTCTACCTGTTACTTTTTGTCCTGGTCTCTGGTGCTTTGGAGAGTAAGTCAATCCCCTCTTCTCTGTGACAGCCCCTCAAGTAACTGGAAGATAGCTATCATGTCTCCCCTGTGTTGGCACCCTGGAACTTCCATTCTTCCAAAGCAAACATCAAGAGAAGAGATGTGAGCAGCAAAACACAATAATTAGCGGAAGCCCACCTTCAGAGGAATTGCACCTTTGGAGAAGAGGTGGCAGATCTCCTTGGACTGCCTTGCCCGTGTGAAGTAGCCAAGCCACCATGGCTTCCTCCTTGCCAACCTCCGTCCTCCACAGTCTCCTCCTTTGAAAAATGCCTGCAAAGGAGGATGACAGAACATCAGGAGGGAGGGAGGAGTGGGATATGAAAATGACAGGCAAGGGAAGGGAACAGTGCTGTCAATTACTTTTCTTCTCATGGCTTTCTGGAATATACAGCTTCCTCGCAGCAGTTCTCCTTGTTTGGTGCCTATAAAATAGGTTTAATGACAGAGTTTTCTTTAAGATAATCAGAGGCTGTCTAATTTACGCCTCTGATGTCCATATGCAGCTAGATGTAATTCTGCTTGGAGTTGTTACATTACAGTTAGTAATGACTGCCTCTCACTGCTGTTTGGGGAGAATTTGCAATTCGTTTCACAGTTGACTGAGCAATGACCTCATATAATATTGCCATAATCAAAGTCTGGCTTAAAGATTACTAAAAACAATCCCTTCTGCTATCTGGGCTTACGAAGTTGTGAGTGAAGAAAGTAGCAGAGCTGAATGGCGGTCTTCATCCCAGAAGAGGGATCAGCAATACACAACCCTTTGATTCAAAAGGCCGTTGGGCTACTTAGTGATCAGTTAAAACCTCTGGTGAGAGTGATCTGTACTCCCTACCATGGCAGGATCCTGGGATGGAAAGAGTGAAGCAAGAAGTGCAGAAGAGAGCAACCAGGATGATAAAGGGTCTGGAAAATAAAACATACAAAGAGCGGTTGCAGGAACTGAGCTTGGCCAGTCTGGCGAAGAGAAGGACCAGGGGTGACATGATAGCAGTGTTCCAATACTTGAGGGGATGCCACAGAGAGGAGGGGGGCAGGCTATTCTCTATGGCACCAGAAAGCCAAACAAGGAATAACGGATGGAAGCTGACCAAGGAGAGATTCAACCTGGAAGTGAGGAGAAACTTTCTGACGGTGAGAGCGATCAACCAGTGGAACAGCTTGCCAGCGGAGGTTGTGAGAGCCCCAACACTTGCGACCTTCAAGGGGAGACTGGACTGCCATCTGTCTCAAATGGTGTAGGGACTCCTGCTTGAGCAGGGGGTTGGACTAGATGACCTACAAGGTTCATTCCAACTCTAATAATAAATCTAAATCTAAAAGGAATGGATGGCAAACAGCAAACAAGCAAAAAAGTGGAAATTGCAGGAATCGGGTTTGTCTAGTCTAGAGAAAAGAAGGACTAAGAGGAGACATGATAGCAGTCTTCCTACAGTGGTGGGATTCAAAAATTTTTACTACTGGTTCTTTGGGCATGACTTGGTGGGCGTGGTGTGGCTTGGTGGGTGTGGCTTGGTGGGCGTGGCAGGGGAAGGATACTGTAAAATCTCCATTCCCCCCCCCTCCAGGGGAAGGTTACTGCAAAATTCCCATTTCTTCCTGATCAGCTGGGACTCGGGAGGCAGAGAATAGATGGGGGCAGGGCCAGCCAGAGGTGGTATTTACCGGTTCTCCGAACTACTCAAAATTTCCGCTACCGGTTCTCTAGAACTGGTCAGAACCTGCTGAATACCACCTCCAGTATTTGAGGGGCTGCCACAAAGAAGAGGGGGTCAACCTATTCTCCAAAGCAGCAGAAGGCAAGACAGGAAACAATGGATCAAGGAGAGAAGCAACCTGGAATTAAGGAGAAATTTCCTAACAGTGAGAACAATTAATCAATGGAACAGCTTGCCTCCAGAAGTTGTGGGTGCCCCATCACTGGAGGCTTTTAAGAAGAGACTAGACAGCAATTTATCTGGAATAGTATAGGGTCTCCTACTCGTGCAAGGGATTGGACTAGAAGACCTCTGTGATCCCGTCATACTCTGTTATTCTGAATGTTGGAAAAGAGAAAGGAAAGAGATAGCAAAGAAAGAAGTACGGGTGAATTCATCATTGTTGGTTTCGGCCTACCCCTCCATCTGCATTACCTTGGCATTCGACCCCTTTTTCTTAAATTCTGATTTTATATTTTATATTTATTATATTATATATAAAAATATATATGTGGTGGCCTATAGGTGGAGCTCTCGCCTCACAATCAGGAGGCTGTGAGTTTGATCCTAGTTAGAGGCAGATATTTCTCTCTCTGGGCACACTGAGAATATATCTGCTGAACAAAGCTCCGCATTGGCGACAGGAAGGGCATCCGGCCAGGAAACACTCAGCTCCATTCAGTTGCCCAGACTCCACCCCATAAGGGATTATGGGGCTTGAATTTCACTCAAGGGATTCCAAGGAGAAATTTTATGGCTGTAAGTTGAGGACAACCTGTCGTGTAGACAAGAAACCGCAGTTATGACTACTAATGCTGACTTTATTGTAAGGTTATAATAACAGAATCTTGCAAGTCTGAAGTCACTTATCCTACTAGTCACTACTTATGTAGTGTGCCGGAAGGCCACTAAGGGCCACTGTAGAAGCGGGAAAGTTAGCAACTGTTGATTGGTGAAGCCGCTTCTGTCAGGCAGAATTACCTCAGTTCCAGTTAAGTATATTCCGTATTGAGTTGTGCCAGTTGAATAAAGAGTTGACTTACTTTACCGCCTGGAACACGTAGTCTATGACAGCACCCACCGAGACCAGCTATACAGCACCCCTCCCTTGTCTTTACTTTTCAGAGTATTAGGGGAGTGTCTCTTCTGAAAATGGTGTAGGAACTCCTGCTTGAGCAGGGGGTTGGACTAGATGACCTACAAGGTCCCTTCCAACTCTAATAATAAATCTAAAATCTAAAATCTTTCTTTATCCTCATTCCTTCTGTAGACTGAGATATCTCTGACCATTATCTAGACTACTGGCTCTTCCACCTGCTCTCAAGGATATTCTCACAGTGCATTACATTAAGCGATAAAGAACACTACCTCTTATCTGACAGCTATGGTGCTGTACCAAGTTAAGATCGGACGTGAAGTTCACTCCAAATCTCAACTCAGCTAAAGCTCTTCCACCATGGGCCTTCTTTTACAGTCTTCCCTAGGCATAGGGAAGATTCTTGTCTCAACCTCTGACAAGCTACTGCCATGTTTCCTAATTGTGGCACCCTTCAAATATATGCATTTCAAATCCCAGAATTTTGAGCGGTGAGCGTGCTGGCTAGAGAGTTCTGGTATTGAACTCCAGACATGCACTGTAAAAGTTTACCAGGGTTGGTAAATAATACAGATTGAGCTGGGCAGGCAGAGCAAAGTTTTGATAAATTATAAAACAGTCTCCTTGGATCGTAATGATAGGCGAGGGCATATTCCTGATAAAATACCTTTTCTAAGTACAATTTCTCAGCATCTGCATATAGGACTGAAAAATATCTTGTTCCAGTTCCTGGAAAATCAGAGGAAACCATGGTAAACTAAGTGGATCAATGGTGGAAATGGCTCACTTGTTGAGAAATCAATGAGTCAATCAATCAAATAAATAAATAAATAAAATGACACTGTTCCAGTATTTGAGGGGCTCCTATAAAGACAAGGGGACCAAACTATTTTCCATAGCACCAGAAGGCAAGGCAAGAAACAATGGTTGGAAACTAACCAAGAAGAGAAGCAACCTAGAACTAAGGACAAATTTCCTAAAGGTGAGATCAATTAACCAATGGAATAACTTGCCTTCAGAAGTTGTGTGTGCTCCATTAGAAGGGGTAGGTTTAACCTTACTGAGAATAGTGAAAGCTTCTGTTTTCATTAAGATAATTCTTGTTCATGTAAAAGAAGTACATACTGTATGTAAACGAGGTGAGAATGGTGAAATGTCACACTCTTTCAATCTTTACTTTCCATTATTTATTTTAATTGAATTGTGTTTGAACTTTATGAAATGAAGTAGTCAATCCACCTGGCAGCTGTAACTACTTCTGGTTTTGATAGTCCTCTTCACAGGAATTTTTTGGAATTGAGAATTTTATTTTATTATTTTATTTTATTTTATTTTATTTTATTTTATTTTATTTTATTATTTTTTATTTTTTTATTTTTTTTTATTTTATTTTATTTTATTTTATTATTATTTTATTATTTTATTATTTTATTTTATTTTATTTTATTTTTTTATTATTTTATTTTATTTTATTATTTTATTTTATTTTATTATTTTATTTTATTTTATTTTATTTTTTTATTATTTTATTTTATTTTATTATTTTATTTTATTTTATTATTTTATTTTATTTTATTTTATTTTATTTTATTATTTTATTTTATTAATTTATTTTATTTTATTTTATTTTATTTTATTTTATTTTATTTTATTTTATTTTATTTTATTTTATTTTATTTTATTTTATTTTATTTTATTTTTTTTAATTTTATTTTATTTTATTATTATTTTTTTATTTTTTTATTTTATTTTATTTTATTTTATTATTATTTTATTATTTTATTATTTTATTTTATTTTATTTTATTTTTTTATTATTTTATTTTATTTTATTTTATTTTATTATTTTATTTTATTTTATTATTTTATTTTATTTTATTTTATTTTATTTTATTATTTTATTTTATTATTTTATTTTATTTTATTTTATTTTATTTTATTTTATTTTATTTTATTTTATTTTATTTTATTTTATTTTATTTTATTATTTTATTATTTTATTATTTTATTATTTTATTTTATTTTATTTTATTTTATTTTATTTTATTATTTTATTTTTTATTTTATTTTATTTTATTTTATTTTATTTTATTTTATTTTATTTTATTTTATTTTATTTTATTTATTTTAATTTTATATTTATTTATTTATTTATTTATTTATTTATTTATTTATTTATTTATTTATTTATTTATTTATTTATTTATTTATATTTGTCAACAAGTGCAAGGAAACAGGACACATGAAAAAATGGCACAAATAAATGAATATAAAGAAGCAAAACATAGCCATACACACATAAAATGAGTACATACAAATGGGTACAGTAGGACAGGGATGGTAGGCACATTGGTGCGCTTATGCGCGCCCCCTCTTAAGAAACGTGTAAGGGGGACTTCCGGTTTGGACCGCTTCATCGCGGACGTCCCTCATTGGACGCCTTTCCGATCTTTGTTAAAAGCCGCCAGAACAGCTGTCTGGCGGCTTTGAAATCTCTTCCCCGGGCAAAGGGGAGAGATGAGAGCCTGACAGGTGGGGTAGAGCCCCCCCAGCGCCCTAGGAGCCATCTGGTAGGGCGCGAAGGGAGAGCTCCCCATGCAGCCTGTCTCCAGCTCCGAAGATCAGGAAACCTCTGCTTTTGCAGAGCTAGATGTCGTGACCAGCCGCTGCTTCAAGAATGGGATTTATAATTATATTTAAACTACAGAAGCAGACAGAGAGAAACAGGCGTGAGATGGGCAAGTACTGAAACCTCTTTTTTCCTTTTTTTTTCAACTCCTGGGCAAGCTTTCACTTCGGCAAGGGAACAAAGGAAACAGAGTAACAATATGGCGATTGAGAAGTGAAAGTGACTTTCGTTTTCCCAGAGGCTTTTTTTTTTTCCTCTCTCTCTCTTATGGAAACTTTTAACTTGGAAAAATGGTTTTTTCTCTCTCTGTCTCCTAACTCTGGATTAAAGTTATAATAGAAATATTTCCAATAATAAAAGACTATCTGATTTTTAAACTGGAAAGAACTTTAATCAGGCATCTGGCTTTCTTTCTTTTTTGTACTCTTTTGAAACACCAATGGCTTCAAAGTCTGGAAAGATTGTTTTGACTAAAAGAAATGACTATTCATCTGGATATATTTCTAAAATGCAACTTAACACTGAGCTAACACCTCCACAGCTTTTGACACCTGAAAATTTATTAAATAATTTAAAGATTATGAAACATGAACTTACTTTGGAATTTAACCAGAAAATAAGTGAGATAGACAAAAAAATGCAGGCTGCTTTGAAGAATATGAATCAACAACTAAGATTTGATGTGTTAGAGGTTTGCAAAGGCTTAGCAACAAATATTGAAGTTTTGGCAGAACGTATTGAAACAAATAAACAAGCTTTGGCAACTTCGGTGAATTACATAGATAAAATCCAAAATGACATTGCAAATTTTGAAAAAGAGGTCTTAATGACTCAGTTCAGATCCATGGAAGTTGCTATAAGGATTAGAGGTTTGAAAGAAGGATTATATGAAAATTTAAAAGGCAGGATGGTTGACATATTGGATCAGGTGTCTGGAATTTCTAAAGCGGAATTGGCTACACAAATCGACAAAATATACAGAATCAATTCGTGGTACGCTAAACAAAAGCATTTACCAAGGGATATTGTCATATATTTTACCACAAGAGCTCTACGGAACAGAATTATACAAGCAACGTTTAACAATAATCTTATGGTGAATGGTCAGGAACTAAAGATTTGGAAAGAAATCCCCTCTAAAATGCTTAAAGCCAGAAAAAGCTATACTTTTTTGATTGATGAATTTAAGAGATTAAATTTACAATATAAATGGGAAGCGCCAGTTGGAGTAGCAGTGAAATTTTCTGGAAAAAGATACCGGCTCAACACGATAAAAAAAGCTACTGAATTTTATGTCAATGTTCTAAAGGCTGATATATCCAAGATTCCAGAGGAAGGATGTATGAAAATAAAAGAGGAGGAGGAGGGGAAGCCACCTTTGATGGATCAAAAGGAAATAGATTCAAAAATCCAAAAGGAGTGCCTGAATCAGATAGCTGGGGAAAAGGAGATGGAGGTTTGGGATTAGACGGGAGACGACTCGACAAATTCGAATTTATTGAACTATTAAAAGATGAACTATCAAGATACAAAACGATGTGATGTTGAAATATATTGGACGGATAGAGACTAATATGATTGTATTTTATCTTTTCCCTATCTAATGATTACTTATGCAATATTTAGTTAAGTTTTATATAATTTTGAGGTTATTTTTAATGTTGATAATATTAGATATATATAGTTTGTTGAAGATTTGTTTATTCTTCTTTCATTTTCTTTTTTTGTTTATTGAAGTTAGTGAATTAATTTAGAATAATATTATCTTATTAATATCATGATGAAATTTAATATTTGATGATCACTTATGTAACATTTAGTTAAGTTTTATCTTAGAGGTTATTTTTAATGTCAATAATATTAGTTTAAGATTTGTGTATTTTATATTTAGTTATTACTTATGTAACATTTACCTTGTATAAGATAGAGGACTGAAGGGAGGAGGTAGGAGGTTTGTTTGTTTGTATTGTTAAAGAGTTTTCTCTTTCTTTCTTTCTTTTTTTTTCCTCTTTTTTGTATCTTTACTATTGTATACAGATGCGATATATTAGCAGTGTATAATTTGGAGTTGAAGTTTTTTAAAAATAGTGTTCTTTTTTTCCTTTTTTCTTTCTCTTTTTATTAACAATTTAAATTTATTATTATGCCCTGTATTATCTCTGGGAAGTCCGGGGGGGAGGTGGGGAGGGAAGGGGGTGGGTTTGGGGGGGGGGAGAAAAAAACAAAAATGTTTGTACTTTATATTTAATATTTTGCTATTACTTATGTAAGTTTGTACTAATAAAACTTTTTTGAATAAAAAAGAAAAAAAAAGAAAAAAAAAAGAAATGTGTAAGGTCCACGGTAGACAGTTTAAAGTCAAAGGTATGGGGGTTAGAGAAACTAACAACAGGATCAGGTAAAGTGTTCCAGACATTTACTACTCTATTGCAGAAGTCGTATTTTCTGCAATCAAGATTAGAGCGGAATACATTTAGTTTGTATCTATTGATAGCCCTAGTGTTATTGCGGTTGAAGTTAAAGTAATCGTTAACAGGTAGGACATTAAGGTAGATGATCTTGTGTACTAAGCTTAGGTCGGAACGTAGACGGCGTAGTTCCGTAGACAGCTATGAGATCGTAGTTTGCTTTTTTGAAGTTGTATTTAGGAGTTCCTATTATGAGATTCTTTGTATTGATGTAAATGTAAATTTGTTGGTGCTCTTCAGACAGAACTAACTCCTTGCAATGATCTTGCTTCAGTTCGGCTGAGGAAGGAACGGGAAGAAATTATCCCAAGGATTTCTTGAGTTGATCTCTTCCCTCCATCTGCCCTCTTCCCTCCAATAGATCTCAGAAGTGATAATTTACTTCTGAGATCTATTGAACCTTTATGCTGTATCTCAAGCTCCCCTAGTGATCATTATTAGCAACTGCTACATCAGCAATTTCGTATTGTATATTTCTACTTTATATAGTCATTGCTCCATTGTGAAAATGAAAAAGTTTGAGTGGTGAGTCTAAAAAAAAACCCCCCTCAAATCATTGGTGACATTTCCTTAAGGAGAGACATTTTGCTTTTAGCAGAAATAATCATCGCAAAGTAACGTATCGTCAAACTGGAGAAGTTTTACTATTATAGAAGTTTTTAGCTGTTAAATGTAATGGGGTGAAAAAGTGATCCGAGTTTTGTTTGGACCCATGACAAAACGAAAGCTTTTGAAAACTGGGAAAACCGAGCTTAGTCCTTAAAACAATCTAATAATAGACATTCTGTCACAGCTTTGTTTAGCAGCTCAATCCATTATTAGAATCATAGAGTTATAGGACTGGAAGAGACCTTGGAGGTCGTCTACTCCAATCTCCTGCCCAAGGCAGGAGTCCTTATTCTATCCTGGACAAGTGGTTGAACAATCTTTCTTAAAAAACCTCCAGCGATTTATTTATTTATTTTTATTTAATGCTCTTATATGCCGCCCTACTCCCTGGGGACTCAGGGCGGCGTACAACATTTTAAAGAACAACTAAACAATATACTTTAAAACAATTTAAAATACATTTAAAAGGAACAACAAGGCATACATGCGTGTGTGTGGGGACCAGAATGAAAATCGTCTCAACACCCCGCCTGCTGGAAGAGCCATGTCTTCACGACTTTTCGGAAGGCCAGCAAGGTGGGGACAATTCGTATCTCTGGGGGGAGTTGGTTCCAGAGAGCAGGGGCCCCTACAGAGAAGGCCCTCCCCCTAGGCCCCGCCAGCCGACATTGTTTGGTTGACGGGACCTGGAGGAGACCCACTCTGTGTGAGTGGGTCTCCCCAGGAGCACTCACAACTCTGGGAGGGAAGCTGTTCCATTTTTTATTTTTTTCACTTGTTAGGAAAGTCCTGCTTATTTCCAGGTTGGATCTCCTGATGAGCTTCCACCTATTTCCCCTTGGGTGCTATGGAGAATAAATTGGAGAATAAATGGAGAACAAATTGACCGGAACTTCCCCTGGAATACTTATTGTGTTATCCAAAACCTTCTCTTTGACATGTTAGATATACCTAGCTCCCTCAATTGTTGACTATACAATCTAACCTCTGGACCACTTATATCAGTGATGGCGAACCTTTTAGACACCGAGTGCCCAAACTGCATGCGCGCGCATGCCCAAACTGAAAGGTGCGTGCGCAAATGAGTGCATGCGTGAACATACACATACATGCATATGCATGGACATGCATGAATGCACAAACATGATTGCGTGCATGAGAGGACATGCGTTGATATGCTCATGCACTGACATGCACGGACATGCACATATGTGTGCATGTGCAGACATGCACGTGGACATGCGCAGACATGCTGTCAAAGCATCATTTGCCACATTATTACATAGAAAGCTGCGGACTGTGGGAACCTGGAAGGGGGGAATTCCATGAGAGAGAAACTTTAGAGATAACACATTCTCCTCAAGGTCATCCTTTGTCCAGCACCTGCCGGAAGCTGGGAGAAGAACTTGGCCATGGAGGCAGAAGATGAGTAGGGAATGTGACCCAGTTGGGGGTGTGGGACAAGGAGTGCCAACTTCCTACTGGGTGGGAACTTGGGAGGAAAGTCAGATTCGGGTTTCTCCTGGGATCTGCCAACATGGCTTCAGCATTAAATTGGAACTTTGGTGAATCCTTTGCCTTGGACTCTGATTTCTGTTTGAATGCTATTTGGAAACCTGACACATGCACTCACACAATAGCAATAGCAATAGCACTTAGACTTATATACAGCTTCATAGTGCTTTACAGCCCTCTCTAAGCGGCTTACAAAATTCAGCCTTGTTAGATAAGAATTACTCTCATCAGAGGCGAAATAGATCTTTTCCCTGGAACTCTGACTTTATAAAAAGAAACCGCAGTTTAAAATACTAAAGTAGAAAATATTTATTTCGGTACAAAACAATGAATCACATCTTGGCTATAAAACAGGTCTTGCTCCTTACAGAAGCTGAAGAAGAAGGGAGGAACAAAGGAAGGAATGTACACATGCGTACTAGGAACATATTAATCACGTGCTCAGGAATAAACCATTATATTTGATAGGGATGCATCTCCCCTGCATATACATGTAACAGGCAATATAAAATCACTGCCTGACAAGCCTATTGCCCCCAGCAATCTGGGTCCTCATTTTACCCACCGCGGAAGGATGGAAGGCTGAGTCAACCTTGAGCCGGTGAGATTTGAACTGCTGAACTGCTGAACTGCAGTGCTGCACTTTAACCACTTCGCCACCTCGGCTCTTGTGCGAACACATGTGTGAACATGCACACATGTGCAGAAGAGACCCGAAGACCAGCTGGCTGGCGGGAGGAAGGGCATCCCAACACCGGCAGTGTGGCAAGAGGTAAGATCTTTTTCTTTTGTGAGCTGCTGTTTCGTCGTTTGCAGGGAAACAGAAGATCATGAAAGAAATGCCATGGAGATCTGACCCAGGGCGATGGCGCGCATGCCAGCAAAGAGGGCTCTGGGTGCCACCTCTGGCATGGGTGCCATATGTTCGCCATCATGGACTTATATCTTCCTTTCTCTTCTTTGCATACTTTCTAGGGTC
>JALIGW010000018.1:5777814-5780314 GCA_023053685.1 Diadophis punctatus similis
CTTAGGCAGGAAACCCTACACCACTTCAGACAAATGGTTATCCAACATCTTCTTAAAAACTTCCAGTGTTGGAACATTCACAACTTCTGGAGGCAAGCTGTTCCACTGATTAATTTCTCCTTAGTTCTAAGTTGCTTCTCTCCTTGATTAGTTTCCACCCATTGATTCGTGTTCTACCCTCAGGTGCTTTGGAGAATAGTTTGACTCCCTCTTCTTTGTGGCAACCCCTGAGATATTGGAAGACTGCTATCATGTCTCCCCTAGTCCTTCTTTTCATTAAACTAGACATACCCAGTTCCTGCAACCATTCTTCATATGTTTTAGCCTCCAGTCCCCTAATCATCTTTGTTGCTCTTCTCTGCACTCTTTCTAGAGTCTCAGCATCCTTTTTGCATCGTGGCGACCAAAACTGGATGCAGTATTCCAAGTGTGGCCTTCCCAAGGCATTATAAAGTGGTATTAACACTTCACGTGATCTCGATTCTATCCCTCTGTTAATGCAGCCTAGAACTGTGTTGGCTTTTTTGGCAGCTGCTGCACACGGCTGGCTCATATTTAAATGGTTGTCCACTAGGACTCCAAGGTCACTCTCACAGTTACTACTGTTGAGCAAGGTACCACATATACTGTACCTGTGCATTTTGTTTTTCTTGCCTAAATGTAGAACCTTACTTTTTTTTTATCATTGAATTTCATTTTGTTAGAAAGTGCCCAATGTTCAAGTCTGTCAAGATCCTTCTGTATCTTAAGCCTATCTTCTGGAGTGTTGGCTATTCCTGCCAGTTTGGTGTCATCTGCAAATTTGATGAGTTCCCCATCTATCCCCTCGTCCAAGTCATTGATAAAGATGTTGAAGAGTACTGGGCCTAAAACAGAGCCTTGGGGTACTCCACTGCATACTTCCCTCCATGTAGATGCAGTTCCATTGAGCACTACATGTCAGGCAGTGATTTTATATTGCCTGTTATATGTATATGCAGGGAGCTGCATCCCTATTCAATATAATGGTTTATTCCTGAGCACGTGATTGATATGTTCCTAGTACGCATGTGTACATTCCATTCTCCGTTCTCTCCTTCTGTTCCTCGCTTCTATAGAAGCAAGACGTGCCTTTTTATATCAGAGATTTAGAATAATGAGGATTTATTGTTTTTGTACTGAAATAAATATTTTTACTTAGACTTTTAAACTGTGGTTTCATTTCTAATGTCAGAATTCCAGGCAAAGATCCATTTTCGCCTCTAGTGAGATTTATTCTCATCCCGTCACTACACATTGAGTGCGGTTGGTCAGCCAGTTTCGAATCCATCTGGTGGTGTTGCTATCTAACCCACATTTTTTCTACTTTATCTAATAGTAGGTTATGGTCTACTTTATCAAATGCCTTACTGGAGTCCAAGTAAATAACAATAAGAGAGTGGAAGCAATATTAGGCTGCTAATGAGGCCAATTACAATATCAGAAGAAGAAAAAAAGACTGGGTTTTTCCCATTGGGTAAGACAGGGTGCAGATAGAATGGGCTTCACAAGGCTAGGAAAGCGATTGCAGAGAAGGCTGCCCGAACCCAACTCAGAAACGAACTCCTGAACTGACCATCAATGGAGGGAAACTTCTAAGACCTTCATCCAATGTTGTTTCTTCCGTTCTTCTCCAATTGAGCCTAAAGTCATATGAATTGAGTTATTCACAAGGCCTCTGATGGAGCATCTCTGGGAGGTATTAGAAGGTGGACAAGGGGGAATTGCCCTCCCTTTCATCTTGGAATCCCCCTCCATCAGTCCATAGTTTCTCTGGTTTCTCATGTTCCATTCATTTCATGGGGTGTAATTTTTTTTCTCCAGCAGAAGCAAATAGCAAGAGCTTACCCTTCTCCGAGTGAATCCTTCCAGATGTTTTGGACTTGAACTTCCAATGTCTTGGTGAGAGATTCAGTGTCTGCCATCCTTCCAACCCATCTGAAAGGCACTAGCCTGGGGATTTCTGACTGGAGATCAAAGAAATACTGACATCACCCTTTTTCTGGAGGCCCAGAGGATCTAAGTGCCAGAGCCCACTGCAACAACATAGCTAAGAAGGCATTAAGAGTGGTTAACCTAATCTTTCACAGCTTCTTCTCTGGTAACATTGTACTCTTAACCAGAGCATACAAAACATTTGCTAGACCGATTCTTGAATACAGCTCATCTGTCTGGAACCCACACTACATATCAGACATTAACACAATTGAGAATGTCCAGAGATACTTCACAAGAAGAGTATTACATTCCTCTGTTCACAACAGAATACCTTACAAAACCAGACTTGGAATTTTGGGACTTGAAAACTTAGAACTCCGCCGCCTTCGATCTGACCTAAGTGTAGCTCACAAAATTATCTGCCTCAATGTCCTACCTGTTAACGACTACTTCAGCTTCAACCGCAATAATACATGAGCTCACAACAGATACAAACTTAATGTAAACCGCTCCAAACTTGATTGCAAAAAATTCGACTTCAACA
>JALIGW010000018.1:5785314-5872814 GCA_023053685.1 Diadophis punctatus similis
GCAACATTGAACAGTAGTCCTTGACTTAGGGCCATTTGTTTAATGACTGTTCAAAGTTATGACAGCACTGAAAAAAAAGGGATTTAAGACTTGCCCTCGTATTTCTGTCTGTTACAGCACTCTGTGGTCATGTGATCAAAATTTGGGTGCTTGGCAGCCAGCATGTATTTATGATGGTTTCAGTCTCCTTGGATCACATGATCACTCAGCTGGTTTCCCACAAGCAAAGTCAATGGGGGAGACTGGATTTGCTTAACGATGGTATGAGTCAGGGGCGGGTTGCTCAATTACTCATGCCGGTGCACTGCACGCGCATCTCCACGTTTCGGGCGTGTGATCGCTCGCTATGTGCGCACGCCCCTTGCGTGATTTTGCTTCTGCACATGCATGGAAGCGAAATCTTGCCAAAATCTCTCTCTCGCGCACATTACCTCGCAAGATTTCGGCGAGATTTTGCTTCCGTGCATGCGCAGAAGCAAAATCGCCCAAAAATTCTCAGAAAAAGATGGCAATGCGCGCAATGGACTGGCGAAGATGGCTCCGGTGCGGTCGCGCGCAAATTGCGCAAAAGCAGCAATCGGCTGCTTCCTACCGGAGCTATGCACCAGACAGCTCCGGCAGGAACCCACCACTGGTATGAGTCATTTAACAACCACAAAATGTTGCAAAATTGGATATAACTCATTTAATGACTAAATCACTTGAGCAATGAAAATTCTAGTCACATTTTATGTCGTAAGTTGAGGACTACCTGTAGGGACATAATGCAGATTCTACCCTTTTTGTATTTGCACTGTGACGTTATCAAATCAAATCAAACCTTTATTGTCAATGCACAACATGTGTACAATGAAATTGAATAAATTGTACTAAAGGGTCAGACCCAAAGGCGCTTTTTCAAGAGGTAACTGGACTTAGTTTTTCCTTGAAGACGTTCTGCTTCTCCTCTAAGAAGCTTTTTCAGTTCTGAAGAAAGTCCAGCTGCCTTTTGAAAAAACACCTTTGGGACTCATCTCCTCATCTCCTGCTTGAGCAGGGGGTTCAAGAACTGAAGAAGCTTCTTGGATGAGAAGCGAAACATCTTCAAGGACAAGCAAAGAAAGTCCAATTGCTGTTGTGGCCCACCAGCGGCCAGCGGAGCTGGCAGCAGATTCGGACAGTGAGGAGGTTGGGGAGGAACATGGGCCAGTCCTGGAGTCTGGGGAAGACTCTGTGTCAGAGGCAGAGATGGGGCCAGGGCAGTCTGACAGGTATCAGTTGCCTTTGGAGTCAGACATCAGTGAGACAGAAGAATAGCTGGAGCCTGTTCCCAGTGTGCGCATGCGCAGAGTTGCCAGACGAAGGGAACAGCTGAGGAACAAGGGTTGACTTGGGAGTAAGGCCACAGGTGGACGATGAATGGCCCCTCCCATAGGGAATAAAAGAGGAGCGAAAGGGGAGGGGAGTTTGCAGGAGACAATTAGTTCGCTTAATTGGTTCGTGACTCTCAGAGACGCCTTGCCAAGTTTTGAAGATATCGGCCTGGCAGCTCTCCAAGCCAGATAAGGTCTGTGACTGTAAGACTTTGCTGGATGTGAATGAGAAGAATTCACAGTAACTTAATAAAAAGGGGTTTTTGTCCGGACAAGAAGTCTGCTTTTTGGTTTGTGGAATCTTAGGTCAGAACAGTTGCCTCTAGAAAAAGCACCTTTGGGACAACCAGGACCTGGATGATGAAGACATTTTAAAGGATCGGAGTTTCCATCTTGACAGAGGAATAATGCTTTGCTCATTGGAATGAAATGCTACATCCTTCAAATGCCTCTGCGTGAGTTTATTTTCCCTTTTAATTCATTTTCTAATTTCCTTGTTCTTCTGCACACAACTGGATACAAGCAACTTATCTATAGATGAATTAATAGATTCCAATCTGTATGACTTTCCAACGAATAGCCTGCATAAATATTTGAAGTAATTTGCCGTACCATTCCCATCCCTTCTCTTTAAATTTAGCGTTTCCTTTTTTGGGGTTGCAAAAAATGCTAAGGTTTTTTTTTTTTAAATCGTTGGTGTCTCTGACATTTCATACGTATCTCTTTTCT
Organism: Diadophis punctatus similis; assembly: GCA_023053685.1. Lineage (NCBI taxonomy): Eukaryota > Metazoa > Chordata > Lepidosauria > Squamata > Dipsadidae > Diadophis > Diadophis punctatus. Next base: position 5,787,396 of record JALIGW010000018.1, read on the forward strand.
TTCTTGAAGACAGTTTTCTAATTACAGATAAATGCCGAGAGACAATATTTGCATTTGGTTAATTTAGAAGGTACCTTGAAGGGGGTTTCTCCCCAGTGAGTTTTAGGCATTATCTAAAATTTCATGTTTTTACCCACAGCTGTTCAGCTAGTAATTTCCCATCACCCCAGAGGCATACAAGCCTGAATAATTGGGTTAGGGGGTCAAAAAAACCTGCTCCTTCGTGTCCCTGTGTACTTGACTGCCTTGCCATGTTTTGCATATTTGGTGCAAAGTTTAGAAAATGCAATTGATTGAATATATTGCTCGCAATGCTGAGTCTAACAGAATAAAAGAGTTGGAATAACAGAGTTGGAACGGACCTTAGAGGTCCTCTAGTCCAACCCCTGTTCCTGGAACACCTATACCCATTTCAAATCTGTACAATCTGTACGCTCTACATGGGGCTACCCTTGAAGAGTATCTGGAGACTTCAGTTGGTGCAAAATGTGGCTGCGCGTGCTGTGGTGGGTGTGCCAAGGTACACCCACGTGACACCTATACTCCGCCAGCTGCATTGGTTGCCCATCGGTCTCCGGGTACAATTCAAGGTGTTGATCACCATCTTTAAAGCCCTTCATGGCTTAGGACCAGGTTATCTACGGGACCGCATTCTGCCTCATACTTCCCTTCGACCGGTTAGGGCCCACAGAGTGGGCCTCCTCCAGGTCCCGTCGGCCAAGCAATGCCGGCTGGCGGGCCCTAGGGGGAGAGCCTTCTCTGTGGCCGGCCCCGCGCTCTGGAACCAACTTCCCCCAGAGACCCGAACTATCCCCACTCTGCTGGCCTTCCGAAAAGCTGTCAAGACATGGCTTTTCCTGCAGGCTGGGGGTAGAGCTTAATCCACTCGAGCTCACCCCCAAGTATGTATGGTTGCTGAATGGTTGTTGGATGATTTTAATATTGTGTTTTTAATTTTTATATTTGTTTTTAAGTAATATTTATAAATTGGTTATTCTTGTATTTTCTCTGTTGTACGCCGCCCTGAGTCCTTCGGGAGTTGGGCGGCATATAAGAAAACCTAAATAAATAAATAAATAAATAAATAAATAAATAAATAAATAAATAAATAAATAAATAAATAAATAAATAAATAAATAAATAAATAAATAAATAAATAAATAAATAAATAAATAAATAAATCGATTGAATATATTGCTCGCAATGCTGAGTCTAACAGAATAAAAGAGTTGGAACAACAGAGTTGGAACGGACCTTAGAGGTCCTCTAGTCCAACCCCTGTTCCTGGAACACCTATACCCATTTCAATTAAATCTGTACAATAACAGCACTCAATCCAAAGTCAATCACAATGAAACTCAACAGATTAATATTAAACCATCAAAATAACTTAGGAAAATGATCAACTAATTTTCTGACCAGAGTTCCATTTGCTGTCATACCAAACGGCTGTTTTTTCAAATACATAAGCAACTCTGCGAAAGAATTAAGCGATTTGTTAGAAATTAGCCAATAGCTATGTGGTAGGAAATGACTTAAATCAGGAGTCCCCAAACTTGGCAACTTTAAAACTTGTGGACTTCAACTCCCAGAATTCTCCAGCCTGGCTGTGTTTTATAGTTTTAAAAATGATTTTATATATCTTTTAATCTTTGGAGATCAAATTTGGTCTAGTAGTTAAGGTACGAGGCTAGAAACAGGGAAACTGTAAGGTCTTATCCCATTTTAGTCATGAAAGCCACCTGGATGACTTTGCGCCAATCACCAGGAGACTGGGAGTTCTAGTCCCACTTTATCCATAAAAGCTGGCTGCATGACTGTGAATATTTCTCTCTCTCTCTCTCTCTCTCTCTCTCTCTCTCTCTCTCTCTCTCTCTCTCTCTCTCTCTCTCTCTCTCTCTCTCTCTCTCTCTCTCTCTCTCTCTCTCCCTCCCTCCCTCCCTCCCTCCCTCCCTCCCTCCCTCCCTCCCTCTCTCTCTCTCTCTCTCTCTCTCTCTCTCTCTCTCCCTCCCTCCCTCCCTCCCTCCCTCCCTCCCTCCCTCCCCCTCTCCCTCTCCATCTCCCTCTCCCCCCCTCTCTCTTTCTCTCTCTCTCTCCATCTGCTAAATAATAACAAGGAGTAGATGGGTTATCTTGCCATGTTGGCTTGAGATTTGGTATCCCAGTTTTGTGTTTCGTAGGATTATTGTCAGTGGAATTAATGCGATGTTGAACAGTAGTGGTGAAAGTGAGTCCCCCTGGAAGATGCCTCATCTGATGTTGACTTCAACAATGTTCTCCCCATTTGCTGTTAGAACTGTTTTCCATTTTTGCATATTTGCTTTAAAAAATGTACAGATATTTTTGCTGATTCCAAAGTTTTCCAGACAGGTGTTAATCCAGCTGTGGGGTAAAGAGTCAAATGCCTTCTTGTAATCAATCCACGCCATATTGAAATTAATTTTTCTTCGTTTTACATTTTTTAGTATCATTTTGTCAATGAGCAGCTGATCTTTTGTTTCTCTTGATTTTTTATAATTTCCTTTTTGTTCTACTGGATACAAACGGTTTTCCATCAGATGATTGAATACTGAATTTGCCAGTATTCTTGTAAAAAGTTTGAACGTTATTGGCAGACAAGTAATTGGGCAATAGTTGCTTGGTTCTGTGCCCATTTATGGATCTTTCTTTATCAAGTATGTTCGGCCAGCTGTTAACCATTCTTTGCTTGCTGCATTTTGAAGCATTTTATCAAATTGAGTGGCCGTGCGATGATGGAGGCTGGTCAGGTGTTGAACTGGACATTTTCACGATATTGTTTTATTCGTCCTTCGTATCTTTCCATTCTCTTTGCTTTTGCTATTACACGTTGTTTTATTTCTTCCATGATTTCCGTTATTGTTTTTTCCTCCAGGTTGTATTTTTTGTGTAAACTATTTTTCAGCCTTTTGTTCTTTAGTTTTCCTTCTTTCAAGTACTTTAAATTGCTGACATCCTCTCGTAGTTTTTTTATTTTATTTTCAAGTCGAATTTTCCACTTTGGTGTTCCAGTGGGTTTCTTTTTTGGCATTTTATAACCCAGTTCTGCAGTTATAACGGCGGCTGTGCTCAACATCAAACTCCCTGCAAGCCCACCCGAAATCATTTTTTGCAAGTGGACTGGTAGGTAAACCACAAAGTGAATATTATAAAAAGGAACAGTCGATCCATCATTCCTTTGCTGTTATATTGCTGAATTCCATGGACAATAATTTATTCCGATGAGATAAGCCTGCTAAAAAATACTAAGGGAAATCAATACAAAAATTACATTAGAAATGAGTTAAGGTTTACTGCATTCTTTCATCTCTCTCTCTCTCTCCACTCTGTCTTGCTCAGATTGGAAGCTTTATAAGAGGCACAGAGATATAACAATAATAATAATAATAATAATAATAATAATAATAATAATAATAATAATAATAATAATAATAATAATAATAATAATAATAATAATAATAATAATAATAATAATAATACAATTAATATTAATAATACAACGACTCTGGCATAAACCAGTACAGGTGGTCCCAGTGGTAATCGGCACACTGGGTGCTGTGCCAAAAGACCTTAAAAGACACGATCTGTCAGTTGCAAAAGGCCACCGTACTTGGATCTGCGCGCATCATACGAAAATACATCACACAGTCCTAGACGCTTGGGAAGTGTTCGACTTGTGATATAGTGATACGAAATCCAGCATATAAATCTCGTTTGCTGTGTATTAAATTTTTTGTGAATAAATAATAATAATAATAATAATAATAATAATAATAATAATAATAATAATAATAATAATAATAATAATAATAATAATAATAATAATAATAATAATAATAATAATAATAATAATAATAATAATAATAATAATAATAATAATAATAACAACAACAACAACAATAACAATAACAATAATAATAACAACAATAATGAAGTTTGAATGATTATGTGAACCGAAGTACAGAAAAATTGCTGCAGGCTGTGAAAATGGAGAACATTATAAAAACAACAGAAACAAAGGCAGAATATAAGGAAAAACAGCAGGATAACAGATTAAATAGATGGAAAACCAAAGCTTTGCATGGACAACACTTGAAAAACATTGAAGGAAAATGTGATGACAACCTTACATGGGCTTAAGATGGGAACCATCAAGAAAGAAACAAAAGGTTTAATACTCGCTGCTCAAGAACAAGCACTACAAACTAATGCCATGAAAGCGAAGATACAAAAATCCACTGACAATCCAAACTGCCGACTTTGCAATGACAAAGTCTAAACTGTTTCACACTAAATATGTGAGTGCAGCAAAATCGCGCAAACTGATTACAAAGCTAGACATGATCGAGTTGCTAAATTAGTCCACTGGTCATTATGTAAAAAATATGACATACCTGTATCCGAAAAGTCATGGGATCACAAAGTGGAAAAAGTTACTGAAAATTAGACGATGAAGATCTTGTGGTACTTTCGAATACAGACAGATCATGATTTGGAACACAACACGCCAGATATCACGGTTGTCGAGGGCCAAAGAGTGCAGTTTATTGATATCGCTGCACCAGGAGATGCCAGAGTTGAAGAAAAAGAACTGGAAAAAATTACAAAATATTGCGACCTGGCCATCGAAACTACACGGCTATGGATGAAACATGTAACAGTGATACCCATTGTCATCGGGGCACTTGGTACCATGTCCAAGAATTTCACAAAACACATCAAGAAATTGCAGCTTCCTGCAATAACACCAAAAAACTGTGCTACTCAGAACATCACATATTTTAAGAAGATACTTGTTTGATACCTAGGACGCTTGGCAGCAACCCGTATCAACCATTGGCACCAATCAGTGGTATTTGTGACACTTTTTTAAATGTTCAGTTGACTGAGTTTCATGTTTAATGAATAATAATAATAATAACAATAATAATAACAACAATAATAATAATAATAATAATAATAATAATAATAATAATAATAATAATAATAATAATAATAATAATAATAATAATAATAATAATAATAATAATAATAATAATAATAATAATAATAATAGTGATGAAACAATTGATCATATCCTCAGCGGCTGCAAGAAAATCGCACAGACAGACTACAAACAGAGGCACAACTACGTGGCTCAGATGCTTCATTGGAACCTGTGCCACAACTACCACCTACCAGTGGTAAAGAACTGGTGGGATCATAAACCTGAGAAAGTAGTTGAAAACAAACATGCCAAAATACTTTGGGACTTTCGAATTCAGACTGACAAGGTTTTGGAACATAATACGCCAGACCTCACGATTGTGGAAAAGAAAAAAGTGTGGATCATTGATGTCGCCATACCAGGTGACAGTCGAATTGATGAAAAACAACAAGAAAAACTTAACCGATATCAGGACCTTAAAATCGAATTACAACGACTCTGGCATAAACCAGTACAGGTGGTCCCAGTGGTAATCGGCCCACTGGGTGCTGTGCCAAAGGACCTTAACCGGCATTTGAAAACAATAAACATTGACAAAATCACGATCTGTCAGTTGCAAAAGGCCACCGTACTTGGATCTGCGCGCATCATACGAAAATACATCACACAGTCCTAGACGCTTGGGAAGTGTTCGACTTGTGATATAGTGATACAAAATCCAGCATATAAATCTTGTTTGCTGTGTATTACATTTTTTGTGAAATAATAATAATAATAATAATAATAATAATAATAATAATAATAATAATAATAATAATAATAATAATAATAATAATAATAATAATAATAATAATAATAATAATAATAATAATAATTCTATTTATCTGTTCCTTAGATTTTTGTCTCTCTTGTTTTCCTTTAGGAGATCCAGGTATCATACAAACACCTGACTCTTCCAATTTTACCCCCAGCACAACAACCTTGTGGAGTTGGTTAGAGCTGGTTATGAATTATCCAAGAACAGACCGGGCTGAGTTTAAGAGAATAATAGAGTTGGAAAGGACCTTGGAGAGGTCTTCTAGTCAATCCCCACTTTCTAGTCAAAGAAAGTGAACAAAGTCAAATGTGACTTTCTGGAAGAAGAGTGACTTTGCATGTCAGCTTGGCCTGAACATTTGTAAGAACAGCTCAGCTGAATGTTCATTTTATGCATATAGTAGAATCTCCGATCACGACTGTAATCCATTCCATGACTGACTGACTGCACATGCATGTACAAAAAAAAATGGCGTGGAAGGGGAAATCACCGTGGCTGTGTTTGATCGCCACCTGAGTATTTGTTCGTGACCAGATGCAAAAATTTTGCAAAATTTTTAGTCGTCACCAGATTTGGTTATGGTCAGAAGCATTCATGACCAGATGTTCTACTGTATCTTTCTGCCGTTACTGTGCACCTACAGTATCAATCAATCAATCAATCAATCAATCAATCAATCAATCAATCAATCAATCAATCAATCAATCAATCAATCAGAATAGAGCTGGAAGGGACCTTGGAGGTCTTCTAGTCCAACCCCCTGCTCCATCAGGAGATCCTAAACCATTCCAGACAAGTGGCTGATCAATCTCTTCTTAAAAGCCTCCAGTGATGGGGCACCTACAATTTCTGGAGGCAAGACATTCCACTGGCTTAATCCACTGGCATCAATTGGCTTTAGTAAAACTATCATTATTTCAGATGCTGGGAAAGCTTTGAGGCTGTCCCCAAAGATTTCTAGTGGGTCAGGAATTCTAGCGCATAACATACCCACCTCATTCCCAGCCTCGAACACATAGAACATAGAACAATAGAATTGGAAGGGACCTTGGAGGTCTTCTAGTGAAGTCCAACCTCCTGCTCAAGCAGGAAACCCTATACCTGTGATGGCGAACCTATGGCATGCGTGCCCAAAGTGGCATGCGAAGCTGACAGATGTGAGAATTAATCTCACAGAGGCGACGTTTGATCTTTTCCCGGACATCAGACATTAGAAAAGAAACCGCAGTTTAAAAGTCTAAGTAAAAATATTTATTTTGGTACAAAAACAATAAATCCTCATTTGTTTACATCTCTGATATAAAAGTGCGTCTTCTCTCAATGGAAGACAGAGCAAGAAGGGTAGAGCGGAGAAAGGAATGCACACATGCGTACAAGAACATATCAATCACGTGCTCAGGAATAAACCATTATATTGAATAGGGATGCATCTCCCTGCATATACATGTAACAGGCAATAATCACACTGTGACAGAAGCCATGTCGCCTGGCACACACGGCCTTTCTTGTTTGTCTTCCGGGTTTCTGGTGTGCATGCGCGCGGGGTGATCAGCTGTCCTTTATGTGTGCAGCAGTGCTGAAAACCAGTGTGCACATGCATGGCAGCCAGCTGATTGTTGGGTGCGCATGCGCGCCAGAACGCAGAAGCTCAGCTTTTTCGGAGCGTGATCCCTTCGTGCACGTGGCAGTGCTGGAAACTGGTGTGCGCATGCACAACGGGCAGCTGATTCTCATGCGCACATACTCACTAGAACCTGGAACCTGGAAGTTTGGCTTTTCCGGAGCGCGATCCTTTCATGCACACGGCAGTGCCGAAAGCCAGTGGGCACATGCGCACCAGCCAGCTGATTGTCGGGCACGCATGCGCGCTAGAACCTGGAAATTCAGCTTTTCGACGAGCGTGTGCACGACATTTCCGCGCGACCTTTTTAGCACTCGGTGCTGAAAAGGTTCACCACCACTGCCCTATACCATTCCAAATAAGTGGGCTGTCTAATCTCTTCTTAAAAACCTCCAGTGATGGAGCACCCACAACTTTTGAAGGTAAGCCGTTGTTCCACTGGTTAATTGTCTTCACTGTTAGGAAGTTTCTCCTTAGTTCTAGGTTGCTTTTCTCCTTGGTTAGTTTCCATCCATTGTTTCTTGTCTTGCCTTCTGGTGCTTTGGAAAATAAGTTGACCCCCTCTTCTTTGTGGAAGCCCCTCAAATATTGGAAGACTGCTATCAAGTCAGCCTTAGTCCTTCTTTTCACTAGACTAGCCATATCCAAATCCTGCAACCGCTCTTCATATGTTTAAGCCTCCTGTCCCCTAATCATCTTTGTTGCTCTTCTCTACATTAAAGTGTGCTCAGTTTTCCGCTGCCTTTGAACTATTTTTCCCTCTGGTGCTTTGGAAAACAGGTTGACCCACCCTCTTCTTTAAGAAATTTTAGGACCAGGATTTCTTTCTAAAGATTTGTTTATCACATCCTTGCTTTTACCATTTCCTATTATTGGGGCAGGATATTACAGCATTGCAACTTAACCCTTGTAACTGTCTTGTCTTAAGAGGATCGTCTGACCTGTAGCACTTCACTTTGAGGTTGAACTGCAACAGCCTGACCTTCATAGTCCCTTGGATCTAAGAATCTAAGCTGCTTTCTATTTTCTCCAATAGATGCCTCCAAGCTGAGAAATTATCTTTGCCGCACTGAAGTTCTTTTGGCATCCTTCAGCAGTTTGGGCTGTTTCTTTCCTCCGGAGGAGCTTCCAAATTCACTTTGAAATGTTATCTGCAATGAAATTCATTGTCAGCTTTTCAAGCCCAGCTTTTGACTCGGTTCTGACTAAGGGCTTGCCTGCAGTCCAGCCATCAGCTTCACTCAAGGCGTGAATCAAAGAGAGAAGCAACCTGGAATTAAGGAGAAACTTCCTAACAGTGAGAACAATGAACATGTGGAATGGCTAGAATTTGTGCGTGCTTCATTATCGGAGGCTTTTAAGAAAAGGCTGGATAGTCACCTGTCTGAAATGGTATGGGGTCTCCTGCTTGAGGAGGGGATTGGACTAGAAGACCTCCAAGGTGTCACGTAGTGAATATTGTCAGTTGTATGTCTATGCAGGGTGATGCACCCCTATTTAATATTATGGTACATTCCAATATAAGCAGAACACGTGATATGATGTTCTTTGCGCATGTGTGCATTCCTAATCCACCATTCTTCTTCTTCTGACTTGGCTCTTGACCTGAACGGTCATATTTTCCTAGCAAAGATGTAATTATTCAGGATTTATTGTTTTTGTACTGAAATAAAAATTTTCTATTAGACTTTAATCACGGTTTTATTTCTAACTGTCTGAATTCCAAGAAAAGATCTAAATCGCCTCTATGAGATTTTATTCTCACCCCAACACAAGGTCCCTTCCAGCTCTATTCTGATCGATTGACTCAGGAATCTTTCAAGGGTGGAGAATTTTTTCCACCCATTTTTTTTTTGTAATTTTCCAACCATCTGATGATCAAAATCAAATTCTTTTCCAATTGGACACCTTAATGATGTCAATGATTTCATTCAAACTGACAAGTGTGGGTAGGACTTAAAATGTAAAAAAAAAAAAAAAATAGGAGTTAAAATTTAAAATGCCCAGAGTTGAAAAAACACTTTTGGGACATCCATCACTGGAGGTTTTCAAAAAGAGATAGGACAGCTACTTGTCTGAAATGGTATAGGGTCTCCTGCTTGAGCCTCAGTGGAGAGAGAATTATTTGTCAAGTTTAGATTTGAACTTTTAGATACTAACGTTAAATTCGGCCGGTATCGGAAAATCCCGTATGACGAAAGAACATGTATATGTGGGGCAAACGTTGTCGAGGATACGGCACATATAATATTTGAATGTAGGATGTATGAGGAAGTAAGAAAACAATATCTGTCCCCAATTATAAATAAATTTTGCCACTGGAATGTAAGGCATAAATTAACATTTCTATTGAAGGCAGACTGTCTTCCCCTGGTAAGGGCTATCACTCGCTATCTTAGTAGGATGACAGCAATACGAGCCAGCTACATTGAAAAGAATTTCATTGATTGTAAGAAAGATGAGCTGAGTTAGAGGCGAGATATTTTATTTGGGTTATCTAGTTTTAGAAATTTAGTTATTGAATTTTGATATCGTTGAGTTTTGATGTCATGTACCATATATATTTTTGTACGGTTGTTTCTGTACCTGTTTGTTCTGTTTTTCTTTTTTGGAAAGGCCTTTGGGCTATTCAATAAATGTACTGTATCCTGCTTGAACATGGGGTTGGACTAAAAGACCTCCAAGGTCTCGTCCAGCCATATTAGTCTATGTTCTAAAACAGATAAGATGGCAGTTGTAGCAGTACAGTCAAAGGCACTAACCTTTTCATGTGAATGTACAAAGGGCAGTCCTTCAAGTATAATTCTGATATTTTTTCTTGTTTCGCTCTCCCCCCACCCCTGTGGACAGTGCTGGTGACTTATGCAATATTGGTGAAGGAGGAACATGTAGTTGCTGCTGAGTTATGTTCTTCAATGTTGCTAAGCCAGATTTGGCACTTTGGGGTCATATATGGCATTTGATTAGAGTAGATTATACAGAGTTGGAAGGGACCTTGTAGGTCATTAGTCCAACCCCATCACCCAAGCAGGAGACCCTACACCATTTCTGATAAATGGCAGTCCAATCTCTTCTTGAAAGCCTCCAGTGATGAAGCTCCTACAACTTCCGAAGGCAAGCTGTTCCATTGGTTGATTGTTCTCACTGTCAGAAAGTTCCTCCTTATTTCTAGGTTGAATCTCTCCTTGATCAGTTTCCATCCATTATTCCTTATCTGGCCTTCAGGTGCTTTGGAAAATAGCTTGACCCCCTCCTCTCTGTGGCAGCCCCTCAAATATTGGAAGACTGCAATCATGTCTCCCCTGGTCCTTTTCTTCACTTGACCAGCCATGCCCAGTTCCTGTAACCATTCTTCATATGTTTTAATCTCCAGTCCCTTAAACATCCTGATTGCTCTTCTCTGCACTTTTTCTAGAGTCTCAATATCTTTTTATAGTGTGGTGACCAAAACTGGATGCAGTACTCTAGGTGTGGTCTTACTAAGGCTTTATAGAGTGATATCAGTACTTCGCTTGATCTTGATTGATTGTATCGCTCTATTAATGCAATTTAGGATTGCATTGGCTTTTTTGGCTGCCGCCACACACTGCTGGCTCATATTTAACTGGTTGTCCAAGATCCCTCTCACGGTTACTGCTATTAAGCCTGGTTTCACCCAGTTTATATGTGTATTTTTGATTTTTCTAGCCTAAGTGTAAGACTTTACTTTTCTCTACGTTGAATTTCATTTTATTAGATAGGGCCCAGTGTTCAATTTGGTTTGCTTGCAGCTGATTTCTTTGTCTTATCGTTGCACAGAGCTGAAAAGAGTATCTAACTATTCATTAGAACAGTTGTTGTTATTAACAACAAAGCAGGAAATTTCTATCATGAGATCTCTGAACTGCCATTCAGAATCACTGTGAGATGGAACCAGCCTAATTCAAGCATTTAGGACAGGGAAGGGTTGCAGGAAAGCCATGTTTATCTAGCTTTGCTGCTCATTAAAACAGATGTCTATGGAGAGTCATCCAGATCATGGTTGTCCGAAAGGTGCTTTTTCAAAAGGCAACTGGACTTCCTTTGTTGTTCTTGAAGATGTTTCATTTCTCACCCAAGAAGCTTCTTCAGAACTTATGAAAAAGCACATTTGGGACATAAAAATAGACCTTTGACTGCTTGGTGTAAGTTGAATTTCCATAAACTGTAAATGTCCTAACGTGGTAAGCAATTAAAATTGCTGAGTTCTTACAAGATACTATGGTAAAGAATGGAGAAGCTTTTCTTGGCTAAGAGCAGCCAGAAGACATGATGACAATTCATTAATTCCACAACAGAAATTTAACCATAGTTTCAACTGGGAAAATGTGACAATCTCAGGGGTGAAATGTGAAAATTTTCCCTACTGGTTCTGTAGGCGTGGCTTATTTTGTGGGTGTGGCTTGTGGTCTGGTGGGTGTGGCTTCAGGTGGGTGTGGCTTGGTGGTCAGGTGACTCATTGGGCATGCTTTGTGGTCATGTGACCGGATGGGCGTGCTTGTTGATCAGGTGACCAGATGGGCATGGCTTGGTGGACAGGTGACCAGGTGGGCGTGGTTTAAATCTGTTAAACACATTTAACAGATTTAATAGAGTTGGAAGAAGGGATCTGGCAAGGTCATCTAGTCCAACCCCCTGCCTAAGCAGCATTGCAAAAGCACACAAAATGGCCCCTGCCACAAGCATGAGCCTCACAGAGCAACAAAGAGCTGAAAAAAAACTTTTAAACTTTACACACAACACACAACAACACAACTGGCTCACACACCATGCAAAAGCAGTTGTACTGACTCACACACCATGCAAAAGGACACAAATGGCACCTGCAACAGATTTAACAGATTTACAGAGTTGGAAGAAGGGACTTTGCAAGGTCATCTAGTCCAACCTCCTGCCTAAGCAAGCATTGCAAAAGCTTTAAATGGCTATGGCTACTATTTTTTAAAAGCAAAAAAAAAGGTTAACTTACCCTATGGAAGGAATAAGGCAGGCAGAATAAGTTGCTTGCAGAGCAGATGGATTGCAGTTTGCAATCCAGACAAAGAAAGGCAGGCGTTGCTACCAGCGGCTCAGAATTCAGTCCGAAGAGCTACGGTAAGCAAGCTGGAGGCTGGGTGGGAAGGTGGGTGGTTAGCTAGGCTGCAAAACCTTTAGTTTAAATGGCTATGTCTAATAAAAACAATTCCTAGAAAAAAACCGAAGGGAAAAAAATCCCAATTTACTATTTTTTTAAAGCAAAAGAAAAAATTACCCAGTTGAAGGAACAAGGCGTCTGGGGGAGGTGAGGGGGAGGCAAGGCGTCGGCAAAGTGAGTACCTGTGCCCATGTGGCAAAGGGGAACAAGTTATATAGGCCGGGGGTGGGGGAGGCCGGGTTCAGAAGCGCCCAGCTGAGTGGCGGGAAAAGCGGCCATTTTAAAAATTAAAAAAAGGAAAAGCGGTGAGTAGGAAAAGCAGTGGGCAGGCAATTGGGTGGACATGAGAGGCGGGGGCCCGGGGCCCGGACCAGTACAGGGGCGTGGCCAGCCAGCCATCGCAACCGGTGCGCCAAACCACCGGCACCAGCCCCTACCGGTCCACGCGATCCGGTCCAAACCAGGAGCATTTCACCCCTGCCTAAACTAGGCCAAGTTAAAAAATGTCAGGGAGTTTCTAGAAGCCTGGCACTCTGACAAATCAGCCACCAATAGACACATAGAGATTAACAACATCTATAGACTATGCAAAAGAGACAATCAACCAGCCCAAAAAGGAACAAAAATTCCCAAGCATCTCTCCACCAGCAATCAGCACCCAGATCAGCATAGATTAACTCCAAGGTTAACATCAGACCATCAATCAAATAAGAAATACCCCAGTCAAGAAACGGCCAAAGAGCCATCAGTAAAGAGCCTAACCAAAGAATCTCTAAGACTGCCCCCACCCACACAGACAGGCAAGACACCAGAATATAAACTGAGAGCAAACAGCACTCCTTACTAGCACTGATGATGTTACCTAGAATGGTAATGAAACATCTGCAAGAAAACAAGGAAGCTCAAGGACCCCACAATCGTCGTCGTCGTCGTCCTCGTCCTCCTCCTCGTCCTCCTCCTCCTCCTCCTCCTCCTCCTCCTCCTCCTCTCTGTAACTCCCCCTCCATTCCAGCACTGATGATGTTACCTAGTTTGGGAAATGAAGTCTGCAGGAAAACAAGCAAGCTCAGAGAGCACCAAGGACCGCACAGTCCTAGTCGTCGTCCTCCTCCTCCTCCTCCTCCATTCCAGCACTGATGAGGTTACCTATTTAGGGAAATGAAATGTCTGCAAGAAAACAAGCAAGCTCAAAGAGTACCAAGGACCACTCACAATGAATTGTTTTCCATAATCATGCTTAGAAAGTCTACAAAAAAGGGACTGAAAGACACAACTAGTCCAGGGGCCAAGCCATCAGCTTTGGTGCACAACCACAATGGTTGTATTTGGACAGCTCTTAGGGCAATGAATAGAATAGAATAGAATAGAATAGAATGGAATGGAATGGAATAGAATAGAATAGAATAGAATAGAATAGAATAGAATAGAATAGAATAGAATAGAATAGAATAGAATAGAATAGAATAGAATAGAATTAATGAGAAACAAATCACATTATAATTTAGTTTAATGCAGTGTTTCCCAAACTTTTGACATATGTGTACCCCTTCTATAATTTTCGTAACGCTGAGTACCCCTCATAAAAAACATATGCTTTAATAAAAATCAAAATATATTTATTTTTTCTTTTTTTGGTACATACGCAAAATAAATGAAAGTTATATTATAAAGAACATTTATTTGGTTCAATGAAAAGGATGAAATTGTTTATGTTGAGATGACAGATCATTATAATTTGGTTCCCTGGTTGTTAATTTTAATCTGAGATGCGGTTCCAGTCCAATAGTCTGTTCCTTTTTTTCGACTTAATGTCTACAAATGCAGAAAAAGCAACTTCGCATAAATATGAAGTTGGAAACGGCAAGATGTATTTCAGGACTCTAACCGTTAGATAACACTGCAATTCTCCGGCGTTTAAACAGCTCCGCGGCTTAACGTCAACTGTTAATGTTCCCGCAGTTTAAAAATGGCCGAACCCGAGCTGCGCGAAGGATGCGCAGAAGTTCCCACCATAATGAGTTGCAATACGATGTACGATGGCCCCAGTTCCCATGTAAAAACTGCGATACGCGCCTATTTCTTTCCTTGTTCTGTGGGCGCAGCTAAGCACGGTGCAGTGGATATTCCCACGTGATCCCCACCAAACTCCAGTGCAACGCGTACCCCCACCAAACTCTTCCCGTACCCCTGGGGGTACGCATACCACACTTTGGGAAACACTGGTTTAATGTATCAATCCACTCTGAGTTTCACTCTCCCATATTTAGAAGGTTAATACATTGCAGTCTTTTCATTTTATTTCAGAAAGAAATGCTATGCACTTGACATTAGTCAAAAGGCCAGGAAGTAAAAGGAAGGAATGATTAAAAAGTTTGACCTGCCCTTCCTGCCAGATTTACCATTCGCAGTGTCATTGCTTAGCTCACTAATTGCCCAAGGTAAGTTGGCTTGTTCTTAAATAACCCCCTTCCCAATATAATGATGATTCCAAAGGAGAATATAGTACATTGATAAGGACAAGATAAATGGGCAAAAGTCCAATTTACCTCTACCCCTGTAAAGACTTGATTCTCCCCTCAGCTCAAGAAAGTAGAACTCTTGAAACAATTGGCATTTCAAAAGGAAACTTTTATTGGCAAAGAAGCAGGATCTGAGGATTCCCACGCAATTCCGTTAGGTTAAAACAGATAGAAATCCCTCCCCTCAGTCCGGTGTAAAGCAAGCCAATCCGCAGGTGCGAAGTTCTTGTGAGAACCCGCAGGCTGAGAAGGGGATAAGAAGTTGTTCCCAGGTGTCGCTTGTTGGAGACTCTGGTGCTGAGACAAAACAGATGGCCCTCAATTCATTCCCCCCACCTTTACATTCCCAGGAAGGTAAATCAAAGTACAGGATAAGTAGGCAACAGGAAAAAGGTTATAAAGTGAGGGATGCATCCAGCCCCCCACCCCACCAGAATGGCAATGTCCCAATAGGGAACTATGGGAGCTGACAGCCCCTTTCACATATTAGCAATAGCAATAGCACTTAGACTTATATACCGCTTCATAGTGCTTTACAGCCCTCTCTAAGCGGTTTAAGAGTCAGCATATTGCCCCCAACAATCTGGGTCCTCATTTTACCCACCTCGGAAGGATGGAAGGCTGAGTCAACCTTGAGCCTGGTGAGATTTGAACAGCTGAACTGCTGAACTAGCAATCAAGGAAACTACAGCCACCTATCTCCACAATCTCCATCCCAGACACACCAACAACAGCCAAACCTCCTACAACTGAACCCATCCCATTGGGTTCACAGCCCCTGGTGATCACAGAAAAGGAAGTGCAAGATCTATTTCACAGACAGAAGCCGGGAAAAGCACCAGGTCCAGACAAGATAACTCCTTCTTGCTTAAAAGTCTGTGCTGACCAATTGGCCCCCATCTTCACCCAAATCTTCAACGAATCACTAGAGATATGCCATGTTCCCTCTTGCTTCAAACGCTCCACTATCATCCCAGTGCCGAAGAAGCCCTCCATCAAGGAACTGAATGACTACAGACCAGTTGCTCTAACATCTGTAGTTATGAAAACCTTTGAAAGGCTAGTGATGTCCCACTTGAAAACCATCACGGATCCACTGTTAGACCCCCTGCAATTTGCATACCGAGCAAATAGATCAACAGATGATGCTGTTAATATGGCTCTGCACTACATCCTACAACATCTTGAATCTCCAAATACCTACGCAAGGGTCCTCTTTGTAGACTTTAGTTCAGCATTCAACACCATCATACCGGACATTCTTCTAACTAAACTAAATCAGCTAGCGGTACCTGAACACACTTGTAAGTGGATCACAAGCTTCCTAACAGAAAGGAAGCAGCAGGTGAAGCTAGGCAAAATCACATCAGATACCTGTACAATTAGCACAGGGCCCCCCCAAGGCTGTGTACTCTCACCACTTCTCTTCTCTCTATATACCAATGACTGCATCTCAAACGATTCATCTGTTAAACTACTGAAGTTTGCAGATGATACAACAGTGATTGGCCTCATTCGAGACAACGATGAAACCGCATACAGACAGGAGGTTGAACAACTAGTCTCATGGTGCGACCGGAACAATCTGGAACTGAACACATTCAAATCTGTAGAAATGGTGGTAGACTTCAGGAGAAACCCTCCCATCCTACCACCTCTTACAATACTAGACAACACAGTATCAACAGCAGAGACCTTCAAATTTCTAGGTTCCATCATATCTCAAGACCTAAAATGGTCATCTAACATCAAAAATGTCATCAAAAAAGCACAACAAAGAATGTTCTTTCTGCGCCAACTCAGGAAGCTCAAACTTCCCAAGGAGCTGCTGATACAGTTCTACAGAGGAATCATTGAGTCTGTCATCTGCACCTCTATAACTGTCTGGTTTGGTTCTGCAACCCAACAAGACAGACACAGACTTCAGAGGATAATCAGAACTGCAGAAAAAACAATTACTGCCAACCTGCCTTCCATTGAGGACCTGTATACTGCACGAGTCAAAAAGAGGGCCGTGAAAATATTTACTGACCCCTCGCATCCTGGACATAAATTGTTTCAACTCCTACCCTCAAAACGTCGCTATAGAGCACTGCACACCAAGACAACTAGACACAAGAACAGTTTTTTCCCGAACGCCATCACTCTGCTAAACAAATAATTCCCTCACCACTGTCAAACTATTCACTAGGCTGCATTACTATTACTATTAGTTTTTCTCATCGTTCCTATCACCCATCTCCTCCCACTTATGACTGTATGACTGTAACTTGTTGCTTGTATCCTTACGATTATTTCATATTGATTGTTTCCTGATTGCTTACTTGAACCCTATGACAACCATTCTTGACAAATGTATCTTTTCTTTTATGTACACTGAGAGCATATGCACCAAAGACAAATTCCTTGTGTGTCCAATCACACTTGGCCAATAAAGAATTCTATTCTATTCTATTCTATTCTATTCTATTCTAACTGAAGTAGGTTGCAGTGCTGCTTTTAACCACTGCGCCACCTTGGCTCTTAGTGCTGCAGTCCATCAAAGGCCCTGTTGGTCCAAGACTTTGCTTGCATTATTCCACTCTTTCAACACCTGCCCCCTGTCTGCTGTGCCAAAAATTGCATTTGGATTAAATTAAAGTTCCTGATGTCTATTTTGACACCACAGAGTTGAGAGCAGAGAGCCTCGAGGTGCAGGACCCATAAAAGCCCTGACACAAACACTGGAGCCAAGAACAAGAGAGAAAATGAAGCGAGCAGAGCTTTCCGCAGAGCCTGGTAGGAAAAAAAAAATTAAAGAAGGCGTTTTTATTCTGCATCGCCCATTTTTTTTAAAAAAAGGCCATGGCTGCCATCTTGACTCTTTTGACTGCTCCCAGTGGATGCTCTGGAACCAATCTGGCTTTGTTTTGTTTTATTATGTTTTCCTTTTAATCCAAGCAAGTTTTGCTGTTTGATTAGACTAGCTGCCTTTCTTTTTTTTTTTTTTTTCTCAAAAAAGTTTTATTAGTACAAACTTACATAAGTGGTAACAAAATATTAAATCCAAAGTACAAACATTTTTATTTCCCCCCCCCCAGACCCACCCCCTTCCCTCCCCACCTCCCCCCCCCCGGACTTCCCAGAGATAATACAGGGCATAATAATAAGTTTAAATTGTTAATAAAAAGAAAAAGGAAAAAGGAAAAAAAGAACACTATTTTTTAAAAAAAACTTCAACTCCAAACTATACAGTACTAATATATCGCATTTGTATACAATAGTAAAGATACAAAAAAGAGAGAGAAAAAAAAAGAAAGAGAATAAAAAAAAGAAAGAAAGAAAGAGAAAACCCTTTAACACTACAAACAAACAAACCTCCTACCTCCTCCCTTCAGTCCTCTATCTTATACAAGGTAAGTGTTACATAAGTAATAACTAAATATAAAATACACAAATCCTAAACTAATATTATTGACATTAGAAATAACCTCTAAGATAAAACTTAACTAAATGTTACATAAGTAATCATCAAATATTAAATTTCATCATGATATTCTAAGTTAATTCGCTAACTTCAATAAACAAAAAAAGAAAATAAAAGAAAAATAAACAATAAACAAATCTTCAACAAACTATATATATCTAATATTATCAACATTAAAAATAACCTCAAAATTATATAAAACTTAACTAAATATTGCATAAGTAATCTTTAGATAGGGAAAAGATAAAATACAATCATATTAGTCTCTATCCATCCAATATATTTCAACATCACATTATTTTGTATCTTGATAGTTCATCTTTTAATAGTTCAATAAATTCAAATTTGTCAAGTCGTCTCCCGTCTGCTCCCAAACCTCCATCTCCTCTTCCCCAGCTATCTGATTCAGGCACTCCTTTTGGATTTTTGAGTCTATTTCTTTTTGATCCATCGAAGGTGGCTTCCCCTCCTCCTCCTCTTTTATTTTCATACACCCTTCTTCTGGAATCTTGGATATATCAGCCTTTAGAACATTGACATAAAATTCAGTAGCTTTTTTTATCGTGTTGAGCCGGTATCTTTTTCCAGAAAATTTCACTGTTACTCCAACTGGTGCTTCCCATTTATATTGTAAATTTAATCTCTTAAATTCATCAATCAAAAAAGTATAGCTTTTCCTGGCTTTAAGCATTTTAGAGGGGATTTCTTTCCAAATCTTTAGTTCCTGACCATTCACCATAAGATTATTGTTAAACGTTGCTTGTATAATTCTGTTCCGTAGAGCTCTTGTGGTAAAATATATGACAATATCCCTTGGTAGATGCTTTTGTTTGGCGTACCACGAGTTGATTCTGTATGTTTTGTCGATTTGTGTAGCCAATTCCGCTTTAGAAATTCCAGACACCTGATCCAATATGTCAACCATCCTGCCTTTTAAATTTTCATATAATCCTTCTTTCAAACCTCTAATCCTTATAGCAACTTCCATAGATCTGAACTGAGTCATTAAGACCTCTTTTTCAAAGTTTGCAATGTCATTTTGGATTTTATCTATGTAATTCACCGAAGTTGCCAAAGCTTGTTTATTTGTTTCAATACGTTCTGCCAAAACTTCAATATTTGTTGCTAAGCCTTTGCAAACCTCTAACACATCAAATCTTAGTTGTTGATTCATATTCTTCAAAGCAGCCTGCATCTTATGGTCTATCTCACTTATTTTCTGGTTAAATTCCAAAGTAAGTTCATGTTTCATAATCTTTAAATTATTTAATAAATTTTCAGGTGTCAAAAGCTGTGGAGGTGTTAGCTCAGTGTTAAGTTGCATTTTAGAAATATATCCAGATGAATAGTCATTTCTTTTAGTCAAAACAGTCTTTCCAGATTTTGAAGCCATTATGGTGTTTCAAAAGAGTACAAAGAAAAAAGAGAAAGGAGAAAGAAAAAAAAGCCAGGTGTCTGATTAAAGTTCTTTCCAGTTTCAAAACCAGGTAGTCTTTTATTATTAAAAATCTTTCAATTATAACTTTAATCCAGGGTTAGGAGACAGAGAAAGAAAAAGCCATTTTTCCAAGTTAAAAGTTTCCATAAGAGAAAAAAAAAAAAAAAAGCCTCTGGGAAAACGAAAGTCACTTTCACTTCTCAATCGCCATATTGTTACTTTGTTTCCTTTGTTTCCTTGCCGAAGTGAAAGCTTACCCAGGAGTTGAAAAAAAAAGAAAAAAGAGGTTTCAATACTTGCCCATCTCACGCCTGTTTCTCTCTGTCTGCTTCTATAGTTCAAAAGTAATTGTAAATCCCATTCTGGAAGCAGCGGCTGGTCACGACATCTAGCTCCGCAAAAGCGGAGGTTTCCTGATCCTCGGAGCTGGAGACAGGCTGCATGGGGAGCTCTCCCTTCGCGCCCCTAGATGGCTTCTAGGGCGCTGGGGGGGCTCTACCCCACCTGTCAGGCTCTCATCTCTCCCCTTTGCCCGGGGAAGAGATTTCAAAGCCGCCAGACAGCTGTTCTGGCGGCTTTTTACGAGGATCGGAAAGGCGTCCGACAAAGGGACGTCCGCGATGGCGCTCCAAACCGGAAGTCCCCCGACTAGCTGCCTTTCTGATCTCCTCATGCATTCCCCTTATAAGCAGGGCTGTGAGAGACTCTGGAGAATGAGGAAGAAATTATTGAAGCAAGGCAATCTCTAGCTGGCCACCTTGAGGCCTATCTCCCGGTCTCAGCTGGCAAGCAGAAAAAATGGATGGTGAGGCAACTTGGTAATGTAATTAAATGGAATTAAACAGCTTACTTCCCAGTCGCACATGGAACGCTGCATGAAAGATACAATATGGGTGTCAGTACATAGAAAGGAGAAGACAAGGAGTAGCATACTTTTACCCATGGTAAAAGTTCAGCCTCCGAACTCTTGGGATCAATGGGTATTTATTTATTTATTTATTTTGTTATTCTTATATGCCGCCCAACTCCCGAAGGACTCAGGGCGGCGTACAACATAAGAAATACAAGAATAGACAAAATTTCAAACAATTTAAAAACAGTACAAAATTTAAAAAAAACAGTATAAAAGCAGCAACAACATCCATCCATTCAACCACATACATACTTGGGGGGTAAGCTCAGATGGGTTAAGCTGTCCCCCCCACCTGCAGGAAGAGCCATGTCTTAACGGCCTTTCGGAAGGCCAGCAGAGTGGGGATGGTTCGGGTCTCTGGGGGGAGTTGGTTCCAGAGCACGGGGCCAGCCACAGAGAAGGCCCTCCCCCTGGGGCCCGCCAGCCGGCATTGCTTGGCCGACGGGACCCGGAGGAGGCCAACTCTGTGGGCCCTAACCGGTCGGAGGGAAGTGTGAGGCAGAATGCGGTCCCGGAGATATCCTGGTCCTAAGCCATGAAGGGCTTTAAAGATGGTGATCAACACCTTGAATTGGACCCGGAGACCGATGGGCAACCAATGCAGCTGGCGGAGAATCGGTGTCACATGGGTGTACCTCGGCACACCCACCACAGCACGCGCAGCCGCATTTTGCACCAACTGAAGTCTCCGGATACTCTTCAAGGGTAGCCCCATGTAGAGCGCATTGCAGTAGTCCAAACGCGAGGTGACAAGGGCATGAGTGACCGTGAGTAACGCCTCCTTCTCCAGATATGGCCGCAGCTGGTGCACCAGGCGAACCTGTGCAAAGGCCCCCCTAGCCACAGCAGAAAGGTGAAGATCTAATTTTAGCTGTGGATCTAGGAGGACCCCCAAGTTGCGGACCTGGTCTGAGGGAGTCAGTTTCGCACCCTCAAAGACCAAGGAGGGACAGTTATCATGGTCCTTAGGAGGCATTATCCACAGCCACTCGGTCTTGTCGGGATTAAGTCTAAGTCTGTTCCTCCCCATCCAGATCTTAATGTCGTCCAGGCATCGGCACATTACATCAACTGCCTCCCTGAAGTCAGACGGGGTGGTGATGTACAGCTGGGTGTCGTCAGCGTACTGATGGAAACACACCCCATGCCTGCGGATGATCTCACCCAACGGTTTCATGTAGATGTTAAACAGGATGGGCGAGAGAACCGACCCCTGGGGCACCCCACATAGTAGGGGCCTAGGGGACGATCTCTGCCCTCCTGCCAACACCGACTGCATCCGATCGGCGAGATAAGAGGAGAACCACCGCAAAACGGTGCCTCCCACTCCCAACTCGCCGAGCCGATGCAGAAGGATACCATGGTCGATGGTATCGAAAGCCGCTGAGAGGTCAAGTAGCACCAGGATGGAGGAGTTCCCCCCATCCCGGGCCCGCCAGAGATCATCCATCAGAGCGACCAAGGCAGTTTCTGTACTGTAGCCGCGCCTGAAACCCGACTGATAAGGATCTAGATGAACTGTTTCATCCAGGAGCTGCAGAAGCTGGGTCACCACCACCTTCTCTACAACTTTACCTAGAAAAGGTAAGTTGGAGACTGGACGGTAGTTTTTCAAATCGGCTGGATCCAGGGAAGGCTTCTTCAGGAGGGGTCGCACCACCGCAGCTTTTAATGACTGCGGTACGGATCCCTCTCGCAAAGAAGCGGTGATCACCGCCTGGATCCAGCCGCATGCCACCTCCCTGCTGGCCGAGACCAGCCAGGAGGGGCACGGGTCCAATAAACAGGTGGAGGTACCCATCGCTCCCATAGCCCTGTCCACATCCTCGGGAGAAACAGGCCCAAACTCTTCCCATAATGGTGGACTAAGACTCACCCCTGTCAACTCTATGGACTCTGCCATGCCGGAGTCCAAATTTGACCGAATCTGAGCGACTTTATCCGACAGAAACTCAGCGAATTCCTCAGCTCTGCCTTGTAAGTGTTCCTCGCTCCCCCCTTTAGCAAGGAGGGAGCGAGTCACCCTAAACAAGGCGGCTGGACGAGAATCTGCGGACGCAATAAGAGCGGAAAGATAAGAACGTCTTGCCGCCCTTATCGCCACTAAATAAGATCTGATGTAAATTCTTAATAGTGTTCGGTCAGACTCTGTCTTTTTTTTTCTCCAGCGGCGCTCCAGACGTCTCTTCTGGCGTTTCATCTCCCGGAGCTCCTCGGTAAACCAGGGAGCTTTCCAGGATCCACTGCCACGGAGAGGTTGCTTAGGCGCAATTCGGTCTAACGCCCCTGATGCTGCGATGTTCCAAGCATCCACCAGGGAGTCAGCCGAGTTGTGTACCAGGGTTTCAGGTATTTCCCCAAGCTCCCTCTGGAATCCTTCTGGCTCCATTAGGCGCCTGGGGCGGAACCACCTAGTCGGTCCCGCCTCCCTGCGGGGGAGGAGTGGGGTTGTGAAATCCAGCCTCAGAAGGAAATGATCTGACCATGACAGTGGGGTGGTGACTATATCCCTTATCTTCAGATCATCTCTCCACTGCCCCGAGAGAAACGCTAGGTCAAGTGTGTGACCACCCTCATGAGTCGGACCTTGAATTACTTGGGTTAGGTCCATGGTAGTCATGGAATCCATGAACTCCCGAGCTGCCCCCGAGGTTTCGCCAGCAGATGGGTAAGGGGCAGGATGAAATTTGGGGGGGAGACCTTTGGGTGAGTGGTAAGGTAAAGGTTCAGGTTCCCCTCGCACATATGTGCTAGTCGTTTCCGACTCTAGGGGGCCATGCTCATCTCCGTTTCTAAGCCAAAGAACCAGTGCTGTCTGATGACATCTCCATGGTCATGTGGCTGGCATGACTAAACACCGAAGGAGCACGGAACTCTGTTACCTTCCCACCAAAGGGGGTCCCTATTTTTCTACTTGCATTTTTATGTGCTTTAGAACTGCTATGTCATGATGTGAATATTGTCAGTTGTGAGTCTATGCAGGGTGATGCATCCCTTTTAGCAATAGCAATAGCACTTAGACTTATATACCACTTCATAGTGCTTTACAGCCCTCTCTAAACGGTTTACAGAGTTCAGCATATTGCCTCCAACAATCTGGGTCCTCATTTTACCCACCTCAGAAGGCTGAGTCAACCTTGAGCTGGTGAGATTTGAACAGCTGAACTGCTGAACTAGCAGTCAGCTGAACTTGCAGTGCTGCTTTTAACCACTCCGCCACCTCCTCCTCCTCCTATTCTAATATTATGGTTCTTCCCAATATAAGCAGAACACGTGATATGATGTTTTGCGCATGTCTACATTCCTATCCACCATTAATCACTTCTTCAGATGTGCCTTCCGAACAGGAAGGTCGTGTTACTTAGCAAAGATGTAGTTTATTAAGGATTTATTGTTTTTATATTGTTTTGTATTCAAATAAATATTTTCTATTAGACATTTAATCTCGGTTTTATTTCTAAGTATTTGAATTCCAAGGAAAAGATCCAACATCGCCTCTACGGGGATATTCTTCCCTTAACATCCTAGGTTGGCAGAAGCTGGGACAAGTAACGGGAGCTCACTCCGTTACGCGGCGCTAGGGATTCGAACCGCCGAACTGCCGACCTTTCTGATCGGCAAGCTCAGCGTCTTAGTCACTGAGCCACCGCGTCCCCTTTTGGGTGAGAGGGAGGTCTTTACAAAAGCAAATAGGTGTGTCGAAACTGTGGATATTATTTTGCATTTAGCCTTTAGAAACAGGGAAACGAAGTCATATAATCTCAACATCTGTGCTTTATCTCCGGTGAGAACGGTAGTAGGAAATGGTGTGGAAAGATGAAAAGGACTAGGATCTTCTTCGACTTTGAGATGATGGAACACCTAACCAGTGGTGGGTTCCTACCGGTGCGGTCCACTCTATAGCACTGGTAGCGGCCTGCTGGTGACGTCACAGTACCGGTGCGGTCGATTGCCGGTGCCTGGCTGCCGCCATTTAAAAAAAATTTTTTTTTAATTTTTTTTTAAAAAAATTCTTCTGTGCATGCCCAGAAGCCAAGCTTCCGGCACTGCACATGCGCTGCCTTCCTACCCCACAGTGAGTCCAAGCAGGGGAGGATGGCTGAGGGAGCGCATGAGACGCTGAAAGGAGCTATCTCCATTCCCCTCCCTTCAGCAGTCCGAGAAGCCACAAACGCGCGGTGATGATCCAAGGCATTTTCGCACATTTGAGGCTTCTCGAGCTGCTGAGGGGAGGGGGAATGGGCAGCAGTTCCCCTCCCTTCAGCAGTCCGAGAAGCCACGCCCACCCGGTCACATGGCCGGCAAGCCACGCCCACCCGGTCACATGGCTGGCAAGCCACACCCACAAAATAAGCCACACCCACAGAGTGGTAGTAAAAAAATTAGGAACCTGCCCCTGCACCTAACATAGAATAATAGGGTTGGAAGGGACCTTGGAGGTCTTCTAGTCCAACTCCTTGCTCGACCAGCAGACCTTCTTCCACTCCTGACAAAGGGCTGTCCAGGCTCTCCTTGAAAACTTCCAGTGATGGGGCACTCAACACATCCAGAAGTAAGCCATCCCCCTGAATGCTGAGTATATGTAAGGACCTGCTCCGGCTGGTCCCTTAGGAAAGCAAAACTCTTGACTCCATTGAGTTGAATCAAAAGAACTTTTACTGAGAGAAAGTGGTTGCAGAAAAGTCAGGTGGAATCTGAAATTCCTGCGCGAAGCATAAAAACAACTCTTCCATTCCCCAAAACCAACACCACCCCCCGACCAGTCCACTGGCAGACCATGGGATGCCACAAGGTTGTTTTGAGAATGCTGAGGTGCTAGGCAGATAACAGTTCACTCTCAGGGCATGCACACGCCCTGCACTTACCTGCATCCAAAACAGGCTGTGTGGGCACTCCTGGGAGGGGCGGGGTGGGCGGGGCGGGGCCAGCCAGGAGTGGGATTTGGGGGTTCTCTGAACTGCACAGAATCTTAGCTAGAGATTCTCCTGAACCCCTGTGAACCCCCAGCAGCCCACCCCTAAATTGTCTTCTAGATCAGGGTTTCTCAACCTCAGTGTGGACTCTCACAATGCTGTAATTTTGATTATCCAAACTCTAAATTTCCTATTTGTAAGTGAATGTTGGATTGCAGGACAGGCATGTTCTTTACAGCTTTACAGAGTTGGAAGGGACCTTGCAGGTCATCTAGTCCAACCCCCTGCCCAAGCAGGAGACCCTACATCTGCCTCTACCTAGGATCGAACTCACAACCTCCTGATTGTGAGGCAAGAGCTCCACCTCTAGGCCACAGCAGTTCAACAAGCACTAGGAGAATTCCCCTGAGAGGAAATCTTCGGTTCCATGGGCGTGCAGGAAGGTTGGGAATTTCCCAAAAGACAAGATAGCATGGGTCCATGCTGGATGAGGAATTCTGGGAGTTGATTTTATTTATTTATTTATTTAGGATTCTTATATGCCGCCCTACTCCCTGGGGATTCAGGGCAGCGTACAACATTTAAAGAACCACTAAACAATGTGATTAAAAACAATTTAAAATACATTTTAAAAGGCATAAAAAAATCCAACATACAGTCTCACATACATGGGGGAGACCAAGATAAAGATGTCTCAAAACCCCGCCTGCAGGAAGAGCCATGTCTTCATGGCTTTTCGGAAGGCCAGCAAGGTGGGGATAATTCGTATCTCTGGGGGGAGTTGGTTCCAGAGAGCAGGGGCCCCTACAGAGAAGGCCCTCCCCCTAGGCCCCGCCAGCCGACATTGTTTGGTTGACGGGACCTGGAGGAGACCCACTCTGTGGGACCTGACCGGTCGAAGGGAAGTGTGAGGTAGAATGCGGTCCCGGAGGTAACCTGGTCCTAAGCCATGTAGGGCTTTAAAGATGATGATCAACACCTTGAATTGTACCCGGAGACCAATGGCAGCCAATGCAACTGGCGGAGTATGGGTGTTATGTGAGTGTATCTTGACACACCCACCACAGCACGCGCAGCCGCATTTTGCACCAGTTGAAGTCTCCGAATACTCTTCAAGGGTAGCCCCCATGTAGAGCGCATTGATGAAGTCCCTGCACCTTCAATTTGCTGTGGTTGAGAAACACTACTCTAGATGGCAGCAAAACGATATGGAGAACTCTTGATTCTTTGCTGCTCGATAAAGGATGAGCAGATAACATCATGTTGCTGGAAGGATAGTTGACACCCAGCTGTAGCCTAAAGAATACAGAAGATGCAAGGCATAGAAATGCGGAGGGAGGGGAATTAAAATTAGAATTTGAGATTATCCACCAAAACTCAGTCTAAGGAATCAGGGGGCAATCAACAAGGAGGACTTTTTTCAATCAGCATGGACGTGCTCAGTGGTTTGGGTTGCCTTCGGTTGTTGCCTCCTTTCTGAGTTTGTGAGCTCCGTGAATGCACCTGGCCAGTCACTGTAGGATCCAGGAGATTGGAATAGATGTTCTTACAGCCAGATGCAGGCTCAGGGCTCTGATGATGTTCTCATCTATCAGTTGGTTGATAGATAGAAAGAAAAAAGATCAGGGCAGCTTTTCCTAGGTATATATATAAAAAAAACTCCCATAACTTTGGATCAAACCCTTGAAAGTTCTCTGACATGTCCACCAACTCTATTTCTAAAGTTGGGATATAGGAGGAAAAAGTGATTATTTAGGTAATCAGGTCTTAAAATGGAAGATGTCCAAAGAATATAGGATTTGGATGGCCACAGATGGATATTCTCTCTCTCTCTCTCTCTGTCCCTCTCCCGCCTCCTCTCCCTCTCTTCTCTCTCTCCCCCTTTCTTCCCTCTCCCATCCCCTCTTGTATTTGTGCTGATCTATGAAACATGTGGTTCCTGCTAAAAGGTATGAGAGAAAGACGAGGCGAAGACAACCAAGAGTGGGTTGTCCTATTCTTCAAACACTTGAGGACAGGACAAGAAGCAATGGGTGGAAGTTCATTAGAAAGAGTGGGTGTGCCATCACTGGAGGCTTTCAAGAAGAGACAGGACATAGCAATAGCACTTAGACTTATATACCGCTTCATAGTGCTTTCCAGCCCTCTCTAAGCGGTTTACAGAGTTCAGCATATTGCCCCCAACAATCTGGGTCTTCATTTTACCCACCTTGGAAGGATGGAAGGCTGAGTCAACCTTGAGCCGGTGAGATTTGAACAGCTGAACTGCTGAACTGCAGTGCTGCATTTTAACCACTGCACCACCTCGGCTCTTAATGGACATTCCGTTTGCCTGGAACGGTATAGGGCAGTGATGGCTAACCTTTTTGTCGCCGAGTGCCAAAAGCGTGCACACGTGTGCGCACCCATAATGCAATGTGCATGTGACCCCCCCACGTGCACCCTGCCCCCGTGCATGCACACTTGGGGGACCCCCACCCCACACCTGCATGTGTGATACCCCGCATGTGCCCCCGCATGCGCGTGCAACCACCCACATGCACGCATGACCCCCTGCATGCATGTTTCACCCCTGCATGCACCCCACCCCATGAATGCATGCACAACTCCCACCCGTACACACCCACACATGCACACACATCTCCTGCATTCGCCCACCCCCGCACATGCGTGGCAGAGAACTGAAAACCAGCTGGTTGGTGGGAGGCATGCGCACATGCACGGTGGAGCTGAGCTGGAGTGGCGACTCACATGCCCACAGAGAGGGCTCTGCATGCCACCTGTGGCACACATGCCATAGATTTGCCATCACGGGTATAGGGTCTCCTGCTTGAGCAGGGGGTGGACTAGAAGACCTCCAAGGTCCCTTTATACTCTTATTATTCCATTCTATCCTGCATCCAATCTCTTCTACAAGACCTCTGGAAGTTTGGGCCCTGCTGATTATTTTTCTCACGAAGTCTGCAGCTGAGAAAAAAGGCCCGTTTTTTGAGATGTCACCTAAATAAGATTGAAAGCCTACCAGCCCATTCTCCAGTTACTCAGAAAGCAATTTGGTGGTCATTTGGCTCTCTTCCCTGCCCTTAAACGGTCTGTTCATTCACATCGAAGTTCTTTCATATCATCCTTATTGCACCCCGCAGAATTAATTGAGTGCAAGAGTTTTGCTGAGATGCTTGGTGCCCTCTCTGCAGACCCTCCAGTTTCCTTCTCCCCCCCCCCTTTTTTTTGTGCGGCTCAAGAGTCAGAAATGATTAGCATTTGATGAGCTCCTGTTTCAAGACTTCAGTCTCATGTACTTTGAAATTGAAATTCTTTAGCCTGCAAGGGGACTTGAACTCTGACAGCTGACTTATTGAACTTTCTTAAGCCGTAACTGGCAAAGAAGGTAAATCTATCAGGGCTTCCTTATACAGGAGCAGGATTTGGAAAAGAAGAAGAAGAAGAAGAAGAAGAAGAAGAAGAAGAAGAAGAAGAAGAAGAAGAAGAAGAAGAAGAAGAAGAAGAAGAAGAAGAAGAAGAAGAAGAAGAAGAAGAAGAAGAAGAAGAAGAAGAAGAAGAAGAAGAAGAAGAAGAAGAAGAAGAAACATAAAAGCTACACAACTGACTCCTACACAACTGACTCACACACAATGCAGAAGCAGCTGGACTTCACACAAAATGATACCAGTCATAGTATGACTTGGAGAGAAAAAGGACCATCAACAATGGTCACACATACAAAGGTGTTGCCTAAACAGCCAAATAAACATCGAATCTAATTCCATGGTGGAGCTTTATCTATTCTCCACATATATACCGTATTTTTCAGAGTATAAGACGCACCTTAGTTTTGGGGGAGGAAAATAAGGAAAAAAATCTACCTACCAGGTATTTATCTGGTTAGTGTCCTTAGTCTGCTCAGCTTCAGCACATTATTTTATCCCCTGGTTAGGGCTGAAGAAATATTCTTCAAAGGGAGTAGGAATGAAAACAAGCCTGCAAAGACTTAGGGCTGGAAAAAAACTTCTTCAGACAGAGTAGGAAGCCGGGAAGATCGTTAGTGCCTCGTTAGGGCTGGGTGAAAAAAGCTTCGAAAAAGCTACATTCTGAGTATAAGACGCACCCAAATTTTCAGCCTCTTTTAGGGAGGAAAAAGGTGCGTCTTATACTCCGAAAAATACAGTAATCTTTATTAAGTTTTTACATTTAAAAACAACAACAAACAAAACCAAAAACCAACAAACAAAACCAACAAACAAAAATGACAAAGAATAACAAGTATTTGCAAACAACAATAGTCAATCACTATTACAGCATTGTCAAGACATTTGTTTCATATTTTTATATATATATATATATATATATATATATATATATATATATATATATATATATATATATATATATATATATATATATATATATATATATATATATATATCTTTGTGTGTGTGTGTGTGTGTGTGTGTGTGTGTGTGTGTGTGTGTGTGTGTGTGTGTAGGATTTTTTTGCTGATAAATGAAAATAAAGGGAGACTATTATAGATCTATTTCGAGCTTATTTTGCTCTCGTCAGATAGCCATACCCCTTACTGGGATTTGAACCCGGGCCGGCTGCCTTGCAGGGCAGCAACTTAACCATTAGGCCATAGGCTCTGTTCCCAATCAGCTCTTTCACCAGGAAAGGGTTATATATGTTTTTCTGTCGTGTTATCCTGGTGTACCCAAATATGGGAGAGAAAGCATCACAGCTTCCTTTTTGCCTTTCAGCCCCGTCACTGGGACCATCCAGGCTGTTTTTAATATAGCTGACACACTAATCTATATGTGTAGGATTTTTTTGCTGATAAATGAAAATAAAGGGAGACTATTATAGATCTATTTCGAGCTTATTTTGCTCTCGTCAGATAGCCATACCCCTTACTGGGATTTGAACCCGGGCCGGCTGCCTTGCAGGGCAGCAACTTAACCATTAGGCCATAGGCTCTGTTCCCAATCAGCTCTTTCACCAGGAAAGGGTTATATATGTTTTTCTGTCGTGTTATCCTGGTGTACCCAAATATGGGAGAGAAAGCATCACAGCTTCCTTTTTGCCTTTCAGCCCCGTCACTGGGACCATCCAGGCTGTTTTTAATATAGCTGACACACTAATCTATATGTGTAGGATTTTTTTGCTGATAAATGAAAATAAAGGGAGACTATTATAGATCTATTTCGAGCTTATTTTGCTCTCGTCAGATAGCCATACCCCTTACTGGGATTTGAACCCGGGCCGGCTGCCTTGCAGGGCAGCAACTTAACCATTAGGCCATAGGCTCTGTTCCCAATCAGCTCTTTCACCAGGAAAGGGTTATATATGTTTTTCTGTCGTGTTATCCTGGTGTACCCAAATATGGGAGAGAAAGCATCACAGCTTCCTTTTTGCCTTTCAGCCCCGTCACTGGGACCATCCAGGCTGTTTTTAATATAGCCGACACACTAATCTATATGTGTAGGATTTTTTTGCTGATAAATGAAAATAAAGGGAGACTATTATAGATCTATATATATGAGGGTTTTTTTATTCATATCCTATTATTGGTGTCTATAATTCTTATCTTGGTTTGTCATCTTATAGCAAAAAAGCATGAACATTTATGGATATTTCTCAATATTTTTAAGTTTGGGTTTCGTTTTAACCAATTATACATTTTATTCCATATTTCATAAAATTCCATATCATCTTTTCCTCGTATCTCCATCGTCAATTTACACATTTCTGAACACTCTGAACCAGAAGTATTTGTTACTAACGATTCATGCGAACCGGCCCAAACTGGTAGCATTTCACCCCTGGTAGGAAGTATTTTTAATTGGCTTTAATTCTTGAAAACATTTAACAGGGTGTTCCATAATGTGAGAATGACAACTCAACTCTGTTCTCCAGCTTTCTTGTTTAGAAAATATATATATATTTGGGCATTGAATGGAATGATTGATTGACATTCTGTATGTGCACTGGAATATTTATATCCACAAAAGTGAAGATTAATCAGCGATTCTTTGAAACAACATTCCCCCACTCAAAAAAAAACCCACTCAGAGACAGCACATCTCTTTGAATTTCTCTCTCTAAGAGGCAAAATGGTGGCAGCTGATATCTCTCAGAAACCTGGGATTATCCTTTTTGTGTAAAGACATTTGGCTTATGCGAATGACAAACCCTGACAATCGTTTTGAGATGTGTCTAAATCTCTCAGGATTTTGATCTTGCCCTTCTTTTTTCATCCTTCAATTAGCTGATTAATTGACAAGGCTACTTTCAACAGAATCAGAGAACTGCAGACTTCAAATGATAATTTAACTAAACATTTTTATTTTATTTTATTTATTTTATTTATTTATTTATTTTTGTCAAGTACGTGTTGGTAATATACATAGATATAACATTGTTTATATACATAAGATGGGTATTGATAAGAGGGAACATTAGGACAGGGACGGTAGGCACGCTGGTGCATTTATGCACGCCCCTTACTGACCTCTTAGGAATCGGGTGAGGTCAACAGTGGACAGTCTAAGGGTAAAGTTTTGGGGGTTTGGAGACGAAACCACAATGTCAGGTAGTGAGTTCCAGGCATTTACCACTCTGTTGCTAATGTCGTATTTTCTACAGTCAAGTCTGGAGCGGTTCACTTTGAGTTTGTATCTGTTGTGTGCTCGTGTATTGTTGTGGTTGAAGCTAAAGTAGTCATTGACAGGAAGGACATTGTAGCAGATAATTTTATGAGCTATGCTTAGGCCGTGCCGAAGGCGATGTAGTTCTAAGTTTTCTAAGCCCAGGATTTCAAGTCTGATTGCGTAAGGTATTCGGTTGCAAGTAGAGGAGTGGAGGACTCTTCTTGTAAAGTATCTCTGGACATTTTCTAATGTATTTATGTCTGATATGCGGTGTGGGTTCCAGACAGATGAGCTGTATTCAAGGATTGGTCTGGCGAATATTTTGTATGCTCTGGTTA
Source organism: Diadophis punctatus similis (assembly GCA_023053685.1). NCBI lineage: Eukaryota > Metazoa > Chordata > Lepidosauria > Squamata > Dipsadidae > Diadophis > Diadophis punctatus. The sequence continues at coordinate 5,820,159 of JALIGW010000018.1, forward strand.
GTAGTGTGATATTACCGGAGAAGAAGCTACGTAAGATTAGGTTAACAGTTCTTGAAGCCTTTTTGGCGATGTTGTTGCAGTGGGCTTTGGCACTTAGGTCATTTGAGATGGGTATTCCAAGGTCTTTGTCAGGGTAAGGGTCGTCTGCAAGGTCTTGTCTGTTCAGCTTGTATTTGGTGTTCTGATTTTTTTTGCCAATGTGTAGGACAGAGCATTTGTTGGTTGAGATTTGGAGTTGCCAGATGTTTGACCATTCTGACACAAAGTCTAGGTCTTTTTGGAGGATAGCAGTGTTGTCTGTGGTGTTGATAATTTAACAAAACATTGGATACCCTGTTCAGATTTTTCTGAAAAACAAAATTTGAGACATTGAAGCTAGCATCTTTCAGATCAAATGTCTCCCTTCCGTTCCAGAAGTCTTTAACTATGCTCACCTCTCTTTTACATTTCCTTCTTAACCTAGTGTTAGATCATGAAATGGTAAAAAGGAGAGGGGGGGAACTAGATTTATGCAATTAAAAAAACAAAAGTGAAAAATATTTTATTGTATTTTGTTTTTCTGGTGAGAAGATAAATGGGAAAGGAAAGCCACCCTCAATGTAAATAATTAGTATTTAGCACTAGCAATACCACTTAGACTTATATATTGCTTCATAGTGCTTTACAGCCCTCACTAAGCAGTTTACAGAGTCAGCCTATTGCCCCCAACAATATGGGTCCTCATTTTATCGACCCCAGAAGGATGGAAGGCTGAGTCAACCTTGAGCCGGTCAAAATCAAACTAATGACAGTGGGCAGAGTTAGCCTGCAATACTGCATTCTAACCACTGCGCTACCATTGTTCCTATTTATTTACTTTGCTTCTGCCATCCCAAGAGCTCAAGGATATGCCCATGCCTCTCACTTCTAATAAGTCTTTGAAGTAGTGTAGGTTGAAAAGGACAAGATAGTCCAAAATCATCTGGGGGTGAGGTGGGGACTGAACCCAGGTGCCTCAATAGCCAACTATTGAAGCTCTACTGTGTTCTGAAAAGGAGATCTGGAGGTAGATTTATCCTAGATTTCTCTAGGATGAGTTAGTTTTTTATGGACCAGATGCTTGAAGTACAAGCAGGTGAATGACACCTGGATATGCTCCACCCAACCTTAATGACACCTTTATGCAAAAGACTTAGAATATAGAATTATAGGGTTGGAAGGGACATCCGAGATGTTCTGGTCCACTACTCCCGAAAGGGTCAGAAGAACCAGTTTTGCAAACAAAGAAGGCGAATCGTATCATCTACATTGTGCAAAATGGCTCATGGACTCAAAGCTAATATTTAGCCTTTTTGTGAACTGGTCCAATCATCCGCAATGCAGAATTGGAGGTTCTCTGCGAGGCTTTTTAGGAAGAGAAGAGCTCTTAGCTCAGTGTTTCTCAACCTTGGCAGTTTGAAGATGTGTGGACTTCAACTCCCAGAATTCCCCAGCCAGCAACGCTGGCTGGGGAATTCTGGGAGCTGAAGTCCACACATCTTCAAACTGCCAAGGTTGAGAAACACTGTCTTAGCTTAACAAGTTGCTTATATTTCAGGAGACGAGGAAGTTGAAAACAGGCTCTACTCAATTTCCAGCACTCAACCAAGCATTAAAGGAATCCATCTTCCAGTCCAGGAATGGAGATATGATAGCCACTCTGCTGCTGTTAAACAAAAGAGCTCAACATCTGTCAACATTTGCCGTTCTGGTTGAGTTCTTGCAAGCAATCGTTTAATAACATCTGGAAAGGCCAAAACATCTTCAGTCCCAGTTTTAGCCTTTAAACATGCTTCCCAGCTGATGCTCAGATCTTGCTGCTTAATCATCAGATGACAATTTCCTTTCTTCTACATTTCACTTATGACAGCTGTGTTTCATGAGTAAAAGTCATGGACTGACAGCACCTAGAAATGAAACTTTTGAGAACAGAATCAAGGACTGAGGGAGGTGGTGGGCTCCTGTTTGTTGGATGCAGTCAAGGAGAACACCCATCTATTGGAGAGTAAACCAAATTCTGGAACTGACCCCGGAGTGAACTAGATAGCCTAAACCCGTGATGGCGAACCTATGGCATGCGTGCCACAGGTGGCACGCAGAGCCATATCTGAAGGCACGCGAGGCGTTGCCTTATGTCAGCTCCAGTGTGCATGTGCATGCTGGCTAGCTGATTTTTGGCCTTCCGGGGGGTGGGGGGAGGCCGTTTTTTGCCTTCTCCAGGCTTGAAGGTTTTCCTGAAGCCTGGGGAGTGTCACGGTGTGAATATTGCCAGTTGTGTGTCTATGCAGGGTGATGCACCCCTATCCTAATATTATGGTATATTCCAATACAAGCAGAACACGTGATATGATGTTTTGCGCATGTGTGCATTCCTAAGCCACCATTAATCTTCTTCTGCCTTAGCTCTTGACCTGAACGGTCGTGTTTCTTAGCAAAGATGTAATGATTCAGGATTTATTGTTTTTGTACTGAAATAAATACTTTCTATTAGACTTTTAATCTCGGTTTTATTTCTAACTGTCTGAATTCCAAGTAAAGATCCCAATCGCCTCTATGAGATCTTATTCTCATTCTTAATAGGGAGGGCGAAAAATGGCCCAATGGGCTTACCAGACGTCCGGAGGCTTCAGTGAGGCCTGCGTGCATGCGTGGGGGGGCAGCGTGGGGGGGGTTGTGCATGCATGCACAGGGGGGGAGGGCATTGCATTATGGGTGTGTGCACACAGCCTTTTGGCACCCGAGCAAAAAAAGGTTAGCCATCACTGGCCTAAACCAAGTCTTCCAACTTAAATTCTATGATCCTTTGCATAAGATATTTCCAGGTTTGGTATCATAAATCATCAGCAAGTGCCCTACTACAGCTTCTATTTTTTATTTTCATTAAATAGCAAGAGCAACAGCACTTAGACTTATATACTGCTCCATAGTGCTTTACAGCCCTCTCATCCGTTATAACTTTGAGAGACGGGTCTAAGTGACCGGTCATAAGACGAGGACTACGTGCCTTAACCTTGGTTAGATGTGTGTGGTTTAGCCGGATGTTTAATTTACTCGGGGATGTGCACAAACCCAGAGAACGGGTTTAATTCAAGCACCCTCAATGATGTGCTTACAGGGTCTATCATTCTGAAGTTGTGTGACAAGATAACACAGCCTTCGGCGATTTCCAATTTGAATTCCATCCTTGTGTTTTCAAAAATGAGGGCAAGAAATTGCTATCAACTGCTAGAGCACGTTGTAGCCTAATTCAGGGCAAGCTTGTGGAGTCAATGACAAAGTGTTTAGTAATGGCAGGGGTGTTGGATTTTGATGCTCCCATTTGTTATAGTTCTTTCTCTCTCTCTCTCTCTTTTCTTCCTCAGCACTCTCCCCCAACACCCTCAAACTGTAAAAATATTGGCTGAATTAAGTGACCACGTCCTTCCCCTTTCTCGGCTGCTTTCTGGGTGATTTATAGTACCGTGGAGTGTTTGGTACTCACAATACCTGCAGAAGCTGTGACTTGATGCTTTGTAGGAAGCAAAAAGAGAAACAATGGGGGTGGGGGTGGGGGAAAACATTTATTTAAGTGCCCGTGATTAAAACACAAGCTTTGTCAACTTGCAATTCAGGACATGCAGTTAAGCAGAGGCAATCTTCAATTCTTCACTTGAAAAGAGACTTAAAGTTTTCTAAGAAAACTCTCAAGGGGGGGGGGGGTTAGGCAACAGGGTTTCTTAATAGGATCTGAAATCCTCCAGAACTTCTTGTCCACAAAGAGGTACCCTGTTTCCCCCAAAATAAGACCTCCCCTGATAATAAGCCCAATCGGGCTTTTGAGTGCATGGCAATAAGGCCAAGCGCTTATTTCAGGGTTCAAAAAATATATATAAGACAGGGTCTTATTTTTGGGGAAACACGGTATGTATTGATACTGCCCTACATGCTGGACACACAGGGCCTTTTTTAAAAAAAAATTGAACTGAAATTCCTACCTGTTGGTAGGAAACTAGGCGTTGTTGAGTTGAGTTGAGTTGGGCTGGGCTGAATTGAATTGAATTGAATTGAATACTTTATTTGGCTCAGTGTGATTAGACACACAAGGAATTTGTCTTCGGTACGGAAGCTCTCAGTGTATATGCAAAGCAACAAAATCATAATCACCATCACCATCACCACTACCACCATCATCCTCATCCTCATTGGGGTAGAGCTTAATCCATTCGAGCTCACCCCCAAGTATGTATGGTTGTTGAATGGCTGTTCGATGTTCTTTTATACTGTGTTTTTTAAATTTTTAAATTTGTTTTTAATTAATATTTAATATTTGGTCATTCTTGTATTTTTCTCTGTTGTACGCCGCCCTGAGTCCTTCGGGAGTTGGGCGGCATATAAGAATACCAAAATAAATAAATAAATAAATCCTCATCCTCATTCATCATCATGGCAATAAGAGGAAGGAGTTAAGAAGATAATAAGAAGGATAAATGATAATGCTAATTGAAATGCCTACCTGTTTGTAGGAAACTAGGTATTGAGTTGAGTTGAGTTGAGTTGAGTTGAGTTGAGTTGAGTTGAGTTGAGTTGGGTTGGGTTGAGCTGAGTTGAGTTGAATTGAATTGAATTGAATACTTTATTTGGCTGAGTGTGATTAGACAGACCTACTACATGGGTAAATATACATAGACCTACTACATTGGTAAATATACATAGACATTAGACAGCACTGTGAGAATTAAGTGTTCAGCAGAGAGTGATGACAGGTAGGGAAAAAACAGTCTAGATGCTTTGGCCTGCCATGCTCTATAGCGTTGTCAGAAGGGAAGGAGTTGAAACAGTTTATGACCAGGAAATGAGGAGTGTGTAGACATTTTCTCAGCACTCTTTCTGACTCACACAGTATACAAGTCTTCTGTGGAAGGTAAGTTGGTTGCGATTGTTCTTTCTGCAGTCTTAACTATCTGTTGGAGTCTGTAATCAGGGGTGAAATTCAGCAGGTTCTGACAGGTTCTGGAGAACCGGTAGCAGAAATTTTGAGTAGTTCGGAGAACCTGCAAATACCACCTCTGGCTGGCCCCAGAGTGGGGAGGGAATGGGGATTTTGCAGTATCCTTCCCCTGCCACGCCCACCAAGCCACACCCACCAAGCCACACCACGCCCACCAAGCCACACCCACCAAGCCACACCACGCCCACCAAGCCACACCCACAGAACCAGTAGGATAAAATTTTGAATTTCACCCCTGCTGTACCTGCCCTGTTTGGTTGCTGTTCCAAACCAGACAGTTATAGAAGTACAAATGACAGGCTCAAAAAAGATAGATCTGAAGGGAGGACTCTCTCTAAGGTCTTCCCTTAGAATGGAATAGAAGCGTGGAAAGCCAAGGAAGCTGCAGATGATTAGTGAGAGGGTTGAGGAATAGAAGTGTCAAGCCAAGCTACATTGACTTTCTGTTTCTTCATTGACTAAATGCAATACCACCATGGAAGTTCATGAGAAGTTGTCTGAAGCCTTCTCCTTTTAGAGAAGTTTCTGTCCTTGTGCCAAATTGAAATAAAACTGGAAGAAAACACGCAGGACGATTTCTTGCCCTGGAACCGTTCAGTCTCATTTTTGATATATGTTTGTATATAAATTTGTTTTAACCTTTTAAATGAGAAGTTGGCCACTGCAAAATGAAACAGAACAGTAGCCTCCAGCATCATCTTTATTTATAAGAATGCCTCTCAGCTCCACCATGGTCAGATAGGGTGGATGAAAAAGTAAAATGATCAGTAACTGCAATGCAGTATGCATTTTGGGGAAGATTACTTCTCTACTTAGAAACACACACACACACAACTATACAGAAGTAAGATGGAGCAGAAGCTCATATCCAGGGCAGAGGTGGGTTCCTGCCTGCTTTTGCCGGTGCGGTTAATAGCTGTTGTTCGGCGCAGAGCCGAAGAGAGCCGGTGCGGGAGCTTTCCACGGGCGCTTTCCCAGCCCGCATGGACGCCGCCAATTGTGTTCTTTTGCCCTCTGCGCATGCAGAACACTTTGCGCATGCGCAGAGGGCAAAAGAACGCAATTTGCGGTGTCCATGCAGGCGGCAGCAGCGCCCGGGGAAAGCCCCCGTGCCACGAACGGCAGCAGCATCTTCGGCTCTGCGGCGAACAACAGCTATTAACCACACCGGCAGGAACCCACCTCTGATCCAGGGGACCTATAGGGCTAAACTAGCATATTCCTTACTGTCCATCCCACTATGGAGATGCTTGGTGACTATGTCAGTCATTTTATGAGCACAGGGACATCATGCTCCCAAAGTTAAAAATGTACCGGATGGTCTGACATTTGGAGACATTTATCTTTGTTCTTCTCATTATTAATTTTTGCATTGCTGTCCACTGAATATCAGAAGAACAGAAAGACCACAGCTTACTGGTACAAATTGTCAGCATGGTGTAATGATGAAGGTATTGGCTTAAAAACAGGACACTTGTGAGTTCTAGTCCTTCATTGGAGATGAAGAACATCTGGGTGGCTTGGAGTCACTCCCTTTTTCTCAGTCCAACCCATAGGGTTGTTGTGGGGAAAATAGGCAGAGCACTAAATTATATATCATCTTGTGTTGACCAAAATAAACATGGGGAAAAAAACTAATTATAAACAAAAAGAAGCTGATGTGCACCAAAAATTCTATTAATTCCTTGACTGAAAGAGATCCATTTCAATTCTGCTTTCTTTCTTCTATCCCAAAGTGCTTTTTCAAGAGGCAACTGGACTTTCTGGTTTTTCTTTGAAGACATTTCACTTCTTATTCAAGAAGCTCATTCAAGAAGAAGGATGGATTGGACTAGATGACCTACAAGGTCCCTTCCAACTCTGTTAAGCTGTATGTGTGTAAGCTTCACCAGAGCTGAAGAAGCTTCTTGGATGAGAAGCGAAACATCTTCAAGGAAAACAGTTGCCTGGACAAAAGCCCCTTTGGAATGAACTAAACTTGGTTAGTTTTAACCAAAGTTTGTGGGGTTTCCTATATTGCAAGAACCAAGTGGGTTTATTAGTTTATGATTCAAACTATTGTGCAAAGAAGCAATGAGAAGCAAAGCACCAGAAAGCAAGACACACACACACACACACACAAAACCCCAATGGATGGATGTGATTAAGGAGAGAAGCAACCTGGAATTAAGGAGAAATTTCCTAACAATTAAAACAATCAGTGGAACAACTTGCCTTCAGAAGTTGTGGGTGCTGCTCTATCAGTGGAAGTTTTCAAGAAGAGATTAGACAACCATTTGTCTGAAATGGTATAGGGCAGTGATGGCGAACCTTTTTTGGTTCACGTGCCAAAAAGGAGGTTGCCCACACCCATTCCCTCCCCCCCCACGCATGCGCACAACACCCCACCATGCTGCCCCCTGCGCATGCGCGGCACACACCCACCCGCGCAAAGGCCTTACCGGAGCCTGGGACGGTAAAAAACGACGAAACGGGCAAACCGGAAGTTCGGAAAAATGCACTTCCGGTTTGTCTGTTTCGTCGTTTTTTTGCATTCCGGGGCTTCAGGGAGCTTCCCTGAACTCTCCGGAGTGCAAAAAACAGCTCACCGGCAAACCGGAAGTGCGTTTTTCCTCACTTCCGGTTTTTCCGTTTTGTAGTTTTTTTCATTCCGGGGCTTCAGGAAGCTTCCCTGAACCCTCCAGAGTGCAAAAAACAGCTCACCGGCAAACCAGAAGTGATTTTTCCACACTTCCGGTTTGCCGGTGGGCAACGCTCGCGTGCCCTCCGCTATGGCTCCGCGTGCCACCTGTGGCACGCGTGCCATAGGTTCGCCACCACGGGTATAGGGTCTCCTGCTTGAGCAGGGGGTTGGACTAGAAGTCCTCCAAGGTCCCTTCCAGCTGTATTCTGATTAATTGATGGATTGATGTAAATGACATCATGATACAGTAGGCCCACAATAACGGCAGAAAGATATGCATAAAATGAACATTAGCTGAGCTGCCCTTACAAATGTTCGGGCTAAGCTGACATCCAAATATTCACTCTTCTTCTAATGTCACATTTGACTTTGTTCACTTTCTTCGACTCGGTACTTTTCTTTTCGCTGATGAGTTGGAGCAGCGTGCATTATATAATGACTCCTCCTGGATCTAATTACTCTTTAATTTAAATGCATACACCAACCCAGCAAGGCTCTTGAGAAAAAAGCCAGAAATGTCACTAAAAGCATCTACTGGATGACCTTTTATGGTGCCCATTATGTAATAAAGAGCATCTCAAATCTCACAAAAATGACTTTCTCACGGGTCACTTTCAGCATCCCATCCCCAATTTAATTTCCTTCCCACCTGTATTCAAATTTATGAAAGTAGACATGGGACATGAAGACACATTGTTCCCAGTTTCTTAGATCTTCCACTAGAATGTACCGTATTTTTCGGAGTATAAGATGCATCTTTCCCCCCCCATAAAAGTGGCTGAAAATTTGGGTGCATCTTATACTCCCAATGTAGCTTTTCTGAAGCTTTTTTTTCCAGCCCTAAGGAGGTGCTAACGATCTTCCCGGCTTCCTACTCCGTCTTTGCAGGTTTGTTTTCATTCCTACTCCTCTGAAAAAGGTCTTTTCAGCCCTAACGAGGTGCTAACGATCTTACTGGCTTGCAGCATTCTTTTATTCCTACTCCCTCCGAAGTAGTTTTTTTCCAGCCCTAAGTCTTTGCAGGCTTGTTTTCATTCCTATTCCCTCTGAAAAAGGGTTTTTCAGCCCTAACCAAGGGATAAAATAATGTGCTGAAGCTGAACAGACTAAGGACGCTAGTCAGATGAATACCTGGTAGGTAGATTCCCCCCTCCCTATTTTTCTCCCCCAAAACGAAAGTGTGTCTTATACTCCGGTGCGTCTTATACTCTGAAAAATACGGTACTTTAAATAAGAGGGAGGGGGAAAATATTTTCCTTGTGTTGATGCTTCAACCATTCCCTCTTGCTCAAGAGGAAAGACAAGTAAAATCTCCAATTTCTCTTCCCTTAAAAATATCTATATTGTCAAGAGCAAAAAAAAAGAAAAGAAAAGAAAAAGAAACCTATGGTTTAAATGAATCTCTTTTCCCCTTTTGTGCTATCAAGGATAAAAGAACATTCTAGATAAAAGGAAGGGTGGTTCCCCCCCCCCCCCACCCCTAGGCTCCAAAGAGTAAACTTTAGACTTAGGCTGGGGCATGGCTGCATACACACTAGGCTTATCTTGTTTTTGCTCAAAAACAGATATTTCTTTCCTTTCATTAACTCGCTAAAACAAACAGCCCATGATTCCTTGCTCTCCTCAGAGTTTACAACAGCTTCACCGCGTAACTCTGGAGTTGAAGTATTTTTTTAAAAAATGAATCAAGTTGAAGGAAACAAATAAAGAGGGAATTGTTTAAAGGGTGGTGTGTGGGTGGGGGCTGACTTTGTGTTTCTTTCTTTCTTTCAAAAAGACCAAACGGAGAGGCTTTCTGAGATTAAACAGGTTCTTCCTGCAAGTATTAGCAATTCAGAAATTATCCCTAGGTCGATTAAATCATAATTATGGTTAAAGGAAACTCTTGAAAGAGATTGAGCTGGTCTCCGTGGGGTTGGAAGCTTAAGCAAAATCAAGTTTTTACGGACAATTGAAGAGGGGGATATCTCACTTGGGAAATGAGGGTGGGGTGTGTGTGAAACTTTCCCCCAAAATTTCTGGAAAGATGGTGTAGGGAGTTAACACCCACCCCTCTCCTAGAAAATGACATATTTTAGGAAATATTAAAAAGGCAGAATATTATATTTCCCCGGATGAGAAAATGGAGAAACATGTTTTTAGGCAGGAAACAGACTCACTCTTAGTATTTATTTATTTATTTATTTTGTGAGATTTATATACCGCCTCACAGTGCAAGCACTCTCTAAGCGGTTTACACCAGTAAGCAATGTATATTTATATTGCCCCCAACAATCTGGGTCCTCATTTTACCTACCTCGGAAGGATGGAAGGCTGAGTCAACCTTGAGCCGGTGAGATTTGAACCGCTGACCTGCGGATCAGTGTCAGCTAAAGTGGCCTGCAGTACTGCCTCTAACCGCTGCGCCACCTCGGCTCCGCACTTTTGTCAATGGACCATCAAGGCCTGAGCCCAGCTCACTCATTTCCCCCACCTTTGTCAATGGGCAGTCTATTCTACTTAACAAAGATCTACCCCCTTCAGGCAGACCCATCTAGCAAACAGAAACTCAGCAATGGCACCTGGGAAGATTACATCAGCCAAGCCTGGGACACAGACAAAAGCCTACAGAGTTAGCTAAAACCTCCATCCCCTGGGAGTCTGACCACCAATCAGAGTGCATTTATTTATTTTATTTATTTATTTATTTTATTTGTCAAAACGTGTACAAGATAACATGTATGATATAAACATAAACAAAAGGTATAGGTAAAAATTAGACAATAGGACAGGGACGGTAGGCATAGTGGTGCGCTTATGCACGCCCCTTACAGACCTCTTAGGAATGGGGAGAGGTCAACAGTAGACAGTCTAAGGTTAAAGTTTTTGGGGTTTGGGGAAGAAACCACAGAGTCAGGTAGTGCATTCCAGGCATTGATCACTCTGTTGCTGAAGTCGTATTTTCTGCAGTCGAGTTTGGAGCAGTTTACATTGAGTTTGAATCTATTGTGTGCTCGTGTGTTGTTGCGATTGAAACTGAAGTATTCATTGACAGGTAGGGCATTGTGGCAGATGATTTTATGAACTACATTTAGATCAGATCGAAGGCGACGTAGCTCTAAGTTGTCTAAGCCCAAAATTTCAAGTCTGGTGGAATAAGGTATTCTGTTGAGAGCAGAGGAGTGGAGGACTCGTCTTGTGAAATATTTCTGGTCTCTCTCAATTGTATTAATGTCTGATATGCAGTGCGGGTTCCAGACAGGTGAGCTGCATTCGAGAATTGGTCTGGCAAATTTCTTATACAGGAACATTTATATTTTATAATATAAGAAATATATTTCTTATATATTTCTTTTACAGGAACAGGAAACTCTGAGGTGAGGCCCAACAGAGGGTATAAAAACTCAGGGACTCTCAGCCCTTCTCCCTTCTTTTCTTCTTCAACATCTTTGAGGCATGTGATCCCACTTTTCCCCAGGACCTCAAACCATGTGGCCCTGCTGTGTCAGGCAGTGATTTTATATTGCCTGTTACATGTATATGCAGGGGAGATGCATCCCTATCAAATATAATGGTTTATTCCTGAGCACGTGATTAATATGTTCCTAGTACACATGTGTACATTCCTTTCTTTGATCCTTCCTTTTTCTTCAGCTTCTGTAAGGAGCAAGACCTGTTTTATAGCCAAGATGTGATTCATTATTTTGTACCGAAATAAATATTTTCTACTTTAGTATTTTAAACTGCGGTTTCTTTTTATAATGTCAGAGTTCCAGGGAAAAGATCTATTTCGCCTCTGATGAGAGTAATTCTTATCTAACATGCTGTCCACCATTAAACCATCTTTCCAAACAGCCTCCATGCTTCCAGTGTCTTTTCCCCCACTTGGAACTGAACCCAGAAGGACATTTCATACAAATATGGGAAGAGCAAACCCAGGGGCGGGTTCCTAATTTTTTTACTATCACTCTGTGGGCGTGGCTTATTTTGTGGGTGTGGTTTGCCAGTCTTTTGACCAGGTAGGCATGGCTTCTCGGACTGCTGAAGGGAGGGGAACTGAGATAGGTCCTGCCGCCCGTTCCCCCTCCCCTCAGCAGCTTGAGAAGCCTCAAACATGCAAAAATGCCTAGGATCATCACCGCACGTTTCGTGGCTTCTCGGACTGCTGAAGGGAGGGGAACTGAGATAAGTCCTGCCGCCCATTCCCCCTCCCCTCAGCAGCTCGAGAAGCCTCAAACATGAAAAAATGCCTAGGATCATCTCCGCGCGTTCATGGCTTCTTGGACTGCTGAAGGGAGGGGAATGGAGATAGCTCCTGCCGCCTGTTCTTTCAGCATCTCATGCGCTCCCTCAGCTATCCTTCCCTGCTTGGACTCACTGTGGGGTAGGAAGGCAGTGCATGAGCAGTGCCGGAAACTCGGCTTCTGGGCATGCACAGAAGTAAATTTTTAAAAAATTAATTTTTTAAAAAAAATGGTGGCGCCCAGGCACTGGCAACCGACCGCACCGGTACTGTGACATCACCAGTGGGCCGCTACCGGTGCTATAGAGTGGACCGCACTGGTAGGAACCCACCACTGAGCAAACCGTGTCTCCTGTGCTGTCTCCAAATCAAAACCGCCTGGTACTCACAAAGATGAAGCCTAACTCGAGAAGGTCTTTACTTTTGATGCACTGGGATAAATCCTGGCTGAACTGACCTGATTCAGAAGTTTAATAACTGGCAGGTCTCCCTTAAATAATAGCTGTCCAACTACAGGTTTTAGAGGAGGAATATTAAAGTAATATATCAACAGCTTCTAGTATGTTCTGTTCTCTTTGTAGCTCTGAGCAGGAACTTTGAAGAATTATGATGGGGTTTAAGAATTCTGTTTCTTTGCAGCACAAACATCCCTAAATATATATATATATATATATATATATATATATATATATATATATATATATATATATATATATATATATATATATATATATATATATATATATATATATATATATATATATATATATATATATATATATATATATATATATATATATATATATATATATTCACTTATTCCAATCAGGTCCATAAATTTGTTTTCTTCCCCTCCTCAGTCTGTCTTGAACTTATAATTATTTCCTAAACTCTGATTCTTTGTTCTTCTTTTCTTGTGTGGTTTAGCAGAATCTGTCTTGAATAAGTTATCTATCGCCAATATTTTTTCACTTCACCTTTAGCTGCAGTTGTCAAATTTTGATTTTTTTTGATAAGTTTGATTTTGATTTTAAGCTCAAGGAGTCTCTGAGATGTTAATGGTGGAGAGCGATATGTATTGTGCATGAATGCTACACATAACATTGCCTTTCCAAAGCGTGCACCAGAACTTATACATCTGAAGTGCTGATGTTCAACTATGTAATCATAACTTCTTCGCTGTTGCACAGATCCTGTTTTTAAAATGATAGATGGTTTTTACTGAAAATGAAGCTATATTTCCATATTCTAATGTGCACTAGCTGAGATTTAGATTTAGATTTATTATTAGAGTTGGAAGGGACCTTGTAGGTCATCTAGTCCAACCCCTTGCTCAAGCAGGAATTCCTACACCATTTGAGACTGATGGCAGGCCAGTCTCTCCATGAAGGTTGCAAGTGTTGGGGCTCTCACAACCTCCGCTGGCAAGCTGTTCCACTGGTTGATCGCTCTCACCATCAGAAAGTTTCTCCTCACTTCCAGGTTGAATCTCTCCTTGGTCAGCTTCCATCCGTTATTCCTTGTTTGGCTTTCTGGTGCCATAGAGAACAGCCTGCTCCCCTCCTCTCTGTGGCAGCCCCTCAAGTATTGGAACATTGCTATCATATCACCCCTGGTCCTTCTCTTCGCCAGACTGGCCAAGCTCAGTTCCTGCAACCGCTCTTTGTATGTTTTATTTTCCAGACCCTTTATCATCCTGGTTGCTCTCTTCTGCACTTTCTCTAGAGTTTCAATGTCTTTTTTGTAACGTGGTGACCAAAACTGGATGCAGTACTCTAGGTGTGGTCTGACCAAGGCTTTATAGAGTGGTACTAATACCTCTCTGGTCCTTGATAGTATCCCTCTATTTATGCAGCTCAGGATTGCGTTGGCCTTTTTGGCTGCTGCTGCACACTGCTGGCTCATATTTAGTTGGCTGTCTACCAGGACTCCGAGATCCCTCTCGCAATCGCTGCTATTGAGTGTGGTTTTGCCCAGTTTGTATGGGTATTTTTCATTCTTCTTACCTAGGTGCAGAATTTTGCTTTTCTCTGTGTTAAATTTCATTTTATTAGTTTGGGCCCAGTGTTCAAGTCTGTTGAGGTCCCTCTGGGTACGTATATGGAGATACGTATTTGGTGATAACTTCACGTATTTGGAGATACGTGGACTCTAGACAATTCGGTGCTTGAAAAAGTCAGAAGATAGCATGTTTGCAGCTATCCCTGATATGGGGAAAAGCACCAAGGGATGATATTGTTTACATTCTCCCCCCCACCCCAAAAATGTTTGATAATAAGTGCCCACCTGGCCAGGGAGGAAAAAACCCAAGACTACAAGAAACCCATTTTTCATAAGAGGTCTTAAGATTCTGAATTATGCATATTCTGGAATAGGGCTGTTAAAAACATGCAGACTGAGATGCAACTGCTGGAACAACAAAGCAACAAAAATAAACACTACGTCAAGGCTCCGAGTAATGAACCCAAGCAAATCAGAACTCTGAGATTTAACTCCTCCTCAAAGGTCCTCTTTATTGAGTACATCATATCGGCACAGCTTCGAAGGAAAACTAATTCTAAATCTTTCCCGTAGTTTAAACGGGGAAACAACCCCATCCCCAATTGTCACAGGTCACGTTAGCCAATTGGATTAATTGGCGGGCTTTCCAGGTAGTCCTTCTCCAACCTTATCTGCTGCCTGTAGACATGACCTTGGTTCTCATGAGAAAGCTCTCTGTTGTGCCTAGTAAAACATTCCAACCTCCTCCCCCCCCTTTCCCTTTCTGTGTGGCAACTGAGGAACAGAAAAATGGCTGCGGTCAGGTTCAGTTCGAAGTTGACTCCATAAACACAAGAAAACACTGTAACTTGATCATCAGGAAGTAAGAATCTTAGGAGATCAGAAGGGGAACTGAAGATGAACCTTTCATTCCTGCACAGGGAAATGGTCATGTCAGCACCTGGCAAGCATGTAGTGAAGGTCTAAACAATAAGACCGAGGTGTTAAGAGCCAAGGTGGCGCAGCGGTTAGAGGCAGTACTGCAGGCCACTTTAGCTGACTGTGATCCGCAGGTCAGCGGTTCAAATCTCACCGGCTCAAGGTTGACTCAGCCTTCCATCTTTCTGAGGTAGGTAAAATGAGGACCCAGATTGTTGGGGGAAATATAAATATACATTGCTTACTGGTGTAAACCGCTTAGAGAGTGCTTGCACCGTGAGGCGGTATATAAATCTCACAAAATAAATAAATAAATAAATACTAAGAGTGAGTCTGTTTCCTGCCTAAAAACATGTTTCTCCATTTTCTCATCCAGGGAAATATAATATTCTGCCTTTTTAATATTTCCTAAAATATGTCATTTTCTAGGAGAGGGGTGGGTGTTAACTCCCTACACCATCTTTCCAGAAATTTTGCTTGGCTGATGTAATCTTCCCAGGTGACATTGCTGAGTTTCTGTTTGCTAGATGGGTCTGCCTGAAGGGGGTAGATCTTGTTAAGTAGAATAGACTGCCCATTGACAAAGGTGGGGGAAATGAGTGAGCTGGGCTCAGGCCTTGATGGTCCATTGACAAAGGTGTGGAGCCGAGGTGGCGCAGCGATTAGAGTGAAGTACTGCAGGCCACTTTAGCTGACTGTGATCCGCAGGTCAGCAGTTCAAATCTCACCGGCTCAAGGTTGACTCAGCCTTCCATCTTCTGAGGTAGGTAAAATGAGGACCCAGATTGTTGGGGGCAATATAAATATACATTGCTTATTGGTGTAAACCGCTTAGAGAGTGCTTGCATATAAATCTCACAAATAAAATAAATAAATAAATAAATAAATACTATCTGATCATGTGGCTCAGCTGCCAGACAAGGTCAACCAGCCAGAACATCTCCAGAAGTTGCAATGAGATCCATTGGAAGGTTAAATCATTCCCATTGGAAGGGAGGAGAAGAAATGTCCAGGTGAGGAGCAGCCACCACCATCAATGCTCCTTATTGCTCGCATCAGCAAGCAAAATTATATCTTAAACCAGAAAAGGGAAGGGAAAACATCTGAATTTGTTTATTTTCCCCTCCTCAGCAATCTCTCTGATGAAGAATGTATACTGTAAATTTGTTCATATTCTATGTCATTAGTGCCTGTGTTGAATCCATGTCTCCTCCTGTGAAATTCTCAAAGTTTGGAGAAAGGGAGATGGAGAAGGAGTGGGAGGAAGAAGAACATATATTTAATTTAATTTGATTTGATTTAATTTAATTTAATTTAATTTAATTTAATTTAATTTAATTTAATTTAATTTAATTTAATTTAATTTAATTTAATTTAATTTAATTTAATTTAATTTAATTTAATTTAATTAAAGTTCTTTTTTTAAAAAATCTTTATTAATTATGTAAAAAAGACAAACAAACATACAAACAAACATAAAAACATGTATAAACATATGTATATATAAATAGAGTAACAAATATCTTTGAGTATAGAAAACATTGAACATTGAACATACATGTCAACCATCTCGTCGACACTATCCTTTTACAGCCTAGTGATATAAAAACATGTTTATTCTTTATAGTTATTATTTACATCATTATCTTTCTTGTATCTTCCAATATTTTCCTTATTCTTTTCTCTTGTTTTATTATGTTCAGTCTATTATCATCACAATAAAACAATTTATATAAATAATAACAAATGTCTACTTTTTCGCAAAGACTGGAACAAAATATTGGAATGTATACAATTTTACAAGGTTTTAAAATATTAATCATGCTGAACAAAAGAACCATTGTTGAAAAAGGGAAAATTGTTTTAATAAAAGTCCTTATAGGCCGCCCAATCCCGTAGGACTCAGGGCGGATATATACAGTGGGCATAATATTCTAGAACAGTGGTGGCGAACCTTTTTTGGCTCGCGTGCCAAAAAGGGGGGTGAGCGTGCTCGCGCGCGCTCGCGCGCGCTCACATACCCACACCCATTCCCTCCCCCCCCACGCATGCGCACAACACCCCCCCATGCTGCCCCCTGCGCATGCGCACACCCCCACACCCCCGCGCAAAGGCTTACCGGAGCCTGGGACGATGAAACCGGCAAACCGGAAATGCGGAAAAACGCACTTCTGGTTTGCCGGTATGCTGTTTTTTGCACTCCGGAGGCTTCAGGGAAGCTCCCTGAAGCTCCGGAATGCAAAAAACTACAAAACGGACAAACCGGAAGTGTGAAAAAGTGCACTTCTGGTTTGTCTGTTTTGTAGTTTTTTGCATTCCGGAGCTTCAGGGAGCTTCCCTGAACCCTCCGGAGTGCAAAAAACAGCACACCGGCAAACCGGAAGTGCATTTTTTCGCACTTCCGGTTTGCCGGTGGGAACCCTCGCATGCCGGCTTCTATGGCTCCGCGTGCTACCTCTTGCATGCGTGCCATAGGTTCGCCACCACGGTTCTAGAACAATTCACACTTTATTTACTTTCATAGAAAGGTCTATGGAGATTCTCAATCATCCAGGTCATGGTTGTCCCAAAAACAGGGGTTTTTTTTCCCAGAAGGCAACTGAACTTCCTTTGTTTTTTTGCTTGAAGATGTTTTGCTTCTCATCCAAGAAACTTCTTCAGTTCAGATCTGAAGAAGCTTCTTGGATGAGAAGTGAAATGTCTTCAAGCAAAAAACAAAGAAAGCCCAGTTGCCTTTTTTTTTAAAAGCACCTTTGTTTTTCAGAAAGGATTTTATACTGAAAACCACCTTAAAAATTTGGGCTAGGTTAGCCCTGGGAGAACAAACCATCATTTAAAATGTAGATCAAAGAAATGTCCAAAATTTTTGCCCAATCCTTACACATATTCTCACATTTATTTGAAAAGCATCTCGGGAAGCTCCCCTTTTGGGGTCTCACACACACAAAAGTGTCACTTACAGGGGAATCCACACGGACCTAGAAAAAGTTTTGCCATTTGCTTCCCTGCTCAACCTATGGGGTAGGCCAAAAGTGACAATAACATCGTTGTGGCTTTTGCAAGAATGTGGGTGTAATAGGGAAGTGATGGATGATCTTTGGAGATTAACTGAAAGTCTGAAAATTATATAAGGTTATTGAAGGAATAAATTGAGTTTTTGAAGCACAAAGAGGCATATCCTCCAAGCTGCTTAAATGCCAAGGGCAAAATCAAAAAGGGGAAAAAAAAAGATTACCGGAGTTATCATTAATATTTTAATAAAAGGTAAGATACAGAGGAGTAATAAGATGGAGTAAGGCCAGCATTGTTCTCCTTCTGCCCTGTTTAATTGCTTTTTGGTTGGACATCAAAGTCATGGGGATAAGGGGGGAAGGAGGTAATATTATATTTGGAAAGATGCTTTGACATTAACCAGGTTCATTTACTGACTAGGTAATTGAAAGTAGGGAAGGAATGATCTCCAATGGATGCTGTGGATTAGAATAGATGCTAGTGATTTTACTTATTTCTCTGAAAGTGGATTTATGCTCCAAAAGATTCATTTTAATGTATGCATTAGTATACATTTAAAGTGACAATAAAGTTATTTATACTGTAAGTCTCAGTCTTCAGGTGCTTTGCAGAATAGCTTGACTCCCTCTTCTTTGTGGCAGCCCTTCAAATATTGGAACACTGCTATCATGTCAGCCGTAGTCCTTCTTTTCACATTTTCAAAAGTCAAGTGAGGTCACTGACTTTTGAAAAAGTACAAGCTGGTGCTTCTTTGCAGAAGAAGGTCTCAGAATAGTCATAAGATGACATTGTATTTCATGATTGCATGTCACTCCAAGAAGTGGAAACCACACTCAATAGCAGCGATTGCGAAAGGGATCTCGGAGTCCTGGCAGACAGCCAACTAAATATGAGCCAGCAGTGTGCAGCAGCAGCCAAAAAGGCCAACGCAGTCCTGAGCTGCATAAATAGAGGGATACAATCAAGGACCAGAGAGGTACTAGTACCACTCTATAAAGCCTTGGTCAGACCACACCTGGAGTACTGCTTCCAGTTTTGGCCACCACACTACAAAAAAGACATTGAAACCCTAGAGAAAGTGCAGAAGAGAGCAACCAGGATGATAAAAGGTCTGGAAAATAAAACATACAAAGAGCGGTTGCAGGAACTGAGCTTGGCCAGTCTGGAGAAGAGAAGGACCAGGGGTGATATGATAGCAGTGTTCCAATACTTGAGGGGATGCCACAGAGAGGAGGGGGTCAGGCTGTTCTCTATGGCACCAGAAAGCCAAACAAGCAATAATGGATGGAAGCTGACCAAGGAGAGATTCAACCTGGAAGTGAGGAGAAACTTTCTGACGGTGAGAGCGATCAACCAGTGGAACAGCTTGCCAGCGGAGGTTGTGAGAGCCCCAATACTTGCGACCTTCAAGGGGAGACTGGACTGCCATCTGTCTCAAATGGTGTAGGAATTCCTGCTTGAGCAGGGGGTTGGAC
The DNA here is from genome assembly GCA_023053685.1 of Diadophis punctatus similis. Taxonomy (NCBI): domain Eukaryota; kingdom Metazoa; phylum Chordata; class Lepidosauria; order Squamata; family Dipsadidae; genus Diadophis; species Diadophis punctatus. Next base: position 5,839,475 of record JALIGW010000018.1, read on the forward strand.
TAGATGTCCTACAAGGTCCCTTCCAACTCTAATAATAAATCTAAATCTAAAAGTGCTGCAAATGAAGTAGCTTCCATGGAGAACTCTAATACAGTTGTCAGAATGTGGGTCATTTCTGATGGGGGGGAAAAAACCCCCAAGATCTCTGGTGCTCACCCACCATAGATCAGCCAGAAGCAAAATAGCCTCATTTGCTTCCTGCAAGACCGAGGTTTTTTTCCCCAACAACTCTCCTAAAAATAAGAGATATGCCGCTTAGAAATAAGCTTTGTCTCTTGTCTTGCCTAGAAATTGGACTTTGATATCTATGCAACCCAAAACATCCTGTCTGTAAAGAAGCCGAGTCTTACTACTTAAGGGGATATAAAATATAATCCAAGAATGCTGTAGTGCTTCAAGAATAGCTAGAAAGTTGGAATTTGACAGACATGCTCTTCGCGATGTTCATTTGTAGAATGCTAAACAAGGAGGCATGTTGACTTCTAAAGCTCCAAATAATGATAATAATAAAGAAAACTAGCAGATGATACTTTAGCGCTCAGTACTAGCTTCCAGACAAGCTTTTTCCTTAATGTAAGAGGGAAAAAAAAACTTAATCAGCGTGGTGACCCATCAAAAGACACCCACTTTAGATTCTGTGTTATCGAGAGCTGAGCAATGTCTTTGGAGGTGACTTTCCCCTCTTTTAATAATAAAACTGTTTATTAGCCCATCTGTACAATATCTGTGCTACATTTTATTGCTACCGTTCCACTCAGCTTTTATAAGGTGGAGAGGCAACAACAGTTTCAAGGTGGCAATTGTAATTCAAGGTAATAACTGAACTTCTAAACCAGAGGTGTCCAATCTTTAAGACTTGCGGACTTCAATTCTAACACTAGCACTGCAGTGGTGGGCTGCTACCGGTTCGCTCCGGTTTGGGCGAACCGGTAGTGGTGGTGGCGGGAGGCTCCGCCCACTCGCCCAGACGTCATCATGGACGATCTGTGCATGCGCACAAGTGCCCCGCACAAGCGAAGAGAGCACGCACGTTCACAGTTCCGAACCGGTAGCGAAGGTAAGTAAAACTTACTACTGTAGCACTGGGTTACCATTATGGTGGACGCTATCAAATCCAGCCAGTGAGATCTGATAACTTGGTTGCTGAAACATGCATTGATAGCAAGAAAAGTGAAATGAGAGCTTAATCAACTTTGGATTGTGTCACTACTAAACCCTTGTCACATCCTGTCTCTCTGGGAAACTTTACAAGCTCAAGAAAGACAACCACACTAAAGATATTGAGCCGAGGTGGTGCAGTGGTTAAAAGCAGCACTGCAACCTTCAGCTGATTGCTAGTTCAGCAGTTCAGCAGTTCAGCTGTTCAAATCTCACTGGCTCAAGGTTGACTCAGCCTTCCATCCTTCTGAGGTGGGTAAAATGAGGACCCAGATTGTTGGGGGCAATATGCTGAACTCTGTAAACCACTTAGAGAGGGCTGTAAAGCACTATGAACCGGTATATAAGTCTAAGTGCTATTGCTAGTGCTATATTGTGTTCTATAGGAACTGAAGGTTAAGTTCTAATGAAAAATTAGTGGTTAGAATGCAGCATTGCAGGCTTACTCTGCCTAAAACAAGGCGTTCGATCCTGACCAGCTCAAGGTTGACTCTGCCTTCCATCCTTTCAAGGTCAGTAAAAGGAGGGCCCAGATTGTTGGGGGGCAATTTGCTGACTCTGTAAACTACCCAGAGAGTGCTGTAAAGCACAATGAAGTGGTCAAGTCTAAGTGAGATTGCTATAAATGTATCATCCTTCAAGTTGAGATCATATTTTGGTGAGTTGAGATCATACTGTGGTTGGTTCATGGGCATGTCCACATCGGCAATACATAAGTTGTTCCTCTCTGCTTTTTACAAAACCTCCCAGTTTAATGTCCAGCTGTGCCATTTCCTGGAAATCTCCCATCCAATCACTAATCAGCTGTTACCAGGGGCGGGTTCCTAATTTTTTTTACTACCACTCTGTGGGCGTGGGTTATTTTGTGGGTGTGGCTTGCCAACCATGTGGTCGCGCATTCGTGGCTTCTCGGACTGCTGAAGGGAGGGGAACTGCCGCCCATTCTTTCAGCGTCTCACACGCTCCCTCAGCCATCCTCCCCTGCTTGGACTCACTGTGGGGTAGGAAGGCAGTGCATGCGCAGTGCCGGAAGCTCGGCTTCTGAGCATGTGCAGAATAATTTTTTTAAAAAAATTAAAAAAAAATTAAAAATGGCAGCGCCCAGGCACCGGCAACCGACTGCACCGGTACTGTGATGTCACCAGCGGGCCGCTACCAGTGCTATAGAGTGGACCGCACCTGTAGGAACCCACCACTGGCTGTTACCTTGCTTAGCTTCCAAGCCCTATATAGGTTGGTCTAGTGCAGGGGTAGGCAAAGTTGGCTCTTCTATGACTCGTGGACTTCAACTCCCAGAATTCCTAAGCTAGCATGATTGGCTCAGAAATTCTGGGAGTTGAAGTCCACGAGTCATAGAAGAGTCAACTTTGCCTACCCCTGGTCTAGTGCAGTGGTCGGCAACCTTAAACACTCAAAGAGCCACAAAAGTCCTAACCGGAAGCCCCTGTTCAATTCTGGAGCTGACCGGAAGGCCGGTTCTCCCACCATAGAGTCTCCTCCTAGCACGGCATCCTTTTTCCTCTGACGACTGGAAGTCCAGTTCCCCCCACCACAGAGTCTCCTCCTAGCACAGCGTCTTTTCCTTTTACCAACCAGCAACAGGGAGCTGCAGTAGAGGGATGAAAGAGCCACATGCGACTCCAGAGCCATGGGTTGCTGACCCCTGGTCTAGTGATACCATCTGTTGCATCATAATATGATATATTTTTCCAGATTAAGACAAGCCCCGTGGCTGGAGGACAAGGGAAAAGGGTGAATTGAATCCATTTGATTTGTTTTGATTCAGAGGCATCTAATTGGATTGAACAATTCAGTTCCACTCTCCGATCCAGTTTAGAAAATCAATTCAATTCAGAGATTCAGTTGAATCAGCTGTGAATTGAATCTTCAACCTGAAACGTCCCATTTTGCAATGCAGTTTTCTCAGCTTCAATAACAACAAGATCAACTCACCTGAAACAGTGAAGGACTCCTAAACTCAGCTTCCGCCTTTGTAGATTTGCAAGCGAACTGCATTGTAAAACAATGCATGGGGGATTGGGGAACATCTGTTAAAACATATATTTGCCTGCCAATCAAGATCTAAGAGAAAGTTTCTAAAACCATTAAATTCCAAATCTATCAGGAAGAAGGTTAGTGACATGTCTGATCTTCTTGGGATTCTCAAAAGACAGCCACACGTTAATCTTTCCCCTTCCCCTTCCCCTTTTCCATCTCTCCTCCTCCTCCTCCTCCTCCTCCTCCTCCTCCTCCTCCTCCTCCTCCTCCTCCTCCTCCTCCTCCTCCTCCTCCTCCTCCTCCTCCTCCTGGAAGAATATTAGGCAAAAAAAGTGATGGAGAAATGTTGATAAATCCTAACCCTAACCCTAACCCTAACCCTAACCCTAACCCTGACCTTGACCCTGACCCTAACCCTTTCCATTTAAAAAACACAGCAACATTATCTCCTATCTGTGCCTACCGTCCCTGTCTTACTGTCCTATTGTCCAAATTTACCTGTACCTACTTTGCTTTTGTTTATGTTTATACCATACCTGTTATCTTGTACATGTTTTGAATAAATAAATAAATAAATAAATAAATAAATAAATAAATAAATAAATAAATAAATAAATAAATAAATAAATAAATAAATAAATAAATAAATAAATAAATAAATAAATAATGAAGATGAGGGGGGTCAAACTATTTTCCAAAGCACCGAAAGACAAGACAAGAAACAATAGTTGGAAACTAACCAAGAAGAGAAGCAACCTAGAACTAAGGAGAAATTTCCTAACGGTGAGAACAATCAATCAGTGGAATAGCTTGCTTTCAAAAGTTGTGGGTGCTCCATCACTGATGGTTTTTAAGAAGAGACTGGGCAATCATTTCCCTGAAATGGTATAGCTCTCCTGCTCGAGCAGGCTGTTGTACTAGAAAACCTCCAAGGTCCCTTCCAACTCCATTATTCTACGTACTGTCTTCTTCACAACGTACTTTCTAAGATCAAATTGGAGGAGTACCGAAGAAGACTTTGAAAAAGTTTTTGGGGAACAATAAGAGATCCGGTTTTATTCCCATTCTATTTCAAAGTTCACCACGTGTAAATCATGATGATGGATCTCCAGTCTTTGGGATAAGTGTGTCCAACCTGAAGCGAACCTGGCGGAAGCCATCTTGTGCTGCCTCATAGTCGCCATGAAGCCTGAGAGGGGGAAGTGGGGGGGGAAGTAGATAGCGTGGCTAACTGCCAAAACAAAAAGTTTTCCTGTGAGAACCAAGGTCATAGCAATAGCACTTAGACTTATATACCACTTCATTGTGCTTTACAGCCCCCTCTAAGCGGTTTACAGAGTTCAGCCTCTTGCCCACAACAATCTGGGTCCTCATTTTACCCACCTTGGAAGGATGGAAGTCAACCTTGAGCCGGTGAGATTTGAACAGCTGAACTGCTGAACTAGCAGTCAGCTGAAGTGGGTTGCAGTGCTGCTTTTAACCACTGCGCCACCTCGGCTCCTGTCATCATAACAGGTGGCTTTTGAAGGAGCAGGGGAGTGACCAAGCAGCCTGCCACCTACTTTCATTGGACAATGTGACCAGTGACATCTGGGAGGGGGGATTTTTGCTCTTTTAATTAGGTGAAAACCGCAGGAACTTTTAGAGTTGGTTTTCACTGGCTGTGCCGAAATGATGTATCCAATAAACATGTTCTTTGAGGAATCTACCAGCCTCGGAGTTCTGCTTTCAATGGGTGCGTTACTCCGAACCAGGGGTGGGTTCCTAATTTTTTTACTACCACTCTGTGGGCGTGGCTTATTTTGTGGGTGTGGCTTGCCAGCCATGTGACTGGGTGGGCGTGGGTTGCCGGTCATATATTAGTTATTTCAGAGAGATGTTACTACTATTTTTGCTATTTTATACCTTACATGAAAAGCTTTGCATACAAAGTGTGTGTTACACCATGGCAACACAGCAACCTTTATATGCAGAAAATGCTATAGTTAAAAGACAAGCAAGTCTCATACAGCATTTTTGGTTTCAGTCATGGATTCCTTAGACGAAAATATTGAGGACTGTTAAAAGAACAGTATCTTTTAACAGTCCTCAATGTTTTTGTCTAAAGAATAACAGTATAAAACTGTATAAAATTAACAGTATAAAAGGTTAAGCTTTCGGAAAACGCCCACTTTGGAAAGCTTTAGGCATTTAAAAAAGTGGCGGCGCCCAGGCACCGGCAACCGACTGCACCGGTACTGTGACGTCACCAGTGGGCCGCTACCGGTGCTCTAGAGTGGACCGCACCGGTAGGAACCCACCACTGCTCCGAACGCTGACAAAGTGTGTGTATGCTACCCTTTTAAACGTATGGGCTTCAGGGAATTTCCTTCAATCCATTCCCTTGCCCAAGTCTGTCATTTTGATTTTTGAGCTCTTTGTGCCCACCCTGGTTTCCCCAACGTAGACACAAATAAGAATTATACCCCTTTCCTCTTCTCTCTCCCACAGCCAGCAGCAGCTTCCATGATGGGGATTTAAAAGACAGACAGAGTTAAAGGGGGTGGGGTGGAGGAATTAATATGCACAATAAAATTTAGAATGTAACGTAGCTGAAGAAAAAAGTCTATGCATCAAAAATCGGTCCAGTCCAGCAGTTTTCTAAATGATGTAGGAGAAAAATAATGGGGCAAAGTAACAGATGCCTGACCCTTCTTCCCCATAAGGCTGGAAGATTTATCACCTACATAAGCAGAGTGCTACAGAAAAGAGATCTATTGACTACGGCAATAATTCAGCAAAGCTGGACCAGCAAAGCTCCTGAAAGGCAAAGCATTTGAAACTGGTTCACCCTGATAGAGCCTTTATTATGTAGTGTTTCAAATGGTTTAAAATAGCCTTGCTTTGCCGAGCTCCTGTTTTTAATATTACAAACCACCTCCATTCTTTAGATGCACCATTTATTTACAAGATGGTGATTAGGAGAGGAGAGGGAAAAATAAAGAGGGGTGGGGAGAGGAAAGAATTTGCCGTATTTCCGATTTATGGTTTCGGCGGAAAACCTCCTTCACATGCCGGTAGGGGAAGAGGAACAGAAAAAGAGAAGGGAATCTTACAGCACAAATATATTTCTTCCAGGAAGGAAAGCTGCTTAATGGTGCTTTTCTCTGTAATTGTATGTAATATTTAAAAGAATGTTAGAAGAGAGGAAAGGAATGGACCGAAATCAGAAGTAATACCAAGGGGCCTTTCACATCGGCGTTATTTCTGCCCCAAATTTATTGGCAAATATTTCTTTTTGTTTCTTTTTTCCAAGAATATCTTTGCCTGGTGTGTTCAGGGAAAGCAAAGTGAATGCCTTTTGTTTATACGATCGATTCATCCATTTATTTCTTGGTTTGTTTATATGAAGGTGCCTTCATTAACTCCCTTTCCATTTCTTTAGGAAATAATGTGTGAAACTGCACAAAAAATAATATAAATACTCTCTCTCTCTCTCTCTCTCTCTCTCTCTCTCTCTCTCTCTCTCTCTCTCTCTCTGTGTGTGTGTGTGTGTGTGTGTGTGTGCATGTGCTTGCTTGTTTTAAAAAAGCAGGAGGTGATCCCAAGCAGACATATCCTAGGGCTCAATCACAATACTGAGATGCTTTCAGTATCTATAATTGCAAAATCAATCCCAAAGATATCCTCCATGTTTTCATAGCTGTGGAGAGAAAGAGAGAGAGAGATACAGGTCTATACTAAGGTGACCAGACGTCCCGATTTTGGTGGGACACACCCGCTTTTTCACCATTTGTCCCGCGTCCCGCCCGCCCTCTTAAAAAGTCCCGATTTTTTAAAACAATGCCCGACTAGGGCATTCTTTCAAAAAATCGGCCTGAAAGGCAGCAGGCCTCTCAGCTCGGGCCGGCGTTGGCGGCGGACGGGCGCTGGAAGCTGGGGGGAGGGGGAAGGGAGGCTGCTCCTCCTCTCCTTCCCCCGCCCCATCCCTAGCCCCGCCCTCGGAGGCGCCGCTGCGGTTGGGAGGGGTGAGGGACGAGGAGCCGTCGCCGCTTTGAGCTTATGAGCGGCGCAAACAGCCCTTCCTCGTCCCCCTCCCCTTTCTTCCCCCCGTCGCCTCGCTGCCGCCGTTGCCCTGGGGCCGGGCGGGCGACCGGGAGACCGCGGCGCTTGGATGCTTGGAGCAGGTAAGCTGCCGGCTGCCTCCTTTCCCCGTCTCCCGCCTCCCGTTCGTTGCTTGCCAGCCCGGCTGAAGGGAAGGCGGGAGGCGAGGAAAGGCCTCCCGAAAGGAGGGGAGGCGAGCCAGCCCGGCCGAAGGGAAGGCGGGAGGCGAGGAAAGGCCTCCCGAAAGGAGGGGAGGCTTCGGGAGCCCGCCTCCCTTTCAGGCCGAAAGGGAGGCGGGCTCCCGAAGCCTCCCCTCCTTTCGGGAGGCCTTTCCTCGCCTCCCGCCTTCCCTTCGGCCGGGCTGGCAAGCAACGAACGGGAGGCGGGAGACGAGGAAAGGAGGCAGCCGGCAGCTTACCTGTCACGAGCTGCAGGCATCCAAGCGCCCTCCCGCCTCCCCCCTCCCCCCCACCTCACCTGGACGCCGACATTTGCTGTTTTGCCCTCTGCGCATGCGCAGCGTTCTGCGCATGCGCAGAGGGCAAAACTCAAATGGAGAAACCCACCCCCGTCAATGGTGTCCCGCTTGAAGAAAAAAAAATCTGGTCACTTTAGTCTATACAGGTGTAGATTAGGTGAAACTTGGCTTAATGCCAGTAACTGCGAGCGGGATTTTGGAGTTGTAGTGGCCAGTCACTTAAAGCCATCAGTGTGCAGCCGCCGCCAAAAAAGCCAGTGCAATTCTAGGCTGCATTAATAGAGGAATAGAATGAGTGGTGCGGTGGCCTAGAGGTGGAGCTCTCGCCTCACAATCAGGAGGCTGTGAGTTCGATCCTAGGTAGAGGCAGATATTTCTCTCTCTGGGCACATTGAGATTATATCTGCTGAATTAAGCTCCACATTGGCGATAGGAAGGCATCCGGCCAGTAAACACTCAGCTCCATTCAGTTGCCCAGACTCCACTCCGCAAGGGATTATGGGGTCATTAAAAGATGATGATTAATAGAGGGATAGAATCAAGATTCTGTGAAGTTCCAGTACCGCTTTACAAAGCCTTAATAAGGCCACACTTAGAATATGGCATCCAGTTTTGGTCACCATATTATAAAAAAGATGTTGGGACTTTGGAAAGAATGCAGAGAAGAGAAACAAAGATGATTTGGGGTCTGGAAAGTAAAACATATGAAGAACGGTTGCAAGAATTAGGTATGTCTAATCTAGTGAAAAGAAGGACCAAGGGTGACATGCTAGCAATATTCCAATATTTGAGGGGCTGCCACCGAAGAGGGGTTTGACCTATTTTCCAAAGGCAAGGCAAGAAACAATAGTTGGAAACTAACCAAGAAGAGAAGCAACCTAGAACTAAGGAGAAATTTCCAAATGATGAGAGCAATTAACTAATGGTATAGCCTGCCTTCAGAAGTTGTGAGTGGTCCATCACTGGAGATTTTTTAAAGAAGAGATTGGACAACCATTTCCCTGAAATGGTATAGGGTCTACTGCTTGAGTAGGGGGTTGGACTAGAACAGGGGTCCCCAACCTTTTGGACCCCAGGGACCACCAACGTCATAATTTTAAATCCCACGGACCCTAATTCATAGTTTTAAGTCCCGCAGACCACTAATATGAATTTTTTTAAAAGATAAATACACTTTTAAAATAATGATCAGAGAACTTCCATTTTATAAATATGAAATGCACCTATTTAATATAACAAAACTATAAATATAAATATAAGAGAGCCGAGGTGGCGCAGCGGTTAGAGAGCAGTACTGCAGGCTACTTTAGCTGACTATGATCATTTGAGTTCAGCTGTTCAAATCTCACCGGCTCAAGGTTGACTCAGCCTTCCATCCTTCCGAGGTAGGTAAAATGAGGACCCAGATTGTTGGGGGCAATGTAAAATATATACATTGCTTAATGGTGTAAACCGCTTAGACAGTGCTTGCACTATGAGGCGGTATATAAATCTCACTAATAAATAAATAAATAAATAAATAATAAATAAATAAATAAATGTTTATTTAATTATAACAAAATCGTAAATGCTTATTTAATCATAACAGAATCTTTAAAGGTTGTTTTAATTGTAACATAATTATTAAAGTTAGTGTAATTATTACAAAATAATTGAAGCTTATTTGACGGTGGCTTGCTGATGTTGTTGGGAAAGTCAGTCCCATATTCCAGAGCTGTACCTGTAGTCCTTTCCCTCCCCTCTCCTCCCCTCCCTTCCCCCCTTTCCTTTCCTTTCCTTTCCTTCCTTCCTTCCTTGTCTCTATCTCCCTTCCTCTTTCTTTCTTTCTTTCTCTTTCTCTCTTCTCAGCGATGGGAGAAGAAAGAAAGTGCTCTGGGAGGGAGGGCGGCCCGCTGCCGCTGCCCTTCTCACCTTAGGCTCCAGGACCTTCCGGGGCCGGGCAGCATTGGGGCACACACCTATGGAGCTCTGCCGGCCTCAGGCTTTTTTTCCCTAGTTCAGAAGTTGGCAGTCTAATCTATAGCTGGATGAATTTCCTTTCTGTTGCACTCCTTAAAAGTGAAAATTTTCCATTACTGCCAAATTTAATGAACCTTCAAAAATCATTCCTTCCTTCCTTCCTTCCTTCCTTTGTCCCTTTCCTCCTTCCCTCCCTCCCTCCCTCTCCCCACTCCCTTCCTTCCTTCCTTCCTTCCTTCCTTCCTTCCTTCCTTCCTTCCTTCTTTCCTTCCTTTGTCCCTTTCCTCCTTCCCTCCCTCCCTCCCTCCCTCCCTCCCTCCCTCTCCCCACTCCCTTCCTTCCTTCCTTCCTTCCTTTGTCCCTTTCCTCCTTCCCTCCCTCCCTCCCTCTCCCCACTCCCTTCCTTCCTTCTTTCTTTCCTTCCTTCCTTCCTTCCTTCCTTTGTTCCTTTCCTCCTTCCCTCCCTCCCTCCCTCTCCCCACTCCCTTCCTTCCTTCCTTCCTTCCTTCCTCCCTCCCTCCCTCCCTCCCTCCCTCCCTCCCTCCCTCCCTCCAGAACCTTCATGATCCATCTATCATGTCTCTTTCTTTCTTTCTTTCTTTCTTTCTTTCTTTCTTTCTTTCTTTCTTTCTTTCTTTCTTTCTTTCTTTCTTTCTTTCTTTCTTTCTTTCTTTCTTTCTTTCTTTTCTTCCCAATATCTCAGGAAACATAGATAGGCAATAACAAATCTCATTAAGAAACAAAGGACCTTGTTCACATTTGTGTAAGCATAATAAGCCCCATAAAGGATCACCCGTCTACACCACCCGTCTCCAAGAAAAGGATCAATGCCCAGTAATGACTATCTTTAACAGCCGAGCGGTTCTTTTGTTCTATTCCTGCCCTTTGCCACTGCAAGAATGAAACATTTCAGCGGATACAAAAGTTCACATCCACAGCGGTCTGAAAGAGAGCCTCTGTGTGCGTGTGTGTGTGTAAAAAAAAAAATTGAAGGCAAAGAAGCAGCCTGTCATTATTTTTCCCAAAGAAACGGCTTCAGGTAGAACCAAGCTGTGCAAAGGAGAAACAACGTACCGTTGCAAAGTGCAACAACTTGCCAAAGTCATTTATTCACAACGAGCACACATCCAAATGGGCCAATATCTACTAGAGAGCAGAAAGGAAATGTAAAGCAAAGTACATCATTTATCATTAGCAGACAGTTCTGCAATATTATGAGCTAGGGGGGTTCGGAGGCTTTGTTCCACTCCTTTCCGGCTCCTTCTGTGGGAATGTTTGAAGAACTCGACTTTTCTTGTTTTGTGGCGCTTTCAGCTAGTGTTAATTAAGTCTCAGTGCAAACCTATTTAATTGTACATTGGAGAAGCAATTCGGGATCTGAAAGTCTTCTAAGAAAGGAAGATGAAAAGAGAGATAAAAAGAGAAAACAGAGGGGGTGGGGGGAGAGAAAAGCCAATGCAGTCCTTGGCTGCATCGACAGAAGGACGGTTTCAAGATCACAAGAAGAGATAGTACGGCTTTATACGGCAACAGAAGGACCACGCTTGGAATACTGAGTTCAGTTCTAGCAAAAAGGATGCTGAGATCCTAGAAAGAGTGCAGAGAAGAGCAACAAAACAAGAGAAAAGGTCGGGGGGCGAAGCCAAAGGTGCTTTTTCTGGTTTTTCTTTTGAAGACGTTTCGCTTCTCATCCAAGAAGCTTCTTCAGCTCTGACTGGATGGTGGGGAATGGAAGGATTTATACTCCTTGCAGAAAGCTGGTCATTTGTATTCATTTAGTGAGTCGTTAAGATCACCTGGAGGTTTATCTGGGTCATCAGCAGTGGTGGGATTCAGCCAGTTCGGACCGATTCCGGCGAACCGATAGTGGCGACCTGCGGTTGGCCCCGCTTACCCGCCTGGGTGCAATCCCGTTCTATATCCCTGTGTTTTTAATGGCACACACATGTGTAGATGATGTGCGTGAGCGAATTGCCGTGTTTTTTGATGCCGCACGCATTTCCGGTGCTGGGCGAACCAGTTGTTACAGTATATGAAGCCCAACTCTGGTCATTAGGGTCACCTGAGTGGTGCAAATTTATTTATTTATTTATTTATTTATTTATTTATTTATTTATTTATTTATTTGTTTATTTATTTATTTATTTATTTATTTATTTATTTATTTATTTATTTATTTATTAGTGAGGCTTATATACCACCTCATAGTGCAAGCACTCTCTAAGCGGTTTACACCATTAAGCAATGTATATTTACATTGCCCCCAACAATCTGGGTCCTCATTTTACCTACCTTGGAAGGATGGAAGGCTGAGTCAACCTTGAGCCGGTGAGATTTGAACAGCTGAACTGTTGATCACAGTCAGCTAAAGTAGCCTGCAGGACTGCACTCTAACTGCTGCGCCACCTCGGCTTAATGATCTCGTAACCCTCCCCCTCTGTTGAGAGATGTCTGTTCAGTTTTGACATAGATGGCCTCTTTGACCCCTCTTTCAAACCAGCGGTCCTCTCTGTCCAAAATGTGGACTTTGTTGTCTTCAAAAGAGTGGCCTTTGTCTTTTAAATGCAGGTGGACTGCTGCATCTAGTCCTGATGTGTTTGTTCTCCTGTGTTGTGCCATGCGCTTAGGAAGTGGCTGTTTTGTTTCCCCAAATCTGCACATGGCTCACTGCATTGTACTGCATATACCACGTTGCTCAGTTTTTGTCTGGGTGTTTTACCTTTAGGGTGGGTCTGGAGGCTAAATTTTATGATGAACGGTTGAAGGAACTAGGTATGTCTAGTCTAATGAAAAGAAGGATTGGGCGTGACCTGATAGCAGTCCTCTGTATCACAGAGAAGATGGGGTCAACCTATTCTCTAAAGCACCTGAAGACAGGACAAAAAGTAACGGGGTGGAAGGTCATAAAAGAGAGATCCAACCTAGAAATAAGGAGAAATTTCCTGACATTGAGAACAATTAATGAATGGAATAGCTTGCCTCTCAGAATTGTAGGTGCTCCGTCACTGAAGGTTTTCAAGAAAAAATTGCACAGCCTGTTGAGGGATGAGAATAAATCTCATAGAGGCGATTTAGATCTTTGCTTGGAATTCAGACAGTTAGAAATAAAGCCGAGATTAAAAGTCTAATAGAAATATTTATTTCGGTACAAAAACAATAAATCCTGAATAATTACATCTTTGCTAAGAAAACGCGACCGTTCCGGTCAAGAGCCAAATCAAAAGTGATTAATGGTGGATCTGGAATGTGGACATGCGTACAAGATCATATCACGTATTCTGCTTGTATTGGAATATACCATAATATTAGACTAGGGGTGCCTCACCCTGCATAGACATACAACTGACAATATTCACACCATGACACAGCCATTTGTCCAGTAGGGTACAAGATCTCTTGCCTTGAGGGTTGGACTGGAAGACTTCCAAGGTCCCTTCCAACACTATTCTTCTATGTTCTAAATCCCTGATGGCAAACCTATGGCATGCGTGCCACAGGTGGCATACAGAGCCCTCTCTGTGGGCATGCAAGCCGTCGCCCAACTCAGCTCCACTGCGCATGCGCGGATGCCTCCCGCCGGCCAGCTGATTTTTGGGTCTCTGCTGTGCATGTGCATGTGCATGTGCATGTGCAGGGTGCATGTGGGAGACATGCTGGGCAGGGTGTGTGGGTGGGGATTGCGTGTGCATTGCGTTATGGGTTATAAGTACAGGGAGGCCTACTGGGCCCAAAACAGAGCATGGGGGGTGCGGCACACCCTCCTGCGGCCCGTTTTTGCTCCCAGGAGGCTGCAGGGAGGCCTACTAGGCCCCAAATAGGGCACAGGGGTGCGTGAGGGGCACGCATATGTGCAGGAGGTGGGGTGCGTGGGGGGGGCACGCACCACGCAACAACAGAAAGGTTAGCCATTACTGTTCTAGATGCTGGAAAGGCAGGACAAAATATAATTATGAAAGGAAAAAACATCATCATTATTATTATTATAGATCCACTTGTATTGTTAAAGTTCATACATCAATAGGCTTGTGAATTCAGACCCTGGGTGGACATGAGCTGAGGTGGCGCAGCGGTTAGAGGCAGTACTGCAGGTCACTTTATTTTTTTTTTAAAAAAAATAGTTTTTATTGAGTTATTTACATTTAAAAACAGAAACATACAAAAGAAAAACATTTACGACATTGACAATTACAATATAAACATATACAAAACATAAAAAAAAACACATACAGCTATAAAGCTGTTCTATTTCTATAGTTTGTTCTACGGCAAATATATATTAACATTTAATTTAACGTGGTTTTCGATTTTTGTCTCGTATTTTGCATTGTGTTTTATAAGTCAAACGTAGTAATGGTACAATTAACCATAATATTTATAATATTATAACAATAGTAATAGTAGTAATAGTATAAGTAGTAATGATAATCATAGTACAGAAAAAGTAAGGCACTGTTAGTTTAGTAATATCATAGTATACATATATAGTAATACAATATAACTATTTTCCCTATAAATTCTCTAATTCAATTTCTATATGCCTTATTTGGCTTGTATTTCTATTTGTTGCATTGATGTTGTTTGTTTTCGTTTTTCGTACCAATTGTAAAATAAATTCCAGATTTCATAGTAATCGGAGTCTTCCTTTCCTTTCAGTTCCATGGTTAATTTATCTGCTTCGGCACAGTCCAGGATTTTACTAATTACACTGCTTTCCTTGGGAATATCGTTTGATTTCCAATTTTGTGCTATCGTTATTCTCGCCGCTGTTAGTATATGTAGAATAATGTAATGATATTTCTTTTGCATTTTTTGATTAATGTTTCCCAATAGGAAAATTTCCGGTTTGATATCTATGTCTTGTTGTGTGATTTCTTTTAACCAGTTTTTGATTGTATTCCAGAAGGTTTTTATTTTTGGACAGGTCCACCACATATGATAGTAAGATCCAGTTTTGTGTTGGCATCTCCAACAATTTGGTGATAAATTTTTGTACATTTTTGCCAATCTCGCTGGAGGGAGGTGCCATCTATAGAATACTTTATAATAATTTTCTTTGTATGAAACTGATTTTGTCATTTTGTAGTTTTGGTTCCAAATTTTTTCCCATTCATTAATTTGTATCTCATGTCCAAAGTTTTTTGTCCAGCTTATCATATTTCCTTTTATTATATCTTTTTGTGTTTTGTTTTTTGAAGAAATTTATATATTTTAGTTATTGCTTTTGGTTCTTGATCTAATAAAATTTTATCTAATTCTGATTTGAGTTTTTGTATTCCGTATTTTCTCTTGTCGTTTTCTAATCTGTTCTTAATTTGAAAATATGGCCACCAATCAATCTTGATTCCTTCCTGTTCCAGTTTTGCTATAGATTTTATGGCTCCTCCTTCTTCCAGTATTTCTTCATATGTGACCATTTTTTCCAGATTCGTTGTGTTTGGGTGTGTAATGGCTTCCATACCAGAGAACCAGGGTGGTATTTTGGTGTAGTATTGTTTTTTGATTTTAAGCCAAGTTCCTAAGAGAGAGTCTCTGATTTTATGTCTTTTGAAGTATGAGTGTATTTTATGTTTATCATCCCAGAGGAATCCATGCCACCCTAAATGTAAATCATAACCTTCAAGTACCAGTAAACGTCTGTTTTTAATTTGGATCCAGTCCTTTATCCATGTTAAAACGGATGCTTGATAATATATACTGCAGGTCACTTTAGCTGACTGTGATCCGCAGGTCAGCAGTTCAAATCTCACCGGCTCAAGGTTGACTCAGCCTTCCATCCTTCCGAGGTAGGTAAAATGAGGACCCAGATTGTTGGGGGCAATGTAAATATACATTGCTTACTGGTGTAAACCGCTTAGAGAGTGCTTGCACTGTGAGGCGGTATATAAATCTCACTAAAAAATAAATTTTGAATCCTGTTCCCATTCAATGTAGTGCAGTTTAGCGACATCAGTTATGAGTATCTTGTCTTCAACGATGACTTGTGAGAAAACCTGGCAGGCAAAATGGCCTCTTTTTTAAGTCACACCAAAAGTACGGATGCCCTGTGGGCGGCATTCAACCAAGAAGAGTCTGGGTGGTGAAATCACCTCATTGCAAAAAGCCCAACGGAGGAAAGTGGCATATTGCGGAAACGTCTCCTGAGCTGATGCAGCAGATATGACTCGGAAAGGTTGGCACATCTTTGACTAGCCAGATGTCCATAATATATTTATGAAATAAAGTGGGTGATTTAATGCAGCTCTGAACAGGTTGCAAAAGATGAGGAGGCCTTCTGTTTGCCAAGGATGGGATGGACAAATGCCAGTTTAAGGGCCGCTATTCTCTAATAGTGGAGCTCTCAATAGCATCATTTCTCTCCCTCTCTCTCTCTCCCACCATTTGTCTTCCCATTGATTTTGCTTATCAGAAGATTGCAAAAGGGGCGTGGCTTGGTGGGTGTGGTGTAGCTTGGTGGGCGTGGCAGTGGAAGGATACTGCAAAATCTCCATTCCCTCCCCATTCCTGGGGGAAGGATACTGCAAAATCTCCATTCCCACCACACTCCAGGGGAAGGATACTGCAAAATCTCCATTCCCTCCCCACTCCAGGAGAAGGATACTGCAAAATCTCCATTCCCTCCCCACTCCTGGGGGAAGGATACTGCAAAATCTCCATTCCCACCACACTCCAGGGGGAAGGATACTGCAAAATCTCCATTCCCTCCCTACTCCTGGGGGAAGGATACTGCAAAATCCCCATTCCCTCCCCACTCCTGGGGGAAGGATACTGCAAAATCTCCATTCCCTCCCCACTCCTGGGGGAAGGATACTGCAAAATCCCCATTCCCTCCCCACTCCTGGAGGAAGGATACTGCAAAATCCCCATTCCCTCCCCACTCCTGGGGGAAGGATACTGCAAAATCCCCATTCCCTCCCCACTCCTGGGGGAAGGATACTGCAAAATCCCCATTCCCTCCCCACCCCTGGGGGAAGGATACTGCAAAATCTCCATTCCCTCCCCACTCCTGGGGGAAGGATACTGCAAAATCCCCATTCCCTCCCTACTCCTGGGGGAAGGATACTGCAAAATCCCCATTCCCTCCCCACTCCTGGGGGAAGGATACTGCAAAATCCCCATTCCCACCCCACTCTGGGGCCAGCCAGAGGTGGTATTTTCTGGTTCTCCGAACTACTCAAAATTTCCGCTAGCGGTTCTCCAGAACCTGTTAGAACCTGCTGGATTTCACCCCTGGATCCTTGGACCCTGCAACTCTCAAGCGTCTAAATTTTGATGATGTGGCCATGGGAATTCTACAATGGTTATAAGTGTGAAAAATGGTCATCATAAGTCACTTTTTCTCTTGTAACTTGGAACAGTCACTAAACGAATAGTTGTAAATCAAGGACTATCTGTATATGCATTCTTTCTGGTGGTAGCGCAGTTTTTTTCTAACCGCGTTGAGTCTTTTCTATGCTATGATCTTTTAAAAAAATATTTCCATGTTCTTGAGGTCAAACTCAATAGATCTCTTCTACCGTCTTCTTCTATGGCCCGAATGGACCTTTTAGAAGACAGTTAGGAAAAAGGAACTGGAAAGCACCCAATATATTTCATATATTGGATCCTGATTTAAAAAAAAAAAACCCAAAACTTTTACAGGCGTGTGAGTGCCTTTGCTAATGAGAGCTTAAGGATATTTCTGGAAATCTAAAATTCAAAATTGCTGAGAAAAGAATCCACCTCGGGCTTTTCCTGTATGCGTTTGCTAATATTGCAAAGAATATCCCAGGGAAATATGTAAAGAGCTTGGTTTTTTTTCAAGGAAAGAGAGGCTCAGAACGGGAGGGTGGGAAAACGAAGAAATGGTGCTATAAATTTCAAGAAAGGGACAGACTCAAGTTTGGGAATAGAAAAGCAAATAGACTTTGAAGATAAAGAGAGAAAATTAGCTAATTCTAGGTGGAACAGAGGTTGCTTGAAAGGAGTCACCTCCTTTGCTTCTTCCGGGTACACGAATAAGATTTTGCGAGAAAGGGAGAAAAGCCATTTTGTCTGCAGAGTCTTTTACTTAAGATGAGATCTCTGGGAAAATAGTTGGAACAGACATGAAATTAAAGGGTCGCCGCCGTACCAAGCACCCTTATTCCAACGCAGCATTTTGAAATGGGGAAGTTAGTTAATATTTATTGATCTCTTCCTTAAGACATCCAAGCTTTGCCTTTTGATTTCAAAAGAGCCTCCAGGCAGCTTATAACACATTCATTAAAGGCCCCTAAAAGCATTAGCAAAATCATAAAACAGAACAGCACACCACAGTACTTTAAAAAAAAAGGCATGTATTGAGTCATATCATTTCACTATTTACCGGTAGTTATTGGCAGTTCTAACTGTAACATTTGGATTATTTATTTATTTATTTATTATTTATTTATTTTGTGAGATTTATATACCGCCTCACAGTGCAAGCACTCTCTAAGTGGTTTACACCAGTAAGCAATGTTTATTTATATTGCCCCCAACAATCTGGGTCCTCATTTTACCTACCTCGGAAAGATGGAAGACGGAGTCAACCTTGAGCTGGTGAGATTTGAACCGCTGACCTGAGGATCAGTGTCAGCTAAAGTGGCCTGCAGTACTGCACTCTAATTGCTGCGCCACCTCAGCTCTTTTTATGGATGATGTGAACCCAGTGCATTTGGAGGACAGCAGAATGGGAGAGCTTAGTAGAATAACAGAGTTGGAAGGGACATTGGAGGTCTTCTAGTCCAACCCCTTGCTTAGGCAGGAATCCCTATACCATTTCAGACAAATCTCTTCTTAAAAACTTCCAGTGTTGCAGCATTCACAACTTCTGGAGACAAGTTGTTACACTGATTAATTGTTCTAGCTGTCAAGAAATTTCTTCTTAGTTCTAGGTTGCTTCTCTCCTTGATTAGCTTCCATCCATTGCTTCCTGTTCTGCCCTCAGGTGCTTTGGAGAATACCTTGACTCCCTCTTCTTTGTGGCAGCCCCTGAGATATTGGAAGACTGCTATCATGTCTCTCCTAGTCCTTCTTTTTGCTGGACTAGACATACCCAATTCCTGCAACCATTCTTTATATGTTTTAGCCTCCAGTCCCCCTAATCATCTTTGTTGCTCTTCTCTGCACTCTTTCTAGTGTCTCAACATCTTTTTTATTCAAGAATTGTGTCTGGGATTTACAAGAGATATTTCCCAGTCTTACCTGATGGTACCAAAAATCCTTATTGGACCATTTTGCACTTAAAGTCCCTACATTAGCATAGGTAAGTGGTGAACTTCTAGAACAGTGATGGCGAACCTTTTTTCCCTCGGGTGCCAAAATAGTGCATGCGTGTGCTATCGCGCGTGCGTGCGTGCCCACACCCATAATTTAAAGCCTCCCACTCGCCCCACCCCCCTGCACATGCATGAGCGACCCCCCCACTCCCCCATTTCTCGACTTCCAGTGGGTCCAGTAGGACCTTTTTTTGCCCTCCCCAGGCTCCAGAGGCTTTCTTGGAGCTTGGAGAGGGCGAAAACACTCCCCCTCGCCATCCCAGAGGCCCTCTGGAGGCCAAAATCGCCCTCCCAAAGCCTCCGTGTGAGTCAAAAATCAGCTGGTGGGCACACACATGCGTGCTGGAGCTGAGCTAGGGCAATGGCTCGCGTGCCAGCAGATATGGCTCCGTGTGCCACCTGTGGCACCCGTGCCATAGGTTCGCCATCACTGTCCTAGAGGGCTCGAGCTGGATCTCTGCCTCCGCCACAGAGCCTTCTCCAGACTCCAGGCCTGGCCCATGTTCCTCCCCAGACTCCTCGCTGTCTGACTCTGCTGCCAGCTCCGCAGGCTGCTGGCGGACCACAACTAAAGGATTTTTAATTATACATACATAAATACATATAAATATATAGCCATTGCCTCCTTAATAGGGCTGAGAGACCATGACTGGCTCAGGGACACCCAGCTGTTTTCATGCCTAAGAGAGGATTAAAACTAGGCCTCCTGGTTTCTATCTTGGTGCCGTTGCACTATTCTGCCTCTCATTTTATTTACTTTTTATTATTCTTTTTATCCTGCCTTTATTATTTCTATAACTAACTCAAGACAGTGACCATATCTAATAACACTTTCCTCCCCCCTATTTTCCCCACAACAATAACCCTGTGTGGTGGGTTGGGCTGAGAGGGAGAGAGAGACAGACAGACTGGCCCAAAGTCACCCAGCCGGCTTTCATGCCTAAGGCAGGACTCGAACTCACCATCTCCTGGTGATTGGCCCAAAATCACCTACCCAGCTTTCCTGCCTTAAAGCCAGGACTATAACTCACAGACTCCTGGTTTCTAGCTAGGTACTTCACAACTAACCCAAACTGGCTCTCATTAACTATCTTACACATGTATAGCAATAGCAATAGGACTTAGACTTATATACCACTTTGCAGTGCTTTCTCTAAGTGGTTTACAGAGTCAGCCTCTTGCCCCCAACAATCTGGATCCTCATTTTACCGACTTCGGAAGGATGGAAGGCTGAGTCAACCTTGAGCCTGGTGAGATTCAAACTGCTGGCAGTGGCCAGAGTCAGCCTTCTATACTGCATTCTAGCCACTGGCAAGTAAGGAAGAAGGAAGGAAGGAAGGAAGGAAGGAAGGAAGGAAGGAAGGAAGGAAGGAAGGAAGGAAGGAAGGAAGAAAGGAAGCAAGCAAGCAAGCAAGCAAGCAAGCAAGCAAGCAAGCAAGCAAGGGAGCAAGCAAGGGAGCAAGGAAGGAAGGAAGGAAGCAAGGAGCAATAGCACTTAGACTTATATACTGCTTCATAGTGCTTTTATAGCTCTCTCTAAGCAGTTTACAGAGTCAGCCTATTGCCCCCAACAATCTGGGTCCTCATTTTACCGACCTCAGAAGGATGGAGGGCTGAGTAAACCTTGAGCCTGGTGAGACTCGATCTGCCAAATTGCAGGCAGCCGGCAGGCAGCAGAAGTAGCCTGCAGTACTGCATTCTAACCACTGCGCCACCACAGCTCTGTAGGAGAGCAGTGATTTGGTTGACCCCCTAGAATTGCCCCATCCACATGGAAACCTCGCTCTCCTCCTCCATCTCATCCTTGGCAGTCATCAAAGAATAGAATAGAATAGAATAGAATAGAATAGAATAGAATAGAATAGAATAGAATAGAATAGAATAGAATAGAATAGAATAGAATAGAATAGAATAGAATAGAATAGAATTTTTATTGGCCAAGTGTGATTGGACACACAAGGAATTTGTCTTTGGTGCATATGCTCTCAGTGTACATAAAATAAAAGATAAGTTTGTCAAGAATCATAAGGTACAACACTTAATGATAGTCCAGGTACAAATAAGCAAAGGCGCCAGCTCTTTCGTCAAAGCTGAACGTGTTAACCAAACCACCATGACAAATGGTGAGGCTTAGCCATCCGTTGCTGTGAAGTCATGCAAAGCAACTCCTTGATCACATTCTTTTTAAGTCACTTTTTTTCTTTACACTTCTCCATTGTGGTTTACTGCAGTCTTATTTATTCTTTAATGCTCTTTTCTGTTCTGCCTTTGGACAGAGACAAGGCTCCCCATTATCTATGGGTAGGAAATGTCTCCTTGGTTCTTTGCAGCAGGGCTAAAATATCCATCAGTGATAACATTTTGATTTTTTTTTTGTAATAGTTAAATCTGGCTCCTTCCTTCCTTCCTTCCTTCCTTCCTTCCTTCCTTCCTTCCTTCCTTCCTTCCTTCCTTCCTTCCTTCCTTTCTTCCTTCCTTCCTTCCTTCCTTTCCTTCTCTCCTTCCTTCCCTCCCTTCCTTCCCTCCCTCCCTTTCTTCCTTTCTTCTTACCTTCCCCTATTCCTTTCGTTGCTTCCCTCCTCCCTCCCTCCTTCCCTCCCTCCTATCCCCTTCCTTCTGTCTTACCTTGCCCCATTCCCTTCCTCCCTTCCTCCCTTTCTCTCTTCCCTCAATCCTTCCTTCCCTCCCTCCTTCTTTTCATTCCTTCCTTCCCTCCCTCTTTTCATTCATCCCTTTTCTTTCCCTCCCTCCCTCCCTCCTTCCTTCCCTCCCTCCCTCCATCTTATCCCCTTCATTCCTTCGTACCTTCCCCCATTCCCTTCCTCCCTTCCTTTCTTCCCTCGATCCTTCCTTCCCTCCCTCCCTCTTTTCCTTCCTTCCCTCTCCCTTTTCATTCCTTCCTTTTCTCCTTCCCTTCCTCCTTCCTTCCTCCCCTCCCTCCTATACCTTCCTTCCTTCTTACCTTCCCCCATTCCCTTCCTCCCTTCTTGTCTTCCTTCGATCCTTCCTTCCTTCCTTCCCTCCCTCCCTCTTTTCATTCCTTCCTTTTCTCCTCCCCTCCCACCCTCCCTCCTCCCTCCCTCCCCTCCCTCCCACTGGCCCCTTTGTCTTTCCAGCCATCCCTCTGTCACAGTGTGCATCGTGGGAAGCTATTGGTTATGCTATGAATGATCATATTACAAAACATTATCTGAAAATGTTGCTTAACATGCTGCATTGCCGAGATGGTGCTCGCTCTGGCAAGAATAATCCGGTCTCCCTCTCTCTCTGCATATATAAAGATAGATACGGATTCTTTCAGCCATCGAAATTTAAATGAGAAGAAAAGGAAGCAGCAGGGCCATTCCACTTTCTCCCCCATGCTGTACAAAACAAAACATATAGCTCTGCATGCATTATTAATATGGGGTTTATTGCTTGCTTTTATTGGCTCCACCACTGCTGCCCTCTTGGGAAGTCACCGAACGCAGGGTGGATTGCGCAAATGTCCACATTAGCAGGGACAGCCATATACAAGGCAAATAAGATGCCACAAATATCAATCTGTGCTTCCACTCTTCGTGTAAGCATTAATACGGAAACAGTCTCATTCACCATTGCTTATTGAAATATTTGTTCATTCATGTTTGGAAAGGCAATTGTGTGGCTATTGGAATAACCTATCACACACGTATTTCTGAGGAGAGAGGGAGAGAGGAAGAGAGGGAAGGAGAGAGGGAAGGAGGGAGGGAGGGAAGTAGGAAGGAAGGAAGGAAATGGGAGGGAGGAAGAAGATGGGAACGAGAGAAGAAAGAAAGGAAAGAAGGGTTAGGAAGGAAGGAGGGAGGGGCGGAGGGAGGGAGGGGGAAATGGAAGAGAGGGAGGGAATGGGAGGGAGGGAGGGAGGGAGGGAGGGAGGAAGGAAGGAAGGAAGGAAGGAAGGAATTGGAGGGAGAGAGAAAGGGAGGAAGGAAGGAGGAAATGAGAGGGAAGGAGAAAGGAAATGGAGGGATATACCTAGATACTGCAACTGTTCATTGTATGTTTTCTCATGCAATTCCCTAAATCATCTTTGTTGCTCTTCTCTGCACTTTTTCTAGGGTCTCAACTTTTTTTATGTATTGTGGTGACCAAAACTGGGCTCAATATTCCAAATGTGGTCCCACAGATGCATTATAAAGTGATACTAATACTTCATTTGATCTTGATGCTATCCCTCTGGTGATGCAGGTATTCTATATACCTGTTCATGGTCTTTTCTTGCCTAAGTGTAAAACCTTACTTTTCTCACTATTGAATTGCATTTTGTTGGATAGGGCCCAGTATTCAAATCTGCCAAGATCATTCTGGGTCTTGAGCCTATCTTCTAAAGTGTTGGCTACTCCCTCTAGGTTGGTGTTGTCTGCAAATTCGATGAGTTCCCCTTCTACCCTCTCATCTAAATAAATTAGGAAATACCCTACTGCATGATTCCCTCCATGTAAATGTTGGGTGCAGTTGGTCAAACAGTTACGAATCCATCTGGTGATGATACGGTCTATCCCACATTTTTGTTTTTAACTTACTAAGAAATTGGCTGTGGTCTAGTTTATCTACTTGTCTACTTCTCACATATTTTCCCAAAGGACAACACTGAATTTCTTTACAAATTGAGCCGAGGTGGCACAGCGGTTAGAGGCAGTACTGCAGGCCACTTTAGCTGACTGTGATCCGCAGGTCAGCGGTTCAAATCTCACTGGCTCAAGGTTGACTCAGCCTTCCATCCTTCCGAGGTAGGTAAAATGAGGACCCAGATTGTTGGGGGCAATATAAATATACATTGCTTACTGGTGTAAACCGCTTAGAGAGTGCTTGCACTGTGAGGCGGTATATTATTTATTTATTTATTTATTTATTTATTTATTTATTAGTGACATTTATATAATGTCACTAATAAACAAACAAACAACAAACAAACAAACAAACAACAAACAAATAAAGAAAGGTGATAGCTCGATCTGTTTTAATTCATATTGATAGCATGAATTGCCCTTCACACACTGACAATGTTCCTTTGGGGCCCTCATCAAAAAGGATTATTTGGTCATGACTTTTGGGCAGCTCTCTGGTTTGGGCAGAGTTGGATGTAGCCCTTGATCATCCTGCCTCTGAATTGCTAATCGATGTGTTCTACATTCCAGTTGTCAACTGTCCAGTTGGCAAATGCAGAAAAAGGGACATCGTTTTACCAAGAGTATAAAACTTTACTGAATAAACCACATTGGCACAGAAGAAGCAAAACCACCTCTGGGTTTTCTGTGCAAAAGCAGGCATAGTTCATTCCCCCTCTTCCCTACGGACAACCCGCAGTACAAAACATCCACCAATCACTCCTGTTCATTTTGTTATGGGAAACTGCCAGCCACACTGGGACATCTGCTCGGTGTGTCCGTGAGATGCCAGCAATGTCCCATGGAAGCCGATGGATGCTTGAATACCGTTCACCCTCCTTTGCATTCCATCTACCCACCTCCCTGTTATTGTCAAGTCATGAGCGAAGGAAAAATGTAGGTAAAAGTGCGAATCGGTCTTGACACCAGTAGGATAAACTAGGGCCGTGATGGCGAACCTATGGCACGGGTGCCACAAGTGGCACGCGGAGCCATATCAGTGGGCACGCGAGCTCAGGTCCAGCGCGCATGTGCGTACCAGCCGGCTGATTTTCGGGCCTTCTGGGCCCACTGGGAGTCAGGAAACAGGCTGTTTCCAGCCTCCAGAGGGGGTGGGGAAGGCCGTTTTCGCCCTCCCCAGGCTCCTAGAAGCCTGGAGAGAGCAAAAAATGGGCGTGCCATTGCATGCTGGGAGTGGGGGGGTAATACGCGCATGCGCGGGGGTGCATGGAATTATGGGTGTGGGCACGCACACACGTGATCCCACGCATCCCCCCCCTTTTTGGCACGCAAACCAAAAAAGGTTCGCCATCACTGCTCTAGGAGGACTGTGCTGACTCCGGAGCCTCCAGAGGCTGACATGAGTGAGGTAGAGGAACAGGGGGAGCCTGTTCCCAATGAGTGCATGCACAGAGCTGCCAGAAGGCAAGAACAGTTACAGAGGAAAAGGACTACTCGGGAGTAAGGCTTGGAGATGATTGGCCCCTCCCATAGGATATAAAAGTGGAGCAAACGGATGTGCTCGTTGCAGGAAGCAACTTTGTTCAATTCGTGTCTCAGCATTTTCAGTTCTGACTCTGTGTTTCTGTTTGGCCTTGCAAAGTTCCTTGCCAATTAGGTCTTTGGCAGCGTGTCAAGAGAGATAAAGGTTGGTGATATCAGCTTTCTTCCGAAAGACTTTTGTCGGACTAATTAACATTGTTTGGGACTTATTACATGTGGGAATGAACATAATTCACAGCCGTTAAAATAAAAAGAGGTTTTTGGGACTCAGTTTGTGCTTTATTATTTATCAGGAAGCCTAGGTCAGAACACCTTTAGAAGTGATCATTTCTAAATACAGAAACACAGTAAATATCCAATATTTTTTTCTCCCTCTTCTGCCACATTATAAACTACAGCCAGGATTTTAAAAATATTGACAGAGAGTTGGGGATTATATCCAAGAACCAGGAGGCACCTGCTATACGTTTTGTTTAGGCGTGTAAATGGTTCGGAGTCCAAGAAATGGAAGACAACAGAGTAGAAATGACCTTTTGCCATTAAGTGGTTGTAACAATCCCAAATTTCTATCATTGGTTCCCAAAGGGAGCAAATTTCGAAGCACTAAGAAATGGGATAAAAAAGAGCCATTTTTTTTCCCACTTGCAATGGGACTGGTTTTTTTTAATGCAACTGGAAACCTGCTTTTTGAAAGTAGACCATTTTGTGAAGTGTGTTTGTTTATACCTTTTCGTCTGTTTTTCATTAAAAGTAATCCCCAAGCAGGTTATAACCAAACAAACCAATAAAGCCGTACAAAATTGCAAAAGTGAAAAGAAGACGAAGACCATGGTAAAAAGAGGCTCAATCAAGCTACAGCCTCGATGCAGCCACAGGCGGAGCAAACAGGTTGCTTCCAAAAGTTAAGTAGACTCGGTGTGAAATACAAATGGCCAGGGAAGGCCGTTCAATAATTCATGTATATTATAATGAGGCTTTCAAGTGGAATACCTCCAAAGGAATACCTCCATTCAGTCTTCTCAGACAGCCAATTAGGTGACCAGAAGCATTCCTTGCCAATTTTCTTTTGTCTTTGTGTGTGAATCCGTAGGCAATTAGCAACAGACATAGTGATAAAAATTTACTTGGTCTGCAAACTTGTCATAGCAGAAGTAATCTCATCTCGTCCCTGGACTTACAGATACAGATTAAGAGTTGGAAGGGACCTTGCAGGTCATCTAGTCCAACCCCCTGCCAAAGCAGGAGACCCTTACATCTGACTTGGAGCGTGTGAATCCATTTCTGAATCAATGCAAAACATAATTGATTCGGTGCAGAATTTTTTTTAATGGGTTTGAAACGTTTACCTTGTTCCAAATCTGGCTTTGGAAATCAACTCAGAAAAAAGTAATATTTGTGCTTAAGCTACTGATTTGAGTAACTGGCTGCAGAGTGGCTTTGGAGGCATCCAACTTGATTCAGTCTTCCAGCTGAATGTCTGAATAAAGTAAGTGCTCAATTTTATTCTTGCCATGATCTCAACGCACCCTTGTAATTCTCTTGACGCATCCAAGTCATTAGTATTTTGGGTCTCCTCTTTGTTTCTTCTTCCTGGCCCCAGCTTCTACAGGACAGTGTAGGAGAAGAAGGGGCTCAGCTAGAAGGCGGGGTTAAAGGTGTCATCAGTTTAGAGTCATTGCATTGTCACAAAAGACCAATGTCCAGCCTCTTGTGAATTCTGTTGGCCCTTATCTAGCACCAATTTAGCTTTGATCATTAGTCGACTAGATACTTGTACTAGAGGTAGCAATGATAAACTCTCCTGTGCTTTGAACTCAGTGCTCCTGGTTATTTGCACCTGTAATCTTAGAACATAGAATAATAGAATTGGAAGGGACCTTGGAGGTCTTCTAGTCCAATCCCCTGCTCAAGCAGGAGATCCCATACATTTCAGACAAATGTCTGTTGTTCAGTCTGTTTTTGAAAGCCTCCAGTGATGGAGCACCCACAATTTCTAAAGGCAAACTAATTCCACTGGTTGATTGCACTAACTGTTAGAAATTTTCTCCTTAGATCTAGGCAGCTTCTCTCCTTGATTAGTTTTCAACCATTGTTTCTTGTCTTGTCTTTTGTTGCCTTGGAAAATAGTTTGACCCCCTAATCTTCAAATATTGGAACCCTTCAAATATTGGAACACTGCTAACATGTCTCACCCAGTCCTTTTCATTAGACTAGACATACCCAATCTTAAGACTGAGAAGTTATTGTAGACATGAGCTCATCAGTTAAATTAAACAAGAGTCAACTTTGAAGGGGCACCATCTTAAAACCAAACCCCATCAATTCCTGAGGGCTGTGTTTCCATTTCTGTGTAGTCATGTCCATTTCCTCTTCCACTGTTATCATTTTTATTCTATAAGTCATAGATTTCTTAACCATTCCCTGCTTCTGCCATTGGCGTCTCCAGCAGGACTATACCATTGGTAGTGTTCTTCTAGGTTTGGTCCAAGACTGCCCCACAGTTGAGGTGGGAAGTAGAGGGATAATGTCAGCTGTCCAGTTAGAGAATCCAAAAAAGAGAACTCCTGGGACATTGTGCTTCCCAAAAGTAAAACTTTATTGAATATGCTACATTGGCACAGAAGAAATGAAACCAGCTCTGAATCTCCCACGCGAAAGTCCACATTGTTAAACTTGCTTTTTCCCTTTGGCCATCCCTTTCAGTTCATTGTGTTGTCTAATTAAATCAGTGGTGAGTTCCTACTAGTGCGGTCCACTCTATAGCACTGGTAGCGGTCTGCTGGTGACGTCACAGTACCGGTGCGGTCGGTTGCCAATGCCTGGGCGCCACCGTTTTTTTTAAAAAAAATTGTTTTTATTTTAAAAAAAAATTTCTTCTGCACATGCCCAGAAGCCGAGCTTCCGGCACTGCGCATGCACTGCCTTCCTACCCCACAGTGAGTCCAAGCAGGGGAGGATGGCTGAGGGAGCGGGTGAGGCGCTTAAAGAACAGGTGGCAGGAGCTATCTCCATTCCCCTCCCTTCAGCAGTCCGAGAAGCCACGAATGCGCGGTGATGATCCTAGGCATTTTTGCATGTTTGAGGCTTTTGTGGTTCCCGGTGTTTTTTAACAACCGCTTCTCTGCCCTAATGATCGGCTGGGTAGGCGTGGCTAGGGGGTCCTGAGACTGGTGGAAGTGAGTGACTTTGAATTGGCCAAGCCCACCCAGGTTTTGTGGCTCCCAGTGTTTTCTTTTCTTTGGGAAATGGGTCCAAATGGCTCTTTGAGTGTTTAAGGTTGCAGACCCCTGAACTAGGTGAAAGAGTGAATCAGTCTTGACAGATAGAATCAAGATCACTTGACGCATTAGTAGCGCTTTACAAAGCCTTAGTTAAGACCACACTTGGAATACTGAATTCAATTTTGGTCACCACTATTTAAAAAAAAAAACATGTTGAGACTTGGAAAGTGTGCAGAGAAGAGCAACTAAGATGATTACAGGCCTGGAGACTAAAACAAACGAAGAACGGTTGCAGGATTTGGGTTTGGCTGGTCTAGAGAAAAGAAGGAAAGGAGGAGACATGATAGCAGTCTTCCAGTATTTGAGGGGCTGCCACAAAGAAGAATGGGTCAATTTGTTTTCCAAAGCACCAGAAACAATGGATGGAAGCTCATCAAGGAGAGAAGCAACCTAGAACTAAAGAGAAATTTCCTAATGGTGAGAACAATCAACCAGTGGAATGGCTTGCCTTCAGAAGTTGTGGGGCTTTCAAGAAGAGGCTCTCAAGAACAGATTGTCTGAAATGGTATAGGGTCTTCTGCTTAAGCGGAGGGTTGGACTAGAAGACCTGCAAGGTCCCTTCCAAACTCTGTCCTGACTTTATTAACTAGCCATACATTTTTTTTATTAAAAAGTTTTATAAGTAGTACAAACACATTTTCCCCACCCCTTCCCCCCTCCCTCCCCTTGCCCTCCCCCCATCTCCCCCAACCCCCTCCCTAGACTTCCCAGAACAAACACAGGGTATAGTATATTTATAAACAAAAAACTAAAATATGCTAACAAATTGTTGACTTCAAAATCTCTCTAAATCTTTAACTCCTTATAGCTCAAAACCCTTAAACTAAGAATTAAAAATACTTCATTCATAAGCTATTTGAATCTTCTTGGTCTGGTACTTGTTTTGAATATAGTCAATCCATCTTCTCCATTCCAATATATATCTTTCGCTTGAGTGGTCTTTAAGATATGATGAAATTTTTGCCATCTCTGCCAAATGCATGACTTTTAGTGTCCATTCCTCAATAGTAGGTGGGTCTTCCTTCTTCCAATACTGTGCCACCAGCAACCTGGCAGCTGTTATTAAATTCAAAACCAACTTAGTCTCTATTACAGTACAGTCCGTAATTATTCCCAGCAAAAAACAACAACTGTGGTGTAAATTTAATCTTTTTCTTTAAAATGTTTTGAATAATCCACCATATTTTTATCCAAAAAGCCTTAATTTTTTTACATGTCCACCATATATGGAAATACGTAGCATCTTCACACTCGCATCACCAACACTTGGGTTGTAAGTTAACTAGCCATACTTTCTTTTCAAAGTAACTTCTCACATCTACATAAGATGGACATCTTTGGATCAGAGACAGTCCTGCTCTGAACATCTGAACTCTGCTAATTTTGTTCACAGAACGGTGGGCCTTGAGACGGCTTTCATTAAATGCGCTGCACACATCTGCTACATTCTTTAGAAAGAGGATGAATTTCTCTGAAACAACATGCATAATGAGGAAACCTCGATCCACATGGAGAGGGCTAATTAATCATTAAGCGAGCACTAGTAAATTTTCTGAATCACCAGTTTTGTGACAGGCATGTTGTTAAGCCAGCAGGACAAAACTGGCCCCCAAAACATGCTGCTTGCCCATCAGGTAAAGAACATTTTCTTTTGAGCGCTGATTACTTTTTGTTTTGTTTTGTTTTTCTTTATAAAAATGTTGCCTTAATTTGAAAGAAAGCAGTACATCCAAATTCGGCTGCAGTGGGAAAATTGATGTGCTGGTGGGAGGTGGGTTGAAAGATAAAGTAAACATCACAAGTCTTTCAACCGCAACAATTTTCTTTTTGTTTAAAAAAAATTGTATCTCTACTTGTGGATTTCTATGGGAACAAGATCACTTGATTCACCAGAACTTGGTCGAGTTGAGACTGCAGTAGAATCCACTAATGTCTGTTATTCATTGTTCAAAAATGTGCAGAAGAAGAAAGAAGAAAGAAGAAAGAAGAAAGAAGAAAGAAGAAAGAAGAAAAAAGAAAAAAGAAAAAAGAAAAAAGAGAAAAAAGAGAAAAGAAAAAAGAAAAAAGAAAAAAGAGAAAAAAGAAAGAAGAAAGAAGAAAGAAGAAAGAAGAAAGAAGAAAGAAGAAAGAGGAGGAGGGGAAGGGGAGGAGGAGGAGGAGGAGGAGGAGGAGGAGGAGGAGGAGGAGGAGGAGGAGGAGGAGGAGGAGGAGAAACCAGTTGAATTAAAAGGAAACCAGAAATATTAAGATGGTTGTTTTTGTTAAAATGAGTACAATTTCAAATTTGAATTTTCTAATGTTTAACAAGGGGAAAAAAACCTCTAACCTTGGATTACACAAGATGCTGATTAGGTAAATAGTCTACATCAGTGATGGCGAACATTTTTTGGTTCGCGTGCCAAAAGGATGCGTGCACGCATGCCCACATGCATACCCTCCCCCCGCACATGTGCACACACACTCCCGCGCTGCCCCCCACGCATGCGCACAGGCTTCACTGAAGCCTCCAGATTCCTGAAGCCTGGGGACGGCAAAAAAATGGCCAAACGGGCCAACCGGAAGTTCAGAAATGAACTTCCGGTTGGGCTGTTGGCACGTTTTTCACCATCCCCAGGGTTCAGGAGGCTTTCCTGAACCTGGGGAGAGCGAAAACTGCTGAAAAGAAGGCCGGAAATCAGCTGTCCAGCACGCACATGCACGCTAGAGCTGACGTAGGCCAACGCCTCGCGTGCCCTTAGATATGGCTATGCGTGCCACCTGTGGCATGTGTGCCATAGGTTCGCCATCACTGGTCTAATGTCCTGACTGGTTGACCACACAAGGATCTCCCAGCAAGAAGAAGTCACATGGATATGACAATGATTCTTTTCAGATGCCCTGGTGCTGTTTTCTGTTATGCCATGTAAAATAAATTACATGGTTATGGCTGCTATCTTAACTGTTTTGGCCCATTGCTTCCAGTACTTTACTTCTCTCTGACTTCTCTTTTCCCCCCATGTTTATGGTCCGTTATGTGTGTCATCAGGTTTGGTGGTGATTCTTATCAACCCCATCAAACCAGTGATTCTCAACTTCAGAAATTTTACGACATGTGGAGGTCACCTCCCAGAATTCTCCAGCTATCGTAACTGGCTGGGGAATTCTGTGAGTTGAAATCCACCCTTCTTAAAGTTGCCACTGACATAGGTTGATGTTTTTCATAATAAAGCCAACCTAAACGGATCTAAAAAAAAAAAAATCCAAGCAGGGTTGGACCTCATTAGGACTTGGATAAGAAAGCACTAGGGATAGCCATGGCTATAGGATAGACTGGGATAGAGAAAATGCATCCCTAGAAGATGGTAATGGCCAAGGTCTTTCAAACCCAAGGCTCTGTATTAGGCCCACTACTCTTCAACATCTTCATCAATGACTTGGACGAGGGGATAGATGGGGAACTCAACAAATTTGCCGATGACACCAAACTGGCAGGAATAGCCAACTCTCCAGAAGTTAGGCTCAAGATACAGAAGGATCTTGACAGACTTGAACATTGGGCGCTATCTAGCAAAATGAAATTCAGTGGTGACAAAAGTAAGGGTCTACATTTAGGCAAGAAAAACAAAATGCACAGGTACAATATATGTGGTACCTTGCTCAACAGTAGTAACTGTGAGAGGGATCTTGGAGTCCTAGTGGACAACCATTTAAATATGAGCCAGCCGTGTGCAGCAGCTGCCAAAAAAGCCAACACAGTTCTAGGCTGCATTAACAGAGGGATAGAATCAAGATTACGTAAAGTAAATATAAAAATTGCTAAATAAATAAATGTATTAATACCACTTTATAATGCCTTGGTAATGCCACACTTGGAATACTGCATTCAGTTTTGGTCAACACGATGTAGAAAGGATGTTGAGACTCTGGAAAGAGTGCAGAGAAGAGCAACAAAGATGATTAGGGGACTGGAGGCTAAAACATATGAAGAACGGTTGCAGGAACTGGGTGTGTCTAGTTTAGTGAAAAGAAGGACCAGGGGAGACATGATAGCCGTGTTCCAGTATCTCAGGGGTTGCCACAAAGAAGAGGGAATCAAGCTATTCTACAAAGCACCTGAGGGTAGGACAAGAAGCAATGGGTGGAAAATAGTCAAGGAAAGGAGAGAAGCAACTTAGAACTAAGGAGAAATTTCCTGACGGTTAGAACAATTAATCAGTGGAACGGCTTGCCTCCAGAAGTTTTTAAGAAGATGTTGGATAACCAGTTGTCTGAAGTAGTGTAGGGTTTCCTGCCTATGCAGGGGGTTGGACTAGAAGACCTCCAAGGTCCCATCCAACTCTGTTGTTGTT
This sequence comes from Diadophis punctatus similis, assembly GCA_023053685.1. NCBI lineage: Eukaryota > Metazoa > Chordata > Lepidosauria > Squamata > Dipsadidae > Diadophis > Diadophis punctatus. The sequence continues at coordinate 5,872,169 of JALIGW010000018.1, forward strand.
GTTGTTGTTGTTGTTGTTGTTGTTGTTGTTGTTGTTGTTATTATTATTATTATTATTATTATTATTATTATTATTATTATTATTATTATTATTATTATTATTATTATTATTATTATTATTATTATTATTATTATTATTTTGCTGTCACAAAGCCAATATGCCCATCAGGAGTCAAGATGAAAAAAAGGCAGCAGAGACTATATTTTGGAACTCTCAATTGATCAAAATATTATCTTAATAAATAATATCTAGATATTCCCATCAAACGATTAGATTTTTTTTTTACCATGGCATTGGCATGTGGTTGTTTCTGGATGGTTCTGCTGGATAATTTCCGACCACATTTCTCCCCACCCCCCATTAATTTCATTATCATTCATTAACGGAGCTAATTAGGACATAACAGAGAAAGCAACACAGGTGCTTACTGAGTTGCAATTATGACATTAATGGGAGCAAGATGCCAATGGCATCCTAATTGTTAATTTGATTAGCAAGTCTTCTGCTCTCATCGGAAAGGTGACATCTGGCAATTACCTTAATAATGGGTTTCCACCATTGTGCATGTGCAGATTGTACAAACTTAGGTTTGTTCTTATTTTGCATAATTACCGTCAGCTTGAGAGTGGCCAAGGGATCGGTGTTG
>JALIGW010000018.1:5875314-5933613 GCA_023053685.1 Diadophis punctatus similis
TAAAAAGTTCCATCTCTATGTAACCTTCATGGATGGAAGGAAGGAAGGAAGGAAGGAAGGAAGGAAGGAAGGAAGGAAGGAAGGAAGGAAGGAAGGAAGGAAGGAAGGAAGGAAGGAAGGAAGGACAAGCTCTAGTTTTAGTTCTGAATAAACAAGGGCAAGATCATAAGACTGCTGTGGCCTAGAGATTGAGCTCTCGCCTCTCAATCAGGAGGTTATGAGTTCGATCCTAGGTAGAGGCAGATGTAGGGTCTCCTGCTTGGGCAGGGGGTTGGACTAGATGACCTGCAAGCTCCCTTCCAACTCTGTTAATCTGTTAGACTCAAGTCCCTTCTGAAATGAAATAAGATGAAATTATACAAAGAGCCCCTAAACCGAAGTAGAAATGAAAGCGAACAAGAGAAGCCAGACTGGCTTGTCAAGAAAATTCACATTGTGCTGTGAGAAACTTCAGGACTAACAAGCAAAATGGGTACTTGGGGATGTCTGAAGCAGACCCCAAGTTCATATATCTCTAATATCAACATCTGTGGAATTTTCACAAGCCACATAACCTGAACTACATCTCTACACCTGCTGACATTTCCCTGTCTTTTCAAAATTGCCAAACAGGGCTGTGGACCCTAAATGTAACCTGCAGGGAATTTTGTGCTATGACACCGTTGTTCTTTACATATTAAGTATCCCTGGGCTTTTTCTTCTTTTGAGGACTTTTTTTCCCTTTTAAGCACCACTCCTTTCCTTTTGAGTCTAGACAATTGTACTAATAAATATTTGAAAATGTCAGAGACATTTCACAGGTTTCTGACCCGGTATTATCATTACCTTGTGCCCATTCTGAGAATCAATATATTGAAAGACTTATACAAGGATTTTATTTTCAGGGCTATGCTTTCTAAAGTGGACAGCAAATGTAAATGTAAATGAATGGATGGAGTTGAAGAAGAAAATAAAGTAGTCTGAAAAAGTATTACCGTATTTTCCGGAGTATAAGACGCACCTAAATTTTAGAGGAGGAAAACAAGGAAAAAAGTATTCTGAACCAAATGGTGTAGTAATATATTATTTAATAAAATACCAGTATAGCAGAATACTTTTTACAACCATGTACACTTTTTACAAACTTCAAACTTGACAGATTGAATTGGACTGGACTGGAGGACCTCCATCATCCCTTCCAACTCTATTATTTTGTTATTCTTTCTGTGATCATGTCTATCCATCCCTTCAAAGAAAGTCTAGAAAGAGGATTGGACTAGAAGACCTCCAATGTCCCTTTCCAACCCTATTATTCCATGTTCTATGTTTCCCCAATCCTTCTCTTCAATAGGCCAAATCAAAATTCTTTGCCAGACATTTGAAGATTTTGCAAAAGTTCAAAACAGTGTCACTCTTCTCATTATTTTTTATTTGTTAAAATAGGTTTTTTTCCATGAAAAATGCTTAGGTTACTATCTCATGAGTTTAATGTTATTTTTACATCATTCAATAAATAAATAAATAAACAAATAAATTCAAATGCGTCAATTTTAATGTTTAGGATGGTAAATATTGATGAAGATAATCCATAAAAACAAAAACCTTTTGAGGGTTCTCTATAATTTTTCAGGATAGGGTCCGAAGCAAAAGTTTAAGAAACACTGCTCTAAAGTATAGGATTCACAAGAGAAATTATCTAAGATGTATAAATACTTAATATTTGAAATGAAAAAGCAAGAAGGGACATTTAACTATGCATGGTGAATTTGGGGAACGGGAATAAAATTGCAGACAATGATACAAAGAATGTTAAAGATGTTCAGATATAACCAGAACATTTATTATTGATATTTATGGATAGCCAATTAGAAAAGATGCATGGAAAATTGTTTTATAGATGGTAATTGTAGCAAGACTATTATTTGGATAAAGAAATAATAAAATACCCACAAAGGAGGAATGGATTATGAATGTACTGGAATTTGCAGAAACGGCGATATTGATCAGGCAGAAAGCAATAAGTAGTTTTATAAAAGACTGGAAAACTTTGGAAGGCCACAAGCTAAGGATTTTGAGAGTTATATCCAGGCCTAGAGTATCAAAATGGACACATTTGGGATACTGAGCTTTAAATATCATAACCTTTCTGTCCTGTCATAATAAAGCCCAATGGTTTATAGGCACATGTGGAAATGTTCCTTAATATTTATACCCTTCCTTCTATGAACAGGTCATTGCGCGGTCTTAGATATTAATGAATGCCATCTCCTTCAGATGATTCAAATCTCACTTGGTTGCAACCTCACCAACTGACCTTTGGCGAGGCATCTTCTTCCAGCTCCAGAACTCATCATACACCATGAGGGACTAATCTGACCATCTGACCTGACTTTCAATACGGTTGTGTGAACAGCCAAGAAAATATACTGGGAACGTATTTTGACTGGAAGTGAACGCTGAGAGGTCTTAGTAACAGTAACAGAGTGGTAAGAAAGCTTGAAGATCATCCAATCCAACCTCCTGCTCTTGCAGGAGACCTATACTATTTCTGGTAAATGGCTTCCAATCTCGTCTTAAAAACCTCCAGAGATGGGGCACCCACAACTTCCGAAGGCAATTTGTTCCACTGGTTAGGAGTTTTCTCCTTAGTTCTAGTTGCTTCTGTCCTTGGTTACTTTCCATCCATTGTTTCTTGTCCTACCTATCTGGTAAATAAGTTGACCCCCTCTTCCTTGTGGCAGCCCTTCAAGTATAGGAAGACTGCTATCTTATCTCTGGTCCTTCTTTTCACTAGACCAGGTATACCCAGTTCCTGCAATCATTCTTCGTATGTTTTAGCTTCTAGGCCCCCTAACCGTTTTTGTTGCTCTTCTTTCCAAAGTCTCAACTACTTTTTGGTATTGGGGTGACCCAAACTGGATGCATAATTCTAAGTGTGTTCTTACCAAAGCGTTGTAGACAGGGGTGGGCTGCTGGGGGTTCGCAGGGGTTCAGGAGACCCTCTAGCTAAGATTCTGTGCAGTTCAGAGAACCCCCAAATCCCACTCCTGGCTGGTCCTGCCCACTCCACCCCACCCCTCCCAGGAGTCCCCACGCAGCCTGTTTTGGATGCAGGTAAGTGTAGGGCGCATGCAGAGGCTCGGGAAGGTGAAAAACGGGCCTACTGGAAGTTCAGGAAGGCCAGAAATGGGCCTGTTTTGGTCTCCAGAGGGCCTCCAAAGCATGGGGAGGCCATTTTCGTCTTCCCAGAGGCTCAAGGAAAGCCTCTGGAGCCCGGGGAGGGCAAAAATGCCCCCCCACCATAGTGCAGGAGGCCGACTAGGCCATGCCCACCATGGTCACGCCCACCCAGCAACTGGGCAGAGAACCCCTTGCTAAAAATTTTTTTCTGTTAAACGTTTTTTATTATATTTTTCTATGGACATTTCACATATTTATCATCTCATTTCAATCTTTTATACATTCATTTCATATTTATACATATTTCTTATATTTATCTTATTGCTTTATTTTAGTTCAGGATTGCTTTTTCTTCCATCCCCCCTTTATCTTATTGCCCCTCCTTCCATTTCTTCTTTCCTTCCCTTCTCCTCCTCCTGAACTACTTTCTTCCTCTCTCTCTCTCCTCACCTCTTCTCTCCTTCCTCTCCTACCCTCTCTCATCTCTCACCCCTCTTTTCCCTCTTCTACTTACTTTCTCCTTCTTCTCCCTCCTTCCCTCCTTCTTTGCTATATTTTCTCCTTTCTGGGATGGTTTTCCAGCAACCCTGAATTGTACGTAATCTTATTTTATTCCCAATTATTCCATTTACAATCTTTTACTTTAATTCTTTTATTTAAATGTGTTTGTCATTTAAAATCTTCCCAGTATCTGGTTTCCCCCCCCTTTTTCTCCCCCTCCTTCCCTCTCCCTCTCCCTTTCCCCTTCCCACCCACCCCTAAACCCCACCCCCTACCCTCTTTCAAATATTACTTCTGGGGTATAACCTTATTCATATTCATATATATTTCTATACATTCCATATACCATAAATCGTTTCTAAGTACATCCATACATTTTCCTAGGTATATTCATTTTTTCTAATCTTTACCACTTTAATCGTTTAACATCATCATCTAAATTTCTTCATCTAACATCCCTCATATTACATTTTTCTTTCCCATATGTTTTAATCCTCTTGGCCATTCCATCTTTTCCTCAATTTTATTTAAACTACTAGAATTGCCCTTAATTTATAATTGAGCACTGAATCTCCACCCCTTGCTAAATTTTTTGAAGCCCACCCCTGGTTGTCGAGCAGAACTAGAACTTCACGTGATCTTGACTCTATCCCTCTGTTAATGCAGTTGAGATGTAAGAACTCCATTGTTAGGAATGCAATGGAGAAATCAAGGAGAAGCCACCATGAGTGAATCTGAATATCCCAGCAGCAATTTCATTGTTCTGTGTTGCCCTGTGCATTCCCAGGGGGGAAAAAAGGATTGTAAATGGCTTAAGATAAGTAAGGTCAAATAGCTTATTGCTTTGAAACAGAAGATCAGCCTGGGCTCAGCTTGGACCTCCAAGCCATCTCAGACTTAAAAACCCTTGTTGCCCCTTCTCTCCATCTAAGGGGGGCCCTATCAATGATTCACTAGGAAATAAATAATACATTTATATCACAGGCCTAGTAGTAACATAAAATTATCCATAAATGTTTCATAAATATCTGGAGATGCGTTTGGTGCCTGCGTTATAAATGATAAATAAGTAACAATAGATTCCTTCTGCAATATTGATGCTCCTAGCAGTTATTGTTATGCTATAACTGTTCGAAGGCCATTACACTGAATGGAGTTATCAGGGTTATAGATAGGCTCAGCAAGCTATTTGTAATAAAACCCAGAACACTTTACAAAAGAAAGCAAAGTGAGAATGCATTTGTACCAGTTATACACCAAGTACGAGCATAGAACAACAGGTCCTAAATAGAACAGATATTTAGCCTTTCAATAATTGATTGTGGAATGCAAAGGGTGTAAAATATTTGAGGGGACAATAAATCAGCATTGCTTTTGGTATGTTTCTCATATGTATCATACCATCATTCTATTGTCCCCAGACAACCTGACCAACTTGTGCAAAGCTTTATTGGATCCATTCAGTATGGAAAAGTAGATCCAACTTTTTCCTCCAATTCTTTTTTTTTAAAATCAGATTGAAATACATTCTGATTCCGATTACAAAAGAAAAGCTGTTATATGTGTGCAGAAGACTGATTTTCCAAATTGATTTGGAAATATGTACCGGAGTTTATTTGAGAATGTCACCCAGCTGGTTTTGTGCCTAAAGTGAAACCAGGGCCTCCTGGTTTCTACTGTTACATCTTCACTACCACATCAAACTAGCTCTTTACTTCTAATACCCAAGACATCACTAGAGACAGTGGTGCTTAATTAGCCTACTTGGTACCTATATTAAACCCAAAGCCAGAGGACCTGGGCTTGTCGAAGAGATGAACATGAAATTCAATGTAGAGAAAAGCAAAGTCCTACACTTAGGTAAGAAAAACCAAAAGTACACATATAGACTGGGTGAAACCAGGCTTAATAGCAGTGACTGTGAGAGGGACCTTGGAGTCTTAGTGGACAACCAGCTAAATATGAGCCAACAGTGTGCGGCGGCAGCCAAAAAAAGCCAATGAAATCCTAAGCTGCATTAACAGAGGGATACAATCAAGATCATGTGAAGTGTTAATAACACTTTATAATGCCTTGGTAAGGCCACACTTGGAATACTGCATCCAGTTTTGGTCGCCACAATGCAAAAAGGATGCTGAGACTCTAGAAAGAGTGCAGAGAAGAGCAACCAAGATGTTTAGGGGACAGGAGGCTAAAACATACGATGAACGGTTGCAGGAACTGGGTATGTCTAGTCTAGTGAAGAGAAGGACCAGGAGAGACACAATAGCAGTCTTCCAATATTTGAGGGGCTGCCACAGAGAGGAGGGGGTCAAGCTATTCTCCAAAGCACCTGAAGGCCAGACAAGGAATAATGGATGGAAACTGATCAAGGAGAGATTCAACCTGGAAATAAGGAGAAATTTTCTGACAGTGAGAACAATCAACCAATGGAACAGAAGTTGCTTTCAGAAGTTGTGGGAGCTTCATCACTGGAAGCTTTCAAGAAGAGACTGGACTGCCATCTGTCAGGAATGGTGTAGGGTCTCCTGCTTGGGTGGGGGGTTGGACTAGATGACCTACAAGATCCCTGTTAATCTGTTAAAAGATTACAATACTAAAAAAATGTTTATCATTATTTTGTACAATTTGGATGGTATGTGAACTAATTTTTTTACAAGGTACAGTACCAATGGTGGGTTCCTACCGGTAGCTCCAGTAGGGAGGCGCCGATTGCGCAATTTGCACGTGACCGCTCCTGTGCCGTGTTCGCCAGTCCGTCACGTGCGTCACCATCTTTTTTTAAGAATTTTTGGACATTTTTGCTTCTGTGCATGCACAAAAGCAAAATCTCGCCAAAATCTTGCGAGGGGATGCGCGTGTGTGTGAGATTTCGGCAAGATTTTGCTTCCGTGCATGCACAGAAGCAAAATCGTGCCAAAATTGTGCGCGCGCACATCCCCTCGCAAAATTTCAGTGAGATTTTGCTTCTGCACATGCGCAGACGCAAAATCGCACGAGGGGACGCGTGCATAGCGAGCGCATGCGTGCACAAAACATGGAGATGTGCGCATAGTGCACCGGTATCAGTAAGTAAGCAACCCACTCCTGTACAGTACATGTATTAGTTTTATCGAAAACAGATACAAGGGCCATGCTTTCGCTTTATCATCAATCTTTGAAGCTGTCTTTTTTAATATCTTGAAATATGATCTCAAAGTGAGAATCAGGCCCTTGTGGAAATGTTTTGATGATATAAGACACAGGTCAGAAATTTCTACCTTTAAAAAGGTAGAAATTCTGTAAAAAGGTAGAATTCCTGTTTCCAGAATTTTCTTCCTGTTTTTCCCTTAGTCTTCCTTTTTTTCTTGCAGGACAGATTTGTCAGAAAGTAGCAATAGCAATAGCAATAGCACTTAGACTTATATACCGCTTCATAGTGCTTTACAGCCCTCTCTCTAAGCAGTTTACAGAGTTCAGAATATTGCCCCCAACAATCTGGGTCCTCATTTTACCAACCTCAGACGGATGGAAGGCTGAGTCAACTTTGAGCCTGGTGAGATTTGAACAGCTGAACTGCTGAACTGCAGTTCTGCATTTTAACCACTGCGCCACCTCGGCTCTTCCAAAGTAGGTTGGGATAGAGGTGCTGATAGCAAATAATCCTAACACTAATAATCCTTTTTTCTTTCTCTTTTACTGGTGGAACCTTAGTTTATATGTTCTCTGTCCGTTTTTGCATTTCTTGCAGTTCTTCCCTTATAACAAAGCACACAAAATAGGCTTTTTAGGCTAAAAAGCCACTTCAAGGAGAACGAAGAAATAACAAAAGGAAGGAAAGCTTTCTAGAAAAAAACTTTTTTTGTACATTAAATAATTCAGGAATGCAAGGAACCAATATCTGTTCTGAGATGAGAATCTTATCGAAAGAGCATCGAGGAGAGATTTGGCAATCCTTGTGAGAAGGACAACTAAAATTCTTCAACCTTCTTGACAGCCCATGTGTCTCTTAAAATCTTCCCTAGACAAAGGATAGAAGAGAAAATGAATTGGCTAGAATACAAAGGAAAGATAATGGGATGGGATGAATAATAAATATAGGCTTTATTTTATAGCCATCCTAAACACGAGAGGAACTTTTGTTATAATGACAAGTTAATGAATGATGAAGTGTACAGAGAACTCCTGTTGAAGCGCTTATGACATCTCCATTAAAATTAAGTGAGTTCATCATTATTAGAACTTGGGTGATGAATAGCAAAGGAATTACTAAATAATTAGGCCACGATTTTACATAGAGGTTTAAGATATCTTTTTTTTTCCTGTGAAGGAGCAGTTAAAAGGAATAGTCCCATTCTCTTGCAGTTATTACCCGGGCAGAGTAAATATTAAGTTCAATACATGGTGCTCTGAATTTTTTTTTTGAAAAAAAAATGCCTTTCCACTTGCATTTTTAAACCTAATTACTTAATGTACCTCTCCCCTATAGATTTGCAAATGGGCAACAACAACCGTTCATACTAAGTACTTTTCTAAAACTTTGCAATTTTATAAGCTAAAAAAGATGTTTTAGGGAAACATAAACAAACCTTTTAGACAAAATGCATACCATTTCAGCATACCTTTGCAGACTTTATTTTAAAAAAATACACAGAAAGCATGAATGATGGGGAATTTTTAAAATTTGTCTGGTATTTTTTTCATCGGATGATCTAATTTACCTTTCTTAGAATTCTGTACGGATAGGAATATAGATAACCTTTTTGCTAAACCTTCTTGGGTTTCTACTATGTCATTTGAGCTCAAAGATTCTGTGCCAAACTACAGATATTGAAGAATGTATGAATTAGGGAACATTATGTAAGAAAAATGCAAAATTACATACATGAATAAATGCAATGTTATCTCTTTACTTTCAACTATGCTGAATGGCAAATCTTATAACTTAATACATGCTATATTGACACAGATAAAGAGTTGATTTTTGAAATTTCCAAGGTAGGAGAATTGCATGAATTTAGGATATCAGTATTAAGAAGCAAAAGCAACCATGTGTCCTTATTTTATTGATGTATTGCAGTATGAGCTGTTTGCTTACTAAAGTTACATATAACCTGCTGTTGTAAGGAATATCCTTCTGGATTCAGTTCCAAGTGGGGAAAAAGATACTGGATTCAGAAAGTTGCTTGGAAATAAGGTTTAATATGGTGGACAGGAGCACATGGCAGGAGCCCCTGTACAGAAAAGGTAGATTACATGCTTCCAGGTGTGGGTGAAGAGAAAAGGGAACGGGAGATGCTGAGTCCCTTGCTTTATACTCTCTCTTGGGCCCCTCCCTAACTGTTTCCTGTTCCTATATAGAAATGTATTCCATTGGCTGTCAGATCCCCAGGGGCATGCTGGGGCAACTCTTGTGGGCTGTCCCAAGTCCTAGGCTTGACTGATGTAATCTTCCCAGGTCCCATGTGGTGTAATGAAAAGGCTTTGGGATTCCTATTATGGTTCTTTGTTATGCAGAAGACTCCAGGCTAGGTGGGAGGAATGTGTGAGCTGGGCCCAGTCCTTAATGGCCAATGGCAAAGGGTGGGGGCAGGAGCTGCAGGAAGCTGCTTTGTATTTAAAACCTGTTTCTCCTTTCCTCATTCAGGGAAACATATTCTTTTCTTTTTCAATATTTCCTAGGATATTTCATTTTTCTAGGAGGGGGTGGGTACTAACTTCCTACACTGCCTTCCCAGATTTGTATATTTCTAAGGAGTCCCTGTGGATTTTACTCTGCTAGTCATTGCTGACTATAGGAGACAGTGCTCATCTTCGTTTCAATGCCATTGAGCCAGCGCCGTCCAAAGACATTTCCGCAGTCATGTGGCCAGCATGCAGTCACAGAGCACTATTACCTTCCCACTATTAATCTACTCGCAGTTGCATGCTTTCAAACTGCTAGGTTGATAGGAACTGGATCGAGGATGGGAGCTCACCCCGTCACGTGGAACTCAGGTCTCAAACCTTGGCTGCCAGCTTTCCATCTGACCAGCATTTAACCAAGGAGCCACCATGCTACCCACAAATATTTCTAAGGGAGCTTGCTCTTAACATCAACAAAAAGTTATTTGGTGGTAATGGCCCAAAGCAGACCTCTGGAATATTTTGCAGAAGACAACCGGTGGCAATAGAACAATGAAGAGTGTAGAGTAAGGATTTGGGATTTTGTGTGCACCTTTTTTACTCCTGGCAACTGCCTGGATTAGTTGTACAATTATCTTGGCAAGGTTTTCAAGTTCTTTGTCACTGCCTCCTGAGAGAGAGTGACTGGCTTAAGGTCACCAGCTGGCTTTATGTCCAAGGTGGAACTAGAACTCAAGGTCATCTGACAGGAATGACTACAAGAGTTGCTGAGTACAGAGAATATGTAGTTGTTCACACATGGGTGAGCTATGTTTGTTTCACCATGCCTCACCATTGGTAGCATTAGCTTCAGTCTGAGAAGAGTTATAATTCAGCAACATCTGGGAGACCTTGGCCCCAAATGGATTGAGTAGAGTTTTCTGATCCACTACAAATGACTTCGGTGATTGAGTAGGAATAATAAAAGAGTAGCAAAGATGATCTTCTTCTTCTTCTTCTTCTTCTTCTTCTTCTTCTTCTTCTTCTTCTTCTTCTTCTTCTTCTTCTTCTTCTTCTTCTTCTTCTTCTTCTTCTTCTTCTTCCATATCCATCATCGGACATTGGTGATCATGTTGGCGATCCTATTTTTATCAACAGCCGCATGAAAAACTGCTGTTGAGTTTTGTCCAAACTGGTCCCTTAGATTTTGAAGCCATGATGTTCTTCTTCTGCCTGGACCTCGTTTGCCTTCAATCTTCAATCTTTGACTTCAATTGGTGCAAAATACGGCTGCGCGTACTGTGGTGGGTGTTTCAAGATACACCCACGTAACACCCATACTCCGCCAGTTGCATTGATTGCCCATTGGTCTCTGGGTACAATTCAAGGTGTTGATCATCATCTTTAAAGCCCTTCATGGCTTAGGACCAGGTTACCTTCGGGACCGCATTCTGCCTCATACTTCCCTCCGACCGATCAGGTCCCACAGAGTGGGTCTCCTCCAGGTCCCATCAGCCAAACAATGCCGACTGGTGGGCCCTAGGGGGAGGGCCTTCTCTGTAGGGGCCCCTGCTCTCTGGAACCAACTTCCCCCAGAGATCCAAATTATCCCCACCTTGCTGGCCTTCCGAAAAGCCATTAAGACATGGCTCTTCCTGCAGGCAGGGGTTTGAGACAATTTTACATCTGAGGTCTCCCCCATGTATGCATGCTGTTGTGTGTCCTTTTTAACTTTTTAAAAATTGTTTTTAAATGATTTTGTTTGGTGTTCTTTAAAATGCTGTACGTCGCCCTGAGTCCTTAGGGAGTAGGGCGGCATAGAAGAATCTTCAAATGAAATAAATAAATAAATAAATCTTTCCCTGGAGGATTAAGTGAAGTATGGTGTATTTTTCTGGGTGTCGCATCACATGTCCAAAATATTCTAACTGTATAGGATAGATATAAATTTTTAAATATAGCAGTTTTGTATTTTGGAAACAACTGAGCTGGGCAATGATTAAATGCTGAAAATACTTTGTCACTGAGAGATCTCACTCCAGGGATCTGACCTGAAACAGAGATCTGATGGCTTGTTATGAATACCTCTTCACCTTTAATTTGCTTTCCTAGCCTCAATATCAGAAGGAGACTATAAATTTGCTAGAGTTACAAAGGTAATACTTTCATCTGCACTCTTCCAAAATAGGTTTGACATGATAGATATATAGTGGCAAACGATGCCATCTTGGTTGGATTATGTTATAATCATTATAAATGGACTAATTAATTTTTTTTTAAAAAATAACTGCATTGTATTGATGCTTTGTAAGTCACCCATGTTCTGAAAATGAAATAGCACAAAAATGGAAATAGTGAAGAAATAAAAATATATTTAAACAAATCCTCCAAGGATCTAGATAGAGAATCAGACAAATCAAAGTGAAAGGTTAGGTCTTATGTATTACCACACAGAATTTGAATCGCTGCTCTGTAAAATCTTAGAGATCTATGACCAGTCTGCACATGGAGTACCATGCCGCTGTGAATATCAGACCTGTTCAAGCGTTCGATTCAAAGAATTGAAGGCAATCGGATTTATTTCCAAACTGAATCCAATTTTCAAATTGATCACAAACATGACGCAAATAATCAGATTTGGTTGAATGCCTCTGAATCAATTTGCTTGGCTCAAAAGCTTCTATGCATGCAGACAAAGCTTTTTCCCAACCATTTCAGAGATTGAAATCAAGTAGATTTGACAATTTGAACCAAACAGCTTAGTGGATTGATTTTCCAAATTTTGGAAAATGTGCAGGATTTGGGTCTGGCTAGTCTAGAGAAAAGAAGGACTAGGGGTGACATGATAGCAGTGTTCCAGTATATGAGGGGCTGCCACAATGTAGAGGGAGTCAAGCTATTCTCCAAAGCATCAGAAGGCAAGGCAGGAAACAATGGATGGAAACTAATCAAGGAGAGATGCAACCTGGAATTAAAGAGAAACTGCCTAACTGAGAACAATTGACCAGTGGAACAGCTTGCCTCCAGAAGTTGTGGGTGCTCCATCACTGAAAGCTTTCAAGAAGACACTGGACAGCCACTTGTCTGAAATTGTATACGGTCTCCTGCTCGAGAAGGGGATTGGAGTAGAAGACCTCCAAGATCTCTTCCAATTCTATTATTCTATGTTCTAAGATTACAAAGAACTGTCTGTCAGACACAAGTAACCAGGAGCATTCATTGAGTTCAAAGCACAGAAGGGTTTATTATTGCTACCTCTAGTACAAGTATCTAGTTGACTAATGATCAAAGCTAAATTGGTGCTAGATAAGGGCCAACAGAATTCACAAGAGGCTTGACATTGGTCTTTTGTGACAATGCAATGACTCTAAACTGATGACACCTTTAACCCCGCCTTCTAGCTCAGCCTCTTCTTCTCCTACATTGTCCTGTAGACGCTGTGAACCAGGAAGAAGAACCAAAGAGGAGACCCAAAATACTAGAAGACCTCCAAGGTCCCTTCCAGATTCTATTCTGTTCTGTTCTGTTCTGTTCTGATCTGATCTGAATCACTGAACTGACTCAGACTGCCTTACCGAACTGAATTGATAATTCACATCAGGTTTTGTCTTCCTTGCATAGGACAATTGGATACAGCTGTGACTAAGGTGAAGGCTTATCTTATGGTAAATTATGCAAATCTAGAGTGTTGTCTGATGCAAAGGAAATCAAATCTAGATGAGTCTCTCTCTCTGGAAATACTCCAATTTAGGGAAACGGGGTGCAAGACCCTAGAAGAAGAATGCTGCCTTTTAAGTCATTAGATTGGTTTGTGATCAATGTCTATGGAGATTTATTGCTATAGTGCTATTACTAAGAGCTGAAGTGGTGCAGTGGTTAAATGCTGCGACTGCAGGCTGACTGCTAGTTCAGCAGTTCAGCTGTTCAAATCTCACCAGGCTCAAGGTAGACTCAGCCTTCCATCCTTCTGAGGTCGGTAAAATGAGGACCCAGATTGTTGGGGGCAATATGCTGAACTCTGTAAACCGCTTAGAGAGGGCTGTAAAGCACTATGAAGCGGTATATAAGTAAAGTGCTATTCTCAGTCATCCAGGCCATGGTTGTCCCAAAGGTGCTTTTTCAGAAGGCAATTGGACTTCAGAGCTGAAGAAGCTTCTTGAATGAGAAGGGAAACATCTTCAAGCAAAAAACAAGGATGCCCTGTTGACTTTTGAAAAAAAACTATTTTTGGTTTGGATCAGTTGGCCCAAAGTGACTTTTCCTGCCTTAATGGAATATAATTAGTGCAATTGGGAACATAATTTTTCTGCATCTGGGTATCTCCTCTTGCAGGATGATGAGAATGCATTTGACAGAAAGCCAAGATGCAAAAGATATTAATAAAAACCTCGGTGGCCTCCAGCCATAATTTCTTCTTCATGTAAATGATGAAAAATTAAGAAAGCGCATTGAAAACGGCAAGTGACAAACAGCAATTTGATAGGGGTAACAGGAGCTTCTTTTGGCTTTATCAGGATATGATTAAATAGTTTATTCATTGCCGAACATTTATACAGGAAATGGAAATTATCCTTACTGTGATATCCCACGCTGTAATATTTTTCATTACGATAAGCTATTGAAAACAAGTATTTTATTGAGATGCCATCCATCTTTGCCAATATTATGTAAAGGGAAAATACAGCTCAGTTATTTTATTCTTATTATCATTCCTCATATTATCATTTTTTAATGTTTTCTTAATGTTTTCCCAAGATGCTTTGTCTTCTCATTTATTTTTTAACGACCCTATTCCCATTTTCTATTTTATTTTAATTTATTTTTTGCTTAGAATTTGGAGTGGGGGGAACCCTACCTAAAAAAGAGAGCAATCTCCAGAAATTTCTTTTTCTATTGGATACTATGGTGGTTGCTTGAAATAAATGTAAAAATGTACTTTTAAACCAACAATGATTGTTTCAGCATTCTAGCATATTATTAACACCAATATTATATTATTAATAATACTATATTAATAATAATATTAATATATTATTAATAATAATATTATATTATTATAATTTATTTATTTATTTTATTTATTTGTCAAACATGTATAGTAGTAATTTGTATAAACATAAGTAAAAAGTAACGATAAAAGAGGACAATAGGACAGTAGGACAGGGACGGTAGGCACGCTGGTGCGCTTATGCATGCCCTTTACAGACCTCTTAGAAACGAGGAGAGGTCGACTGTAGACAGTCTAAGGTTAAAGTTTTTGGGGTTTGGGGAAGAAACCACAGAGTCAGGTAGTGCATTCCAGGCATTGATCACTCTGTTGCTGAAGTCGTATTTTCTGCAGTCGAGTTTGGAGCGCTTTACATTTAGTTTGAATCTATTATGTGCTTGTGTATTGTTGCGGTTGAAGCTGAAGTAGTCATTAACAGGAAGGACATTTTGGTATATGATTTTATGAACTACATTTAGATCAGATCGGAGGCGACGTAGTTGTAAATTGTCTAATCCCAGTATTTCAAGTCTGGTGGAATAAGGTATTTTGTTGTGAGCGGAGGAGTGAAGGACTCTTCTTCATAATAATATATTATGTTAATAATATATATTATAATAATATATTATGTTAATAATAATATTGGTGTTAATAATATAATATAATATTACATTATTAACACCAATATTAACACCACATTACGATTTCTACTATGCTACAGAGCCCCAGACTATGACATCGAACATGCGAATAAGTTAACTTCACTCCTAACGTGGGCAGCCTCCAGCCCATACCCTCTCATCTTTCTTGGCGACCTAAATCTACCTCTTATCAAATGGTCCCTCAACGAATGTTCATCAGAACCTATACATTCAACCCAGTACAATGCTGTAACCAAACTGGGTCTGGATCAACTAGTATCCAACAACACTAGACTCAATAACTGCCTTGATCTCATCTTCTGTAACAGTTCAAACTCAATTTATGGAATACAAACAAAAGAACCCTTCTCCAACAGTGATCACAGTATGATTGACTTCAATCTCAACATACACCCTTACAAAAATCAACAAAATGACAAGATCCCCAGTTACAATTTAAAAAAAGGAAACTTTGATCTCATAAACACTGACCTCTCACCTCTTGATTGGCAAACTCTATTCACAGACTGCAACACTGCTGAAGACCACTACAACATTTTCTTACGTCAAGTCCAAAGAGTCATGAAACTATACGTACCACTAATCATTCCCCAAAACAGGAAAAGCAAACTACCCACAACAATAAGGAAGCTCCAAGTAAAAAAAAACTCTCTGGCAAAAAAACAAAACGGGCCACATAACCAACTACAAAAGCCGATACAAAAACTTATGCAAACTAATAAAGACTGAATTCTAACTGTCAGGAAATTTCTCCTTAGTTCTAAGTTGCTTCTCTCCTTGATTAGTTTCCACCCATTGCTTCTTGTTTTACCCTCAGGTGCTTTGGAGAATAGTTTGAGTCCCTCTTCTTTGTGGCAACTCCTGAGATATTGGAACATTGCTATCATTTGTTTAAATAGATTTATTTATTTATTTAAATAGATTTGTATGCCGCCCAACTCCCGGGGGACTCTGGGCGTCTCCCCTGGTCCTTCTTTTCATCAAACCAGACATACCCAGTTCCTGCAACTGACCTTTATAAGCCTCCAGTCCCCTAATCATCTTTGTAATTCTTTTCTGCACTTTCTAGAGTCTCAACATTTTTTTTATATCATGGTGACCAAAACTGGATGCCATATTCCAAGTGTGGCCTTACCAAGGCATTATAAAGTGGTACTAACACTTTACATGATCTTGATTCTATCCCTCTGTTTATGCAGCCTAGAATTACCTGTATTGAAGTTTCTAAAGTATGTCTCTATGGGTTTTGGTTTTTTTTTTTTTTTTGCCAAGGTCTGTGCCAGTTTTACATACTCCGAGATGTTTAATAAGGCCCAAAGGACCTGCAGGAGCATAGAGACCACTTTAGTCTGGCTGTGCCAGGGGCAACTGGTTGCGTTCCTTTTCTACAATGTCCCCAAAGAAATACTAATCTAGGACATTGTGGGATGTTAAAGTGGCAGCCAACCATTCAATCTCTTGGAAGGGCCTGTATGCAGGAACCCAGGGACACCAGAGACGATCCATATGAGCAGTGTGTAGCGGCAGCCAAAAAAGCCAATGCAATGCTAAGTCGCATTAATAGAGGGATACAATCTAGGACTAGGGAGATACTAATACCACTCTATAAAGCTTTAGTCAGACCACAACTAGAGAACTGCATTCAGTTTTGGTCACCACACTATAAAAAAGACATTGAAACTCTAGGGAAAGTGCAGAGGAGAGCAACCAGGATGATCACGGGACTGGAAACTATAACATACGAAGAGCGGTTGCAGGAACTGAGCTTAGCCAGTCTGGCGAAGAGAAAGACCAGGGGTGACATGATAGCAATGTTCCAATACTTGAGGGGCTACCACAGAGAAGAGGGGGTCAGACTGTTTTCCAAGGCACCAGAAGGCCAGACAAGGAATAATGGATGGAAGCTGACCAAGGAGAGATTCAACCTGGAAATAAGGAGAGATTTTCCAACGGTGAGAGCAATCAACCAGTGGAACAGCTTTCCAGCGGAGGTTGTGAGAGCTCCAACACTTGAGACTTTCAAAGGGAGATTGGACTGCCATTTGTCCAAAATGGTGTAGGGACTCCTGCTTGAGCGGGGGGTTGGACTAGATGACCTACAAGGTCCCTTCCAACTCTAACAATCTGTATCTGTATCTGTATCCGTTGCCTTCTTCAAACTTGCACCCTGACTGTGCTTTTAATTTCTCTTTCTTCATAAAAGCCATCATGGTTTCAGGGTCTCATACGAAAAAGAGTGGTTTCCTCTAAGGATGAACAAGGTCTGTCTCTGGGCATATCCCCCCCCCACCCGCAATAGATACCCGGTGCATTCAAAAATCAGCCCTTAGGACTTCATCATTACATCAAGGTTTAAGTAGGTTTAAGACCCATGACAGTTACACTTTACTGTTCCTTCTCTTCTCTTGCTTTGCCTCCTGCAGTTTCAGTTTACTCATACTTTTTTCTTTTTCTTTATTTTATGGTTCTATCCTTCCCCAGGCCACGCTCACTACTCCGTGCTAGCTACCTCTAGTTTTGACTTGATCCTTTCTTTGCAAATCTTTTGGGGAAAGAGTATAGCCCCAAGCATTGTAAGTCTGCTCTTCGGCCTAGAAAAAAAAAAAACCATGGACCCTCATTTGAAAGCGATTATAAATAATCTAGCAGTTTCGGTTCAAAAAACAGCAAGGCAGGAATTCTCTAGTTAGCTTCCGAATCACCTGGTTGGATTGCTTTCCCTTTTATTCTTTTCTGGGTGCCTTCTCATTTCGTATGCAACCTGGGCAACTTCCTTGCCCGCTGGAGGTAGAAGAAGAAGAAAAAAAAGAGCTTCATATTAACAATTACAAATCCCATTAATAATGGAACAATAGTTTACGGCTGGCATCGTTCTGCATTTGGTATGAAATCAGCTCTAAGGGAAGAAAGGAAGGAAAAAAATGAAAGAAAAGAGGGGGAAAAGATAAAACAGCTGTAATTAAATTAATGAGCCCTGTAGGTATCTCAGGAAGCAAGCAGAAAGTCTGAGCTCACACTGAGTCTTCTTTGAAACCTTTTAAACTGGAAGGAAAAATGAAAAGTTTGCACAGGATTTCAAGTCAGAGTTGGTTAGTTCTTTGGACTAGGGGCATAGAAGTAATTCTTTTCCTAGCAAAGCTGGAAACTCTGGCACCACATAAGGTCATCTGTCTAATTGGGATGATCTGTAAGTCTGGCTTTCCTCCTTGCCCTATAGGAAATTGATTTGAATATCTGATTGCATGGTTAATCTTGAACTGAAGGGTAGCCTTCATGATAAATTAGTTTTCTTTATCCTTGGGGATATCAGCATATGTTGCGGCAGTAGCAGGGGCATCATGTGATCCCTGATTGGCTAGGATTGTTTACTGATGGTCAACATAAAAGATCCAAAGGGAAATTGTGGCTAGGAAAATATGGGAAATGTGGGGAAAATACAATGTAGGTATATGTGTGGGGGAGGGCATGGGAGGGGGGAGGAGGAGGAGGAGGAGGAATAGAAAGAAGAAGAAGAAGAAGAAGAAGAAGAAGAAGAAGAAGAAGAAGAAGAAGAAGAAGAAGAAGAAGAAGAAGAAGAAGAAGAAGAAAGAGGAGGAGGAGAAGAAGAAGTAGTTGTAGTAGTAGTAGTAGTAGTAGTAGTAGTAGAAGAAGAGGAGGAGGAGGAGGAGGAGAAGAAGAAGAAGAAGAAGAAGAAGAAAGAAAAAAAGAAAGAAAGAAAGAAAGAAAGAAAGAAAGAAAGAAAGAAAGAAAGAAAGAAAGAAAGAAAGAAAGAAAGAAAGAAAGAAAGAAAGAAAAAAAGAAAGAAAGTCCTGTGACTCTGGACACATAGAAATAGCAGAGCATGTTCTCCTGTGTCTATGCTACAGACACTAGTTTAATCTTACCACTACTGCATAAATATAGAGTGGACAGGACAATTCTACACCAACCTGCTGCTTTCATATACCAACCTTGCTACCATATAGAATGTTGCCAAATTGTATGCAGCAGTCCTCAAAATTGGTTGGAAGATGACCTGTGCTATAAACTACATAGATCTAATGAGTGCCTAGTTCTCCACATTAAAGAACTTTGTAACTTGATATAGTCTCTCACATACTAATTGTAACGGTCGCCTAAACTTACCTAATGTTATTTTTGATTCTTGTTTTTATATGTACGTAAATGTCCTCGGTTTACGTACATAATTTGGACTGGAAATCCAGTCAAGAGTTGTTATGGCCATTAAATCAAGGCACCTAAAATGACTGGAAATAATTTTCACGGTGATCATTAATAAACACATGGTCATTAAGCAAACCCATTCATTTGAAGTCCTGGTCCCAATAGCTGGGACATAACTTGAGTGTTGCCCTTTGATAATGGGGCAATGTTCCATGGGAGTTCCTAATGGATTGGGAAATCTCCAAAATCTCATTTTTGGAGTACAAAACAATGTCCCAACTAGGGGTGGGTTCTACTTACCTTCCCTACCAGTTTGCATCACATTGGGGAAATGACCCTCTGCACATGAGCAGAAGTCTTTGCACATGCGCAGAGGATTCTTTGCCAGCCGTAGCGACCGGAGGACCGGTTCAGGGGCGTGGTCAGCCGGTCATCGCTGCCGGTTCGGTGAGCGGGGGAAAATTTTTGCCACCAGTTCGGGCGAACCAGTCCGAACTAGCAGCAACTCCCCACTGGTCCCAACTCAATCACTTATGTCATCTAGACATGAAGGCTGGTAGGTAACCACATAACTTCGGACAACTCTCCAGTGGATGTACCAGCTCCCCAAGATACTTTAGTGGCTCCATTTCTGGTCATGCCAAATCACTCCAATCCCAGCTGGATGAAGACACCTTGAGAAGTGAGGGATTTGGGCAGACACGAAGGGAAGAGAAGCTGCACCACTCAAAGAGAGAAATCAGCTCTGAGGAACCTCAACAAAATTACCACCCCAACTAGTCTTACATTCTTTTCATTAGAGGTGTGGAAAACTACAACATGGACATCTAAAAAAGGAACCAAATAAAAGTATGACCTCTTTCAATAAGTCAAATTAAGTGCCGAACAAAGGGAGAAATAACCTCTTACTTTCTAGCTTTTTAATACTTTGGAGAATGGAACATAGAATGACAGAGTTGGAAGGGACCTTGGAGGTCTTCTAGTCCAACCCCCTGCTTGAGCAGGAAATCCTATAGCATTTCAGACAAATGGTTATCCAATATCTTCTTCAAAACATCCAATGTAGGAGCTGAAGTGGTGCAGTGGTTAAATGCTGCGACTGCAGGCTGACTGCTAGTTCAGCAGTTCAGCTGTTCAAATCTCACCAGGCTCAAGGTTGACTCAGCCTTCCATCCTTCCGAGGTCGGTAAAATGAGGACCCAGATTGTTGGGGGCAATATGCTGAACTCTGTAAACCGCTTAGAGAGGGCTGTAAAGCACTATGAAGCGGTATATAAGTCTAAGTGCTATTGCTATTGCTATTCACAACTTCTGGAGGCAAGTTGTTTCACTGATTAATTGTTCTCATGGTTAGGAAGTGTCTCCTTCATTCCAGGTTGCTTCTCTCCTTGATGGTGCTCACATGAACCTCCTGATGTCACAACCATCATAAATACAAGCCAGTTGCCAAGGGCACAAATTTTGATCCCGTGACTGTAGGGATACTGTGACAGTCATAAATATGTGGGTTGAGGTAGCACAAGATACATATACCTAAAATGAAGATGTAATAGCATAGATATGAAAATAAGAAATAAGTAACACAAAAATAAAATTGATAAATCTAGAGAAGTATGGAAATATGTTATTAGTCTGTTATATATAAAATGTATTAGAAGTAATTCACTCAGGGAAGGACTTAGAAGGAGAAAGAGGAAGTAGAAATGAAGAAGAGAAAGGGAGAGAAGAAGGAAGAGAGAGAGGGAGAAAGGAGGAATGGGAAGTAGAAAGGGGGAGAGAAGGTGTAAGAAGGTAGATAGGAGAGGTGGAGAGAAGGAGGGGAGGGGAGAAAAAAATGGTAGTAACAGACAGATTAATAATAGTAAGATTAGGAATAAAAATAGATTATTGATCTTTTGATGAAAATGTATTTTATTGATGTATTGGAGGTATATGTGCAAATGTAAATGTGATAAATGTAATAATAATTTATTGTCATTGTACGTATATACACAGTACACCCATACAACGAAATTCACATAAGGCTTCAAGACCAGTCCCAACTCCACAAATGTGGAGTGAAAACAAATAAAAAATTCTAAAAATAAATAAAGGTCTCCGATATAGGTCTCCGAGCGCAATTCAAGGTGTTGGTGATTACCTTTAAAGCCCTACATGGCTTAGGACCAGTTTACCTCCGAGACCGCCTTCTCCAACACACCTCCCTAAGACCGATTAGAGCCCACAGAGTTGGTCTGCTGGTGGTCACGTCAGCCAAACAATGTCGGCTGACGGGCCCACGAACGAGGGCCTTCTCTGTGGCGGCACCGGTTCTCTGGAATACACTACCCCCCCCCCCCCGAGATCCGCATTATTCCCACCCTGCCAGCCTTCAGAAAAGCAGTAAAAACATGGCTTTGTCGACAGGCCTGGGGCCAATGATTCTAATACAACACCGATCATTCTTGGCCCTTTGAATGATTTATTGTATGGGTTTTTAAATTGTGGTTTTTAATGTTTTTAAATGTTTTAATATCTATTGTTTTTAATGCTTTTTATATTTATATTGTTGCATGTGAATTTTTACTGTTGTGAGCCTCCCAGAGTCTCTGTGGAGTGGGAGGCATACAAATGCAACTAATAAAAATAAATAAATAAAATATGTGGATTGGCTGTAAGTGACTTTTTCTAGGGCGAGTGTAATGGTCACTAAACAAATGGTTGTCCATGGCGATTCTCAGTCATCCGGGTCATGGTTGTCCCAAAAGTGCTTTTTCAAAAGACAACTGGACTTCCTTTGTTTTTCCTTGAAGACTTTTTGCTTCTCATCCAAGAAGCTTCTTCAGCTTCTGAATGAATGGTGGACGGTGGAAGGATTAATATTCCCTGCAATTCTTGATGACTGCATCATTGATGGTTGTAAGTGATGGATCACCTGAACCGCATGGCCTTACCTAGCTTCACATTGAACTGGGGGCGTTCAGCTTCGGGCTGCGCTTGTATGAAATTTTCTTTTCTTTAACAGAATAGAGAGTTTCAGTCATGTAATTAGTTGAGCAAAGAATGGTTGGCCTTCGTCTGCAATATAAGACAAATGAAAGCTTGACATTTAGAAACAAGTTTTTGGTGGTAATTTAGGCACTTCAAATGAGTGGTAATATTTTCATTATCTTGTTAATATTTTAATGGGGAATTTCTTGTACTGTGCAGGAAGGAACGATTGAGTCAAAAGAAGATCTTTATCCACTGTAATAGGAACCATTTGCAGATCAGAGGAGGGTTAATAAAAGCTGGCATTTATTGGAGATCCAATGTGAAAATATTGAATGTTGAGCTGCAGCAGAAGAAAGAAAAATTAGCTCTGAGTTAAATAGCTGGACTTTTCTGAAATCCATTTAGTTGTCTGATCAGTGGCTGGAACACAGAAGCATTAGGAGATTCTAACTTTACTCCAATAGAATAGAATAGAATAGAATAGAATAGAATAGAATAGAATAGAATAGAATAGAATAGAATAGAATAGAATAGAATATTGGAATGAAGAATAGAATTAGAATAGAATAGAATAGAATAGAATAGAATAGAATAGAATAGAATAGAATAGAATAGAATAGAATAGAATAGAATAGAATAGAATATTGGAATGAAGAATAGAATAGAATAGAATAGAATAGAATAGAATAGAATAGAATAGAATAGAATAGAATAGAATAGAATAGAATAGAATATTGGAATGAAGAATAGAATACAATAGAATAGTTGGAAGGGGCCTTGAAGGTCACTGAGTGCCGAAATGGGAGCACTTCGCGTGCACATGCACACACTTGTCTGGCCCACAACCAGGAAGAGGAGTTGCCCACGGGGCATGCATGCACAGGAAAATGTACTTCCGGTCTCCGGTTCGCATATGCATGCCGGCCGGCAAGTCTTCTGGTTACTACTGCGCATGCGCACGCCCCAATCATCTGGCCAGCGTGCATGCTCACACCAGAAAACAGAAGACCAGCTCTTCCAGTTTCCGGCACTGATGCACGCACAAAGGCCAGCTGATCATTGTGTGCGCATGTGTGCCAGAAACCCGGAAGAGGAACGGGCAATGCTGTGTGTGCCAGGCAACATGGCTCCGTGTGCCACTTTGGGCACACGAACCATAGGTTAACCATCATGGTTTTAGGTCATCTAGTCCAACCCCCTGCTCAAGCAGAAGACCGTATACCATTTCTGACAGATGGCTGTCTAGTCTCTTCTTGAAAGCTTCCAGTGATGAAACTCCCACAACTTCTGAAGGCAACTTTTGTTCCATGGGTTGATTGTTCTCACTGTCAGGAAATTCCTCCTTATTTCTAGGTTGAATCTCTCCTTGTTCAGTTTCCATCCATTATTCCTTGTCTGGCCTTCGGGTGCTTTGGAAAATAGCTTGACCCCTTCCTCTCTGTGGCAGAGCCTCAAATATTGGAAGATGCTATCCTGTCTCCCCTGGACCTTCTCTTCACTAGACAAGCCATGCCCGGTTCCTGTAACCTTTCATTGTATGATTTAGCCTCCAGTCCCCTAATCATCCTGGATTTCTATGCCGCCCACTCCCTGGGGACTCTGGGCAGCTCACAACACGTTAGATTCCATTACAGGGTAGAATGCAATAATTAAAATATATAGCAGTATCAATACAATAATTAAAAAATACAGAAAATACAAAAGTTAAAAAGAGTATCTCATTATCATCATGGGGGGAGACCCTTATTAGGTGGTCTCACTTTCACCCCGCCTGCCGGAAGAGCCAAGTTTTTATTGCTTTCCGGAAGGCCAGTAGGGTGGGGATGGTACTGATCTCCGGGGGAAGCTGGTTCCACAGGGAGGGAGCTCCCACAGAGAAGGCCCTCCCCCTTGGCCCCGCCAGCCAGCATTGTTTAGTCGATGGGACCTGGAGGAGGCCGACTTTGTGGGCCCTCACCGGTCGTAGGGAGGTATACGGCAGGATGCGGTCCTGAAGGTAACCTGGCCCTGAGCCATGTAGGGCTTTAAAGGTAACGACCAACACCTTAAATTGGATCCGGAGACTAATGGGCAGCCAATGCAGCTGGCGGAGAATCGGTGTTACATGGGTGCATCTAGGTGCACCCACCACAGCTCGTGCAGCTGCATTTTGCACCAATTGCAGTCGCTGGACACTCTTCAAGGGTAGCCCCATTGCAGTAATCCAGCCGTGAGGTGATAAGGGCATGAGTGACTGTGAGAAGTGCCTCCTTCTCCAAGTAGGGTCGCAATTGGTGCACAAGACGTACTTGTGCAAAGGTCCCCCTAGCCACAGCTGAAAGATGTTGTTCCAATTTTAGCTGTGGGTCTAGGAGGACAACCAAATTGCGAACCCATTCTGAGGGAGCTAATTTCTCCCCCCCAAGAACCAAGGAGGGACAATTGGTCGAGTCCTTAGGGGGCAATATCCACAGCCACTCAGTCTTGTCAGGGTTAAGTTTTAGCCGGTTCTTCCCCATCCAGACCCTAACATCGGCCAGGCAGCGGCCCATTACGTCTATGGCTTCCCCGAATTGAGACGGGGTGGAGATGTACAACTGGGTATCATCAGCATATTGCTGATACCTCACCCCGTGTTGTCGGATGATCTCACCCAGTGGCTTCATGTAGATGTTAAACAGGATGGGCGAGAGGATCGAGCCCTGCGGCACCCCACATAGTAGGGGCCTAGGGCTCGACCTCTGTCCCCCTGTCAACACCGACTGCGTCCTGTCAGAGAGGAAGGAGGAGAACCACTGCAAAACAGTGCCGCCCACCCCCATCTCTCCGAGACGACGCAGAAGGATACCATGGTCAATGGTATCGAAGGCCGCTGAGAGGTCAAGTAGCACCAGGATAGAGGAATGACCCCTATCCCGGGCTCGCCAGAGATCATCCATCAGGGTGACCAAAGCCGTTTCCGTACTGTAGCCGTGCCTGAAGCCAGATTGAAAGGGATCCAGAAAATCAGTGTCATCCAACAGTCATAGGAGCTGGAGTGCCACCACTTTCTCAACAACCTTCCCCGCGAAGGGAAGGTTGGAGACTGGACAGAAGTTCTTTAAATCCGCCGGGTCCAGGGAAGGCTTCTTGAGGAGGGGCCTCACCACCGCAGCTTTTAAGTGCTGCGGGACAGACCCCTCTCTCAGAGAAGCGTTGACCAATGCCTGGAGCCAGCCGCGTGAAACCTCCCTGGTGGCCAAAACCAGCCAGGAAGGGCACGGGTCCAATAAACAAGTGGCAGAGCTCATAGCTCCTATGGCCTTGTCCACATCCTCAGGAGTCACCGGTTCAAACCTATCCCATATAACAGGACTAAGACCAGATATGTTTTCAGTTTTTATGGTCCCTCAATACCTACATGTTGAGTTTTGGTGCGTCTACTAGATGTTATTAGATTGTTTTGTAAAAAGGAAGATTTTTTTAAAGATGGATGGATGGATGGATGGATGGATGGATGGATGGATGGATGGATTTAGATTTAGATTTAGATTTAGATTTAGATTTAGATTTAGATTTAGATTTAGATTTAGATTTAGATTTAGATTTAGATTTAGATTTAGATTTAGATTTAGATTTAGATTTAGATTTAGATTTATTATTAGAGTTGGAAGGGACCTTGTAACTCATCTAGTCCAACCCCCTGCTCAAGCAGGAGTTCCTACACCATTTGAGACAGATGGCAGACAGATGGATGATAGATAGAAGATAGATAGATAGATAGATAGATAGATAGATAGATAGATAGATAGATAGATAGATAGATAGATAGATAGATAGATAGATAGATAGATAGATAGATAGATAGATAGATAGATACAGTAGATAGACAGACAGATAGCAATAGCAATAGCAATAGCTCTTAAACTTATATACTGCTGCACAGGGCTTTTACAGCCCTCTCTAAGTGGTTTACAGAGTCAGCCTATTGCAGGGGTGGACTTACCTCACTACCGGCTCGCTTCCTCCTGCTCCGTGTGGGCGCACACACATTGTGTGCCGCGCAGGCATGTTGCACGGGCATGTGCAGTGCTGAAAATCCATCTTCTGTGCATGCGCAGATGCAAAAAACAAGAGAGCCAGTTTGGGGGGGGGGTGTCGAGCCAGCCATCGCTGCCAGTTTGGCAAGCGGGGGGAAATTCCCGCTACCGGTTCTATAGAACCCGTCCGAACCAGCAGGAAGCCACCTCTGGCCTATTGCCCCCAACAATCTGGGTCCTCATTTTATCCACCTCAGAAGGATGGAAGGCTGAGTCAACCCGAGGATGGATGGATAGATAGATAGATAGATAGATAGATAGATAGATAGATAGATAGATAGATAGATAGATAGATAGATAGCTTCAAAACACAGCATGGAATGCATAAAGCTAAACTAAACTGTAGGAGGGGAAAACTATCTAGCCTTGCATGAATGCAATTATTGGATTTTTCATTGGCATCATTAAATGATGTTGTTGCATGTGTTACGTAAACACAAGCCTTTGTCTTAGAAACTGTGTTTTTCCTTTACATACTGTATTCACCCTTCTCCTAGACACCTCATTTAAAAGGCAGTCCATCTGACTTACAAACACACATGTGCACACTCATAGGCAGAATTACAGTAAAGTTCAAGGAACAGCTATGGTTTGTTGGCTTAAAACCATCAAAAACACTTCAGTTAAACTATTCAACTATAACAAACTGTAAGCTATTCAAATTTAAAATGAGCTACATTAGCCAAAATGCC
Organism: Diadophis punctatus similis; assembly: GCA_023053685.1. Taxonomy (NCBI): domain Eukaryota; kingdom Metazoa; phylum Chordata; class Lepidosauria; order Squamata; family Dipsadidae; genus Diadophis; species Diadophis punctatus. The sequence continues at coordinate 5,902,094 of JALIGW010000018.1, forward strand.
TGCCCTCTTTTTAAAAGCAGCAGAGAAGTTCCAGAAAATTTTATTTATTTATTTATTTGTTTGTTTGTTTGTTTGTTTGTTTGTTTGCTTGTTTGCTTGCTTGCTTGCTTGCTTGTTTGTTTATTTATTGAACAAATTTAGATAGCCGCCCAACTCATACATAGATTACTCTTGAGGTAAATAGAATAACAGAATCTGATTTCTTCTAAAATAGACATTTATTTTCTAAACATATCACGAGAACAACACATTTTAAAAATGCAGTGTTGCTGTTTGTTTATCAATTAGCTTGTTTGCAAGCCAAGAAATGCATCATAACATTAGGAAGTACAAATGTTAGTTGATAATTCTGTTACGACCTACAAATTAGTCTGAATTTTGATTGGTTTAACTTGGATGAGAAGCATCCCTCTGCGATAAAATTCTCAGAAATCTTGTCAGAATGGGGAAATTTTTTAGTATTTTAGAGAAATGCTCTAACGAACCCTACCACTCTGACTTTCCCATTTTTTGAATGTCTTTTGAAAACTTTCTCTGCTAAGGTTTCACTAAATCCATGTTCCCAGAATGCCCCACCAAGACAGGGTGTTGTAATTTAAGAATTATATATTGCTTTGCCTCAACAAAGAATTTATCCCTGTATAAAATGTGTAAATATTAAATATTAGTTATATATAGATGTAATTAATAGCTAAAGATCAAGGATAATAAAGTATAAAATGTGTAAATATTAAATATTAGCTATATAGAGATGTAAATAAATCAAACAAAAAGGAACAGAAAATAAATGTGTATATATAGAAGAGCAGAAAACAAAAAAAATTATATTTGTACTAGATAGGTTTATAAACTCTAGAGAAAGTGCAGAAGAGAGCAACCAGGATGATAAAGGGTCTGGAAAATAAAACATACAAAGAGCGGTTGCAGGAACTGAGCTTGGCCAGTCTGGCGAAGAGAAGGACCAGGGGAGACATGATAGCAGTGTTCCAATACTTGAGGGGATGCCACAGAGAGGAGGGGGTCAGGCTGTTCTCTATGGCACCAGAAAGCCAAACAAGGAATAACGGATGGAAGCTGACCAAGGAGAGATTCAACCTGGAAGTGAGGAGAAACTTTCTGACGGTGAGAGCGATCAACCAGTGGAACAGCTTGCCAGCGGAGATTGTGAGAGCCCCAATACTTGCGACCTTCAAGGAGAGACTGGACTGCCATCTGTCTCAAATGGTGTAGGAACTCCTGCTTGAGAATTTATTCCTCATATTTTTCAACACTTTATGTCTTGTGGAGATGTAATATTTCAATTTATTTGTTGCTGTTGTCTTTTAGGGACTGCACACAGCTGTGTTCACTGACTGCCTGAAGATCTGATTTGATTTGAGTCAAGGTCAGCTGATCTGCTTCATTTGGACAATCTGCTCACTGTCACTGACCTTTTGCACGTGGTTTGTGATGTGCAGATGCTACTGTGATCAAGAGACCTAAATGTGCACAGCCACTTTGCTCTATTGGTTAGAAGCAAGACCCCCCCCCCTCTTCACTTCCTGGAACAATTTCCAAGCAGATCTCCAAGGAGATACACCACATCCAAAGAACATCTCATTGAGATCTCTGATGTAGAGAAATGTCAACTAAAGAGCTTCTGACTTGGTAATAGATATGGGGTCCTTGGTGTTCTCTGACCTGGGTGGTTTCCTTGCAGATGTTTCATTACCCAAACTAGGTAATAACATCAGTGCTAGAAGACAGGAGGAGTTACAGGGGGGAGGAGGAGGAGGAGGAGGAGGAGGAGGAGGAGGAGGAGGAGAGGGAGGAGAGGACGACTGTGGGATCCTTGGTGCTCTCTGAACTTGGTGGTTTCCTTGCAGATGTTTCATTACCCAAACTAGGTAATATCATCAGTGCTAGAAGAGAGGAGGAGGAGGGGGAGGGGGAGGAGGAGGAGGAGGAGGAGGAGGAGGAGGAGGAGGAGGAGGAGGAGGAGGAGGAGGAGGAGAGGGAGGAGAGGACGACTGTGGGATCCTTGGTGCTCTCTGAACTTGGTGGTTTCCTTGCAGATGTTTCATTACCCAAACTAGGTAATATCATCAGTGCTAGAAGAGAGGAGGAGGAGGGGGAGGGGGAGGAGGAGGAGGAGAGGGAGGAGAGGACGACTGTGGGATCCTTGGTGCTCTCTGACCTTGGTGGTTTTCTTGCAGATGTTTCATTACCCAAACTAGGTAATATCATCAGTGCTAGAAGAGAGGAGTTGTTTTAGGGAGGAGGAGGAGGAGGAAGCAGCTGCTGTAGCCTAGAGGTGGAGCTCTTGCCTCACAATCAGGAGGTTGTGAGTTCGATCCAAGGTAGAGGCAGATGTAGGGTCTCCTGCTTGGGCAGGGGGTTGGACTAGATGACCTGCAAGACCCTTCCAACTCTGTTAATCTGTTAAACATATGAAATACTGAATTGAATTGAGGAGGAGAGGATGACTGTGTGATCCTTGGTGCTCTCTGAACTTGGTGGTTTTATTGCAGATGTTTCATTACAGTGCTGATGATGTTACCTAGTTTGGTAATGAAACATCTGCATGAAAACCACCAAGCTCAGAGAGCAGCAAAGACCCTTCATTTCAACCCTGAGCTACAAATATTTTCCTTTATTGATAGTATAGTAATGCTTTTTTTTTTTTGCTTGGCCATATCATATAAGAAAAGAACTTTGGAATGATATTTTTTAGTGATGGATAGACACCATGGAGCTGATCTCTCTAATAAATGACCATTTATTGGTTAACTTTCCGTGGCGACAACAAGCTTCATTAACAGTGTTAGGTAATCTTGGTTTCCCCGCCTGACCCAGAAGGGCAGGTGAACTCAACCAGCTCCGTTCTACCAAGGAATGCTTTGGCTTGTCAGAGAAACCAGGGCAACTATCCAGGGGTGGGATTCAACCGGTTTGGACCAGTTCGGGCGAACCGGATGTTAACTTTATATCTGGTTCGCCGAACTGGTAGTTGCAAGGACTGGCTGACCCCGCCCACCTTGCCCCTCCCCTCCCAGGAGTCTCCACGCGGCTCGTTTTGATGCCAGGTAAGTGCAGGGCCCGCGTGGAGGCTCTGGGAGGGCGAAAAACAGGCCTACCGGAAGTACCGGAAGTCCGGAAACGGGCTCGTTTCCAGCCTCCGGCGGGTCTCTGGAGCATAGGGAGGCCGTTTTCGCCCTCCTGGAGGCTCAAGGAAAGCCTCTGGAGCATGGGGAGGGTGTAAACACCCCCCACCATGGTGCAGGAGGCCGAGTAGGCCATGCCCTCATGGGCATGCCCACCCAGCAACCGGGCAGAGAACCGGTTGCTAACATTTTTCAATCCAACCCCTGCAACTGTCCCAGGAGAGAAAAGCTTTGAATGGCCTCAAAGAGGCTTGCTTTTGCTGTGTACATAAGAGGAAATAGCAAATCAAGGTTCAAAACAAGCACTTCAACTGATTTATTCTGCCATTTTCTCTCTGCTTTAAGGTGAGGGGTGTACAGCGTCCCTCGTGAAACGGTTGACTTAAAACCCCTTTGATGATTTATGAAGCTGGATTTCAGAAGCCCCGGAGGGGCCCTTGCTCATGCATGCCAGCACAACGGTTTATCGCTGGGTGCAAAAAAAAATATGGCTTGTATAGACCCAGACATGCCTGGCATATGGTGGGTCATGATGAATGTGCGGGACCCTTTAGCCCCATATTCCCTTACCCCGATCCAATTTTCCCTAATGTGTGTGTGTGTGTGTGTGTGTGTGTGTGTGTGTGTGTGTGTGTGTGTGTGTGTGTGATGGGGGGGTGTCCGTATTTAGGGCTTTCATGTTCCTGAAAAAACCACTTCTCCAGAATACAGGTAGTCCTCAACTTATGAACACAATTGAGCCCAACAACCCAGTTGCTAAGTGAGACATTTGTTAAGTGAGTTTTGCCCCATTTTATGACTTTTCCTGCCGCAGCTGTTAAGCGAATTACTACAGTTCTTAAGTTAGTAACATGCTTGTTAAGGGAATCTGGCTTCCCCATTGATTTTGCTATTTTGTAAACATCATCATCTATGACCGTGATACAATGGGCGTAATGGAGCCTGCAGATCACAGCCATAAGTTAAGGACTACCTGTAGAGTGGGGCTTGGCCTTGTATTAACAGAGTAACAGAGTTGGAAGGGGCCATGTAAGTCATCTAGTCCAACCCCCCGCCCAAGCAGGAGACCCTACACCATTTCTGACAAATTGCAGTCCTGTCTCTTCTTGAAAGCTTCCAGTGATGAAGCTCCCACAACTTCTGAAGGCAACTTCTGTTCCATTGGCTGATTGCTTTCACTGTCAGGAAATTTCTCCTTATTTCCAGGTCGAATCTCTCCTTGATCAGTTTCCATCCATTATTCCTTGTCTGGCCTTCGGATGCTTTGGAAAATAGCTTGACCCCTTCCTCTCTGTGGCAGCCCCTCAAATATTTGAAGACTGCTATCATGTCTCCCCTGGTCCTTCTCTTCACTAGACTAGCCATGCCCAGTTCCTGCAACTGTTCATCGTATGTTTTAGCCTCCAGTCCCCAAAACATCCTGGTTGCTCTTCTCTGCACTCTTTCTAGAGTCTCAACATCTTTTTTTATAGTGTGGTGACCAAAACTGGATGCAGTATTCTAGATGTGGTCTTACTAAAGCTTTATAGAGTTGTATTAGTACCTCACTTGATCTTTATTGTATCCCTCTCTTAATGAAGTTTAGGATTGTGTTGGCTTTTTTGGCTGCCGCTGCACACTGCTGACTCATATTTAGCTGGTTAGTTGATAGTATAGTCAGTACAATAAGTTGGAAAGGTATATGATCTCCTGCTTGAGCAAGCAGGTTGGACTAGAAGACCTCCAAGGTCCCTTCCAACCCAATTATTCTACATTCGATGATATGTGGCCCTTGAAGACTCTGAGGCCTATATTCCAGTGGTGGGTTCCTACCGGTGCGGTCCACTCTATAGCACCGGTAGCGGCCCTCTGGTGACGTTACAGTACCGGTGCGGTCGGTTGCCAGTGTCTGGGCACCACCATTTAAATATATATATATATATATATATTTAAAATTTTCTTCTGCTCATGCCCAGAAGCCGAGCTTCCGGCACTGTGCATGTGCTGCTTTCCTATTCCACAGTGAGTCCAAGCAGGGGAGGATGGCTGAGGAAGCATGTGAGGCGCTGAAAGAACGGGCAGCAGGAGATGATCCTAGGCATTTTCGCACGTTTGAGGCTTCTTGAGCTGCTGAGGGGAGGGGGAATGGGCGGCAGGACCTATCTCACTTCTCCTCCCTTCAGCAGTCTGAGAAGGCACGCCTTCCTGGTCACATGGCTGGCAAGCCACACCCACAAAATAAGCCATGCCCACAGAGTGGTAGTAAAAAAATTAGGAACCCGCTCCTGCTATATTCCCTCCTTCAAAGAATATTTCCAAAGGGTCCAATGAGGTGCAGCTGCTAGTTAAATTAGGAAGCCTCATCTGTGATGGGATATTTTCCTATCAGAGCATCTAATACCGGCTCTTCTGCCAACTGCACAATGTCTGTTTCCCTTGTTCCCCCCTTTGACAGCAAACTCAATGATCAGTTGATTGGGTTGGCCCATCTGTCTGGCAGTTGACAGTGATCGCCTGCGAGCTTCTCTTTTCCCATTCCATTTCTCTATCATTCGGTAACTTCTGTTTTCCTCCGAGGTCACCGTTAAAGGTCTCCACGTTGTGTGTTTTCATTTCTGCCTTGTCAGGAAAAACCTGCCAGTGCATCTATCAAAGTAATCATTGGGCCTTGATGCAGGAGTGTGGTCCTTCTCACATTTTTCATTACCAGGTAATTTATTAATATCCTTCAGAACAACACAAGATTTATCTTGATAAAAAAAGGGCTATTGGCGATGACACAGTAAGTTGAGCTCAGAATGGGCGACTGGGTGGCAAGTGCTTAGCAGGGAATCCTCCTCACCTTCACCCAACCTTTTCACACCACCCTGGGGTTAAGAGAGATTTTCCCCCCCTCTTCCTGTTCAGAGCTTCACAACCATTTCTTGCTTTGCTAAAGGCAGCATTTTAAAAGGCCTGCAAACCAAGCGGTATTCAAGACAGTAAGAAGAACCCTACAACTGAGTGAGTTGTTCCAGGAGAGCTATTCAGGAGAAATCACACAATTGAATTACTTGCGTTCGGCTCTTTCTTTACTCCAATTCACTCCTTCTTCATAAAAGCTTTTGAGGACCGCCACTTAAACTGGGGATCAACTAATGAGTCCTCTTCCAAATGTTGCAGAAACTATATATTTTTTTTAAATGGTGGAGATTGTGCTTAAATTAAGTGACCAGACGTCCCGCTTTTGGCGGGACAGTCCCGCTTTTTAATAATTTGTCCTGCGTCCCGCGGCGTTTCAAAAAAGTCCCGCTTTTTAAATTTGAATTTGCCCTGCACACCCCTCTGCCTCCTGCCTCGCCTGCCTCCTCCTGCCAGGCGGGGAGGGAGGGCAGTGAGAGGGGCAGTGGCGGTCTTGCCTGTTCATCGCCGCAGAGCCGAAGAAGCTGGTGGCATTCGCGGTGCGGGGCTTCCCCCGGCCGCTTCCCCCGACTGCCGGAATGCCGCCATTTGCATTCTTTTGCCCTCTGCGCAAGCAGAACGCTTTGCGCATTCGCAGAGGGCAAAAGAACGCAAATGGCAGCGTCCCGGCAGCCGGGGAAAGCGGCCAGGGGAAGCCCCATGCCATGAACGCTGCCAGCTTCTTCGGCTCTGCGGGACAAACAGGTAAGCCTGCGCCGGTAGGAACCCACCCCTGGCTGCGATGAAGGGGGGGTGTTTGGGGGGGTGCACAAAGCTGCAGGATAAGCAAGACGGACCCCTCCCATCTTGCTCCCCTAGAAACCCCCCCCCCATCAATGGTGTCCCGCTTTACAAATATTAAAATCTGGTCACCTTAGCTTAAATGGTTAAATAATATAGCAACATTTTACTGCCTAACTCATGAAGAAGAACCTAGTAGTCACATGAAGCCTTGTAGCAATGTCCTGGCCTTTGTTCACGGGATGCCAGACTTCTAGTGTAGTGAAAAGAAGGACCAGGGGAGACATGATAGCAGTGTTTCAATATCTCAGGGGTTGCCACAAAGAAGAGGGAGTCAAGCTATTCTCCAAAGCACCTGAGGGCAGGACAAAAAGCAATGAGTGGAAACTAATTAAGGAGAGAAGCAACTTAGAACTAAGGAGAAATTTACTGACAGAACAATTAACCAATGAAACGGCTTGCTTTCAGAAGTTGTGGGGGCTCCATCACTGGAGGCTTTTAAGAAGAGACTGGACTGCCACTTGTCTGGAATGGTATAGGGCAGTGATGGCTAACCTTTTCTGGTCGGAGTGCCCAAAGTGTGTGCATGCATGCCTGAACCCCCAAAATGCAATGCACGCTCACCCCTGAGCATGCACGTGTGATCCCCGCATGTGCCCCACCCCCAGACATGCGCACATGACTCCCCACATGTGCCCCACCCCCCATGCACGGCAGAGACCTGATGGCCAGTTGGCCGGCAGGAGGCATGCGTGCATGCTTGGTGGAGCTGAACTGAGACAGTGGCTCGCGTGCCCACAGAGAGGGTGCTGTGTGTCACCTGTAGCACGTGTGTGATAGGTTTGCCATCACAGGTATAGGGCAGTGGTGGGTTCCTACCGGTGTGGTCCACTCTGTCATTATGGTAGCGGCCTGACGATTGCACAATTTGCGCACGACGGCTCCGGTGCCGTCTTGGCCGGTCCGTCGCGCGGCGCCATCTTTTTTTCTGAATTTTTGGCCTTTTTTTGCTTCCTGCGCATGTGCAAAAGCAAAATCTCATGAGGGGACGCGTGCATGAGATTTCGGTGATATTTTGCTTCATGCGCATGCGCAGAAGCAAAATCGCACGAGGGGATTGCGCGCGTGTAGCAAGCGTGCGTGCGCGTGAAATGTGATGATGCGTGTGCAGCACACTGGTAGGCAGGTAAGAGGAACCCGCCCCTGGTATAGGGTCTCCTGAGGTAGGGGCTTGGAGTAGAAGGCCTCCAAGGTCTCTTCCAAGTCTGTCCTTCTGTTATTTATTCTGTTAAATATCCAGCTTACCATCATCGTCTCATCCAAGTCACCCAATCATACAATCCTCCCCCAACCCTGCAGTGGAAGGAGACATGTCTTCTTTCATGTTTTTCATGACGAAACAGCACTCCGGCCTATTCCTTGGTCTGCCATTCATCAAAATCCAAGCACAGGATGCCTTCCGCGAAAGACGGCTGGCTAATGGCTCTCCAGCCAGACATTACAGGCAGAGAGAAGACGCAGCCATTACACGAACGGCAGCTGTGACGGAACCATTTCCTGCCATTCGGTTCAGCTCTTTCATTAATTGGGTTTCACAGTTCATTTCTCCATATTATGCTCTCCATAAACAAACAAATAAACAAATGCCTTTGAAACAGGGGGGAGGGGGAGAAAATGGGTGCCCAGAGACCAGATCCTACAGTCTACTCTTAGAGATTTCCCAATTATGAGACAGAGGAAGAAAAAAGAAAAGAAAAAAAGAAACCCAGCATTTCCCCCCCTCTCTCTTTTTGTAATATATTTGACAATAAATTGGCTTCTGGTCGGATTCTTTTCTTTTAAAACAAAGGGTGGTACATTTGGTTGGGTCTGGTTTTTTAGATCTGAAATAAAAAACAGTGAAATCTTTATTCTAATTGGGCAGGCAGCCAATCTTTGTCGCAAAAGCTCATCGGGGCTTAGAAAACAGAAGCTAAAGAATTGCTCCTGGTCAGCAGTTTTAAGCAAAATTGCCCTAGGATGGGAATTCTGGCCCAGTAAGAGCACATTTATTCTTTTTGCAAATCTCAGCTTAGCGGGGGGAGGAAGGCAAAAATATGAATTGAAGGGTTCTGGTCATACCTACATTTTAAAAGGAGGGATTTTTATTGGTGCAAACTTGTTCTGCCATACCTCTAGATCCAGGGGTGGCCTTCAAAATTTTTAGCAAGGGGTTCTCTGCCCGGTTTCTGGGTGGGCATGGCCAAGGTGGATGTGGCCTAGTCGGCCTCCTGCATCATGGCGAGGTGTGTGTGTTTTTGCCCTCCCCAGGCTCCAGAGACTTTCCATGAGCCTCTAGGAGGGCAGAAACGGCCTCCCCAGGCTCCGGAGGCCCTCTGGAGGCCAGAAAGGGGAGCATTTCCGGCCTTCCCAAACTTCCAGTAGGCCCATTTTTTGCCCTCCCTGGCTTTTGGAGGCTTTTTTCGAGCCTCCGGGAGGGCGAAAATGGCCTCCCCAGGCTCTGGAGCTGGAAACGGGCCCATTTCTGGCCTTCCCGAACTTTTGGTAGGCCCATTTTTCGCCCTTCCCAAGCTTCCGTGCATACCCTGCACGTATCTGTATCCAAAATGGGCCGCGTGGGGACTCCTGGGAGGGGAGGGCGGGGCCAGTTAGGAATGGGATTTGGGGGTTCTCCAAACTGCACAGAATTTTAGCTAGAGGTTCTCCTGAACCCCTGCGAACCCCCAGCAGCCCATCCCTGTCTAGATCCAATTAATGATTAATCTGCTCTTTCAATAACTGCTGGGATTATTTATTTATCATTGTGAAGGGGAATTCGCTTAGCTTTAGCTTTTTATTTCTGCAGGACCTTTAAAAGGCAAACACTGATGAAAAGAAAGTAGGGTTGTGTGAAGTTTCAATTCAGTTATTTGATTGGAAGGGGATTCAATTGCCTCCACGAACTGAATGGAATCTGCCATCAGATTGAAAGACTCAACCAAATGGGATGAGCCTTGATTTCTGATTCAAATGGGTTTGGTGACTCGGGTGATTTCAAAGCTGATGGCCACAACTCTGCAAGATGCCAATTTTTAGAATCAATAAAACCCAACTCCCCTGTTGAAGGGAAAGGTTTGTGTGGTCCAGAGCAGTGCATACTCATTTGCAGAGATTGTTACAAGACGTGGAACCATAGAATACTGCATCCAGTTCTATTCACCACGAAAGAAAAAAGACATTGGAGGCCTTAGAAAGAGTGCAGAAAAGAGCAAAAGAAGGCTAAACCATATGATGAAAGATTGAGAGAACCAGGCATGTCTAATCTATAAGAGAAGGACTGGGGTGACATGATTCTAGTCTTCCAGTACTTGAAGGGCTGAAACAGAGAGGAGGGGGCTGACCTATTCTCCAAAGCACTTAAGGGCAAGGCAAGAATCAATGGGTAGAAACTCATTAAAGAGAAGTCACTTAAAGCTTGAAAATTAATGAGTAGTTAAAAAAAGGGACTGTATTATTTCATTAGAGGTGGTAAGCTAAGTTTCTGTTACAGATGAAGACATTGTTAACCTAATCTTACGTAGCTTCTTCTCCGGTAACATCACACTACTAAACAGAGCATACAAAACATTCGCCAGACCAATCCTCGAATACAGCTCATCTGTCTGGAACCCACACCGCATATCGGACATAAATACATTAGAAAGTGTCCAGAGATATTTTACAAGAAGAGTCCTCCACTCCTCTACTCGTAACAGAATACCTTACGCAACCAGACTTGAAATCCTGGGCTTAGAAAGCTTAGAACTACGTCGCCTTTGGCACGACCTAAGTATAGCTCATAGAATTAACTGCTACAACGTCCTTCCTGTCAACGATTACAACAATACACGAGCACACAACAGATACAAACTCAAAGTGAACCGCTCCAAACTTGATTGTAGAAAATATGACTTTAGCAACAGAGTGGTTAATGCCTGGAACTCACTACCTGACATTGTGGTTTCATCACCAAACCCCCAAAACTTTACCCTTAGACTGTCCACTGTTGACCTCACCCGATTCCTAAGAGGTCAGTAAGGGGCGTGCATAAGCGCACCAGCGTGCCTACCGTCCCTGTCCTAATGTTCCCTCTTATCAGTACTCATCTTATGTACACAAACAATGTTATATCTATGTATATTACCAACATGTACTTGACAAAAATAAATAAATAAAATAAACATTATTTGCATAGCATAGACTTTCCATTTGTCCATCAGATGAATTGCTCAGGACCTCCCTGTAAACAACATTCCTGGTTTTGCTCTCTGGCTGGAGGATGACCAGGCTGTCAGGTGAACTGACTCTGGAGCATGCCACGTAGAACTGGCCGTGGGAGAAACAGGCAGCTTCCCTTACTTGTGTTTTCCTAATCCCATTTGTGAATCTTTTCCTGCATTTTTTTGCCTCTTTTCTCTTTAACTGGTGTTACAGTAGAAGGAACAGATTCGTCTGAACTTGGGAGGAAAATAAGGGGGGGGTGTCTGTCTCTGCCTACCAGCATCCATCGGTATTCATCTGGCTAGCGTTCTGTAAGTGTGTGAGAGAGTTGAAGGGTGTTTGGAAACTCAGACAGTATTTGCTGTGCGAGCAAGAAGGAGACAGGAAGGAGCCTGGGCGTGGCTTAGCTCAACTGACATGGCTCTTCCTGCAGACGGGGTGAGTTTTGAGATGATTTATATCTGATGTCTCCCCCGTGTATGTATGGTGTATGTGTATGTATGTATATATATATATATATATATATATATATATATATATATATATATATATATATATATATATATATATATATATATATATATATATATATATATATATATATATATATATATATATATATATATATATATATATATATATATATATCTGTTTAAACTGTCTTTTTAAAATTGTTTGGAGTTTTTTACAAAATGTTGTACGCCGCCCTGAGTCCTGAGGGAGTAGGGCGGCATAGAAAAACCACTAAATAAATAAATAAATAAATAAATAAATAAATAAATAAATAAATAAATAAATAAATAAATAAATAAATAAATAAATAAATAAATTGTTCATTTGGATCACATTTCTTTTCAGGTGGGGAGGGGGAGTAGAACTTCTTAGCATCAGAGCTTGTTAATAATAATATAAGAAATACTCATGCTTCCGATGGTCATTTTTAAAAATCCTTTCTTAGTGAGCACCTAGAAGCCAAGAGGAACATATGTGGCAAATTTCAAGTTTGTAGGTTCTGGAAATTTCGTGATTAATGCGTGAGTGGTTTTCGCTTTTATTTATATGTGTGTGTGTGTGTGTGTGTGTATGCATGTATGCATGCATGCATGCATGTATGCATGTATGTATGCATGTATATATATATGTGTGTGTGTGTGTGTGTGTGTGTGTATGTGTATGTGTATGTGTATGTGTATGTGTATGTGTATATGTGTATGTATATGTGTATAAGAGAAAAACAATGAGTATAACAGAATCTAAAAATAATTAAGAACAGAGGTACCCAAAAACCCAAGTAAAATACCTTAATAAGAAGTTACAATCCTAAATAATTACAAATGGGAACAAAAAACTGGGAATAACTTAGATAATATAAGACAATGAATAACCATACAACAGAAAGGATTCTGTAAAAAAAAAAAAAGATAGCATCCTTCCACTAGTCCACAATTCTCGCAATTCTTTGGGACAAGCCATATTTGACTTGAATGAAACAGTTTATCATGTGAATATTCCTGCTCTGGCCATATAAACATATTTCGTTTATTTTTCACAAGCTCTAGCCCATGAGCCGCTAAAAAAAAAAAAAAGATAATGTGGTGAGATGTAAATACCACATAAAATTGTATTTTGCATGCAAGCATTAATTAAGCCCCCCAAGACAATGGAAATATGGGTCGATTTTTTTAAAAAAAAGAAAGCACAGATGGCGAAGGAGCCAGTGATGAACAGCATTATGTTAGCCTTACAGTCAACAGATAAATACACCAACCAAAATAATTAGCCATTTAGTGTCCTGGTCTAAAATTATAATAAATTATAATAGTGGTGTAAGACCTGTTTGGCTATGTAGTGCAAATGTATGTAATTCGCAGAGAGATAAAAAGAGCTTAGAGACCAATTGAAAATTCTGGAAGGCAAGATCCAGCAGTAAACTTTGCTACTGTTTTCATTATTTCAGCCAGTATATCTCCAGTTTTGGTGGACAGATGGCTATTCAGATGCTCATCTGCGCATCAAAAAAAAAAATAGACGTCAACAGTGACAGAACATTTTGGCTGCAAACGTGAACATGTGAGCACATTTCATAAACCCGGAGCTGGATAAAATGAGGGTTGGGCAGGAAAACTCAGAATCTGAGAGGGTGAAGGAAGGGTTGGGACGAGCCTTCAATTTGCCTGTCCTCTCCAAACTTGTAAAAGCATACGGTGAACTTCTGACTTGTCTTCGTTGGTACTTTCCTGGATAACTTGATCGGCACTGAGCGGAATTTCATGTCGGACACAATCTCCATTGAGATGCACACTGTGAATTTGGTTGGGTCATCGACCTTCGGTGAGATAGGGACTTGCCCAGGAGCGGGTTCCTAATTTTTTTTACTACCACTCTGTGGGCGTGGCTTATTTTGTGGGTGTGGCTTGCCGGCCATGTGACCGGGTGGGCATGGCTTGCCGGTCATATATTAGTTATTTCAGAGAGATGTTACTACTATTTTTGCTATTTTATACCTTAAATGAAAAGCTTTGCATACAAAGTGTGTGTTACACCATGGCAACACAGCAACCTTTATATGCAGAAAATGCTATAGTTAAAAGACAAGCAAGTCTCATACAGCATTTTTGGTTTCAGTCATGGATTCCTTAGACGAAAATATTGAGGACTGTTAAAAAGAACAGTATCTTTTAACATTCCTCAATGTTTTCGTCTAAAGAATAACAGTATAAAACTGTATAAAATTAACAGTATAAAAGGTTAAGCTTTCGGAAAACGCCCACTTTGGGAAGATTTAGGCAAAAGCGAAGGAAAAGTGTCAAATGCGAGCTTCTTATTATTTTCAAGCGAAGGGATGGGGAAAGACTTAATTGTCAGGTTTCTGGGCATGATTTTTAAAAAAAAATTAATTTTTTTTTAAAAAATGGCGGTGCCAGGCACCGGCAACCAACTGCATCAGTACTGTGACATCACCAGCGGGCCGCTACCGGTGCTATAGAGTGGACCGCACCGGTAGGAACCCACTACTGGGTTGTCTATCCTGAGCATGTGAAGACAGATTCTGGCGGACTGAGCGGATGAAACCTACTAGAATAGGACAACGGTCATGAAGGTGGTCTCTGCAAGCGATGTGGTATGCTAACAGCACGGCAAGACATGAAAGACGCCCTGGTCAACCACTGCGCCCAGCCCATCACCAACTGTCTCGACTCTTGTCCTGCTATTTGGAGCAAGATGGAATCTGGGAAGAGAGAGTGAGGCTGACTACGTGCACCTCTCCCTCACTTTAATCCAATTCACGTGCAAGTCTTGACACCCCCCCCAATTGATAGATGTCAAGGTCCTCTTCGAATACGATGGACGAACATCAATCATCATGAACTTGGTGATGATTTTTGGAGATGCTTGGCTGAACTTCAAAGATGTCCCACTGCCAGAGTTTGCACATCACACTCAATTTGGTGGGTTTGCACACTCCACTGAATCTTAAGCTCATTTGCCAACCTGGGTTCATACAACATACTATGCCCAAAGGTTTAAATCAACCCAACTTCCCATGTTTTGAAAGTCCATCCGCCAGTTGTCTATGGAGGTTCTGAGTCATCCAGGTCACAGTTGTCCCAAAGATGCTTTTTCAAAAGGTAACTGGACTTTGTTTTTCCTTGAAGACGTTTTGCTTCTCATCCAAGAAGCTTCTTCAGTTCTATTTAGTTCTGTTCTCTTCTTCAGAATTGAAGAAGCTTCTTGGATGAGAAGCGAAACGTCTTCAAGGAAAAACAAAGTCCAGCTGCCGCTTGAAGAAATACCTTTGGGATGATATGCTTAACCAGTTCACTAAATTAAATTAAATATTTAATCAGGCTAAGAACTGTCGGATGTCCCAATTATAAACTGATAAACCCATTTGTTCCTTACAACATATGAAACCCCACTAACTTTGTTTAAAACTAACCAAGTTTAGGAAGCTGTTGGAATACAGATGCTAGCTTTATTAGTGAACTGGGTTAAGCATATCATCCCAAAGCTGCTTCTTCAAAAGTTTTAAACAAAGTTAGTGGGGTTTCATATGTTGTAAGGAACAAATGGGTTTCTCAGTTTATAATTGGGACATCCGCCAGTTCTTAGCCTGATTAAATATTTAATTTAATTTAATTTAATTTATTGTGTTTCTATGCCGCCCAACTCCCGAAAGACTCTGGGCGGCTTACAACAGGATATAGAAAATGCATTTAAAAACATCATAAAAGATTAAAAATATGCTGTGTAAAACCAGAGTCTAGTGTTAGAGAGGCGAAATAAACCCAGTAACACATCATTTCCCACTTACTGAGAATGGCATTCTTGTTTATTTCTTGGTTGATTTGTGTTGGCTTCCTGGACTGTCACAAATTTAGGCAGCAAAACTCCCTTGTGCCGGGTGAAAAGTGAGGCTGAAAGCAGTCCTAAGGAAAATGAATCCGGCATTCTGAAGTTGCGGTTCTTCACCTCAAGTTGTGCTGAATGGGCAATTCTACAGAAACCGATCCTGTCAGTCTCCGGGGTAAAACCTTCATCTGAGTGGCTGAATTATTTCCCAGATCAGCATTTGCCTGGCTGCTGTAGCCGATGTCAACATCCTTTTATGTGGCAGAATTCTTTACAAATGGAATGAGGAAGGACGGGGCTGCAGAAAGGAGCCCTCCCCTTTCTGATACAGGGTGAAGGCAAGCAGCTGCTTTCGAGTTTGGGGTGTCAAGAGATGCTCTCGCTGAGTAGAATTGAATGGAGGGGAGGGAAATCTCAGGTTGACTCATGGAGGCCTCGTCATCGTGAAAGAGATCAAAGGAGTGAAGAAAGCATTAATTCTCAGAGTGTTGGTAGAAGGTCAGAAGAAACTAGGTGATAAAGATCTACAGTGGTGGCCAACCTTAAGCATACCATGCGCCAAATTTTTTCGCAGACGAGCTCAGATGCGCCATTTATTATTTATTGATTGATTTGGTCGTTTTTGTATGAGTTATAATTATTATTTCACATATACGTATGCACATATACATAAGCAATTTCTTATGTTCAACATAAGAAAAACTGGAAGATTCCTATCTGTGCCATGAGCGACACATTGCAAGCAAAAACCCCATTAAGGTGGTTCAAACCTTCCCGAACATCCAAAACATACTTGCCTGTCGAACACGCCGCATCAGCAACCCACAAGATCGTCACAAGAACAACAACGAATTAAAAGAAACTCACCAAGCGCAGGTTTCCCAAGACGTCACACAACCGCCACTGCAACAGCCCGACATTAAAGGGCAACTATGGTGGCGTATTTGCAAGCGGCCCTTCTCTGAAGCTTGCTCTGCTGCAACGGTTGGCTGGTGTAAATGGATCCCACTCCAGACGTAGTGGATCGAGCGGCACATGAGCGGCGGGGCCGGCGCTTGTGACTGACTACTTCCTCCTCTGCCCTAGGGCGCGTTGCTCGCTTCGTTTCATCACTACCGGAGTTTGACTTCGAACTGCACGCGCTCTCCAGAATTATGCAGGAAGAAGGGGATCGTACAATAAGAAGGTCAGAATCACTTTCGCTCTCTAAAACTGCGTCACCTTTTCTGTCCATTGGATGATTGCAATGCGCCACTTGCAATCATCCAATGCTCCACGTTTGGCGCATGCGCCACGGTTTGGCCATCCCTGATCTAGAGCTTCGGTGGCACAGTGGTTAGAGTGCAGTACTGCAGGCTACTTCTGCTGCCTGCCAGCTGCCTGCAATTCAGCTGTTGAAATCTCACCAGGCTCAAGGTTGACTCAGCCTTCCATCCTTCCGAGGTGGGTAAAATGAGGAGCCAGATTGTTGGAGGCAATAGGCTGACTCTGTAAACCACTTAGAGAGGGCTGTAAAGCACTGTGAAGCGGTATGTAAGTCTAAGTGCTATTGCTATTGCTAGTTAATCTAGTTAAAGATAAAGAGGTGTATTATTGTTTCTTTAGGGCCCCGGTTTTTCTAGCCTATAACATTGGGCTTGATGTTTTATCTGCTTTTATGAATTATCCAGTTTTGTACGCCACCCACAATCCTTTGGAGTTGGGCGGTGAATCAGTTCAAATACATACAAAGTAAATAAAATGTCCAAGGATCTGAAGTAATCCCATAGCAAAGAATTTGCCTCACTGCAGGTCTGCATGATGTAATGCACAGGCTACACCAGTGAGGGCGAACCTTTTTCAGCTCGGGTGCCAAAAGGGTGCGTGCGCGCGTGTGTGTGCCCACACCCATAATGCAATGCCCTGTGCATGCACACAACCCACCCACGCATGCGCACAGGCCTCACTGGAGTCTCCAGATTTCCAGTATGCCCGTTGGGCTGTTTTTCACTCTCCCATGGGTTCAGCAAAGCCTCCTGAAGCCTGGGGATGGCAAAAAATAGCCCAAAGGGAGTTTGAAGTTCGGAAATGAAAGAAAGTGGAGCTGCCCTACTACTTACCTTCAGATAGTTGCAACCAGGCCTCGCACACCTCGGCCCATTTCTTCTGCAGCCGGGAAGGCTTTCCTGAAGGCCTCTGTAGCCGATAACAGAGCTCCGGATCGATTGCTGGAGCTGACATAGGACAATGCCTTGCGTGCCCTCAGATATGGCTCCACGTGCCACCTGTGGCATGCGTGCCATAGGTTCGCCATCACTGGTATTGGGTCTCCTGCTAGAGAAGGGGGTTGGACTAGAAGACCTCTACGCTCCCTTCCAACTCTATTATTTTATGTTCTATGTTCCAATCTTTTCCAGCAGCTAATACTCTGATAAAAAGGAACTAACATCAGACAACAATCAAGCAGAAAGCAATACCCTAATTAAGGAACTATCAGGGAGAAAACCATGCCCCCACCAACACTGGTAAGGCAAGCTGTTATATATAAACAGGGAGCAAATCCACATTTACTAACACCGATATTGTTACATAGTCAGGTAATCAAATGTCTGCAAAAAAATCAACCAATCGTCAGAGAGCAGCAAGAATTTCACAGGATTTTTTTAAGGGAAGGAATGTAGAGTAATGTATCTGTTAATTGGACTGAAATAGTTTTCTTTTTCCAGATTAGATGCAGCAGTAAATACAGCTCACCAAAGTTAGCTGTACATCTTGAAATATTAAGAAGAGCTGCACCTATTTCTTTATTCTGTTTTTTTCCTGTTACGACTCATTCATTATTTATTTCTTTGCAAAGAAATTCCTTATTTCTTTAGAAAAACCAATTCCGCGGCATGCAATAAATTGAAACAAAAAAATAGCAAAACGCTGTAAAGAATAAAAAGCATCAAATGACTGGCATACATAACAATGCATATCCAAACTTCAAATATATATTCCAAGTTAGTCATTCCAGAATTAAACCCCGAGCCCTGTTATGACAAAATTGAACAAAAAAAATTGACATTCCTCCTAGATCAAGGCTGACAAACTCCTGGCCGGATGCGTCACACGCCGGCCACGCCCGCACCTGGTTTAGCGAAGGGAAACAAAGTCCCAATATGTCACCTGACGCCGCTGTGACGATGTGAGTTTGACAGCCTGTCCTAGATAATTCTATGGAAAGTTCTAATTCCTCTTCTGTGTCAATCTTTCTCCTTTTACTAACCAATCTTGAAAACCTCTTAAATGGTTCCAGAGCTGCCAAAAGTGGAAGGCAAAAAAAATTAGGGCTTCATAAATAAATCACCATAAGCCTGTCTGTCTGTCTGTCTGTCTGTCTGTCTGTCTGTCTGTCTGTCTGTCTGTCTGTCTGTCTGTCTGTCTGTCTGTCTGTCTGTCTGTCTGTCTGTCTCTCTCTCTCTCTCTCTCTCTCTCTCTCTCTCTCTCTCTATCTATCTATCTATCTATCTATCTATCTATCTCTGTCTATCATCCATCCATGTCTGTCTGTCTGTCTGTCTATCTCTATCTATCTATGCTGATAAATGAAAATGAAGGGAGACTATTATAGATTTATTTATATATAATATGTCTGTCTGTCTATCATCTCTCTCTCTGCCTGCCTGCCTGCCTGCCTGCCTGCCTGCCTGCCTGCCTGCCTGCCTGCCTGCCTATCTATCTATCTATCTATCTATCTATCTATCTATCTATCTATCTATCTATCTATCTATCTATCTATCTATCTATCTATCTATCTATCTATCTATCTATCATCCATCTATCTCTGTCATCTGTCTATCCCTATCCCTATCTCTATCTATCTATCTATCTATCTATCTATCTATCTATCTATCTATCTATCTATCTATCCATCTATCTCTGTCATCTATCTATCTCTATCTCTATCTCTATCTATCTATCCATCCATCCATCCATCCTCTATCTATCTATCTATCTATCTATAATCCATCTCTCTCTCTCTCTCTCTCTCTCTCTCTCTCTCTCTCTCTCTCTCTCTCTCTCTCTCTCTCTCTCTCTCTCTCTCTCTAATCTATCCTTCTATCATCCATCCCTGTCTGTCATCTGTCTGTCTGTCTGTCTATCATCTATCATCATCATCATCATCATCATCAGATTTATATAGCTGCTCATCTTTCATACGGTAACTTCAGGTAGCGTACAACATTAAGAATCCGTTTAAAAATTCAAAGTTTAAACCCCCAAGCTTCCACTCATGGTAGGGATAACATAATCAGACAAGTCACTTGAACGGCTCCAAATAGGGTCCCCAAGCCCCCTGACAAAACCATGTCTCCAAGGCTTTGTGAAAAAGCATCAAGGTGAGAGTCAGTCTTACACACAATCATTGTCACATATTTCAGCAACCTTGTGCTGTTCCATCAGCATCTGCAGATCTATACAGGAGACCTGGAGTTTATTAATAAGAGATATTGCTCCTGTTTTCCCTAGCCTATAAAGATCAGATAACAAAGCAGAACATTGCATCCAACACCCAGGAAGGTTGTGTTTACAAACTGAAGTCCAAAACATTTGTTTAACACATTTCCCTTGGTTCTCTTTTCAAAGGAAGCTATTGATTCTTAATTTCCCCCTCCCTGCTGCCAGGACCCAGCCTCACATCTTCCGCAGATGGGAAATTCACAGCAAATTTGATAAAGTGATGTCCACTGATGCGAAAAAACCAAGCAGTTCACTATCTTGCCGTCTTTTTTTTTCCTGTTGCATAAAATCACATTTTCCTACTCATGTCAGTAAACCTCCAAATCAACCAAGAAAAACGGGTGACAACTTGGTTCCAACTCTCTCAAATTAGTACCCAGCGCTGCTCACCCAAGGGAGGGAATTGTGCTATTTACTGAGCTAAGCCCTATTCCTTAGCTAAGCAGGATTGTTAGTAACTCAAGCAGGCGCTATGTGGGTCCAAGAAAGGTGAGTTGCAAACTGGGATCTTCAGGAAGCATTGTGCAAATAATTCCCCCCCCCCCGGGGCAAAGGGATGTCAGTACTTTTATGAATATCCTGAATATTTGCAGATGAAACTTCCAGTGACAGACAGAACACAACACTTCTCATTTATCCATTCCATACTTTTATATTGCTCTACTTCTTCACAACTCAAGGCTGTTTGCGGAAAAAACAATAAGGTGGTCGCAAACGGAGGCCACCTGCTCCCACCACCTGCGCCACCTAAGAGCCGCAGTGGCTCAGTGGTTAGAGTGCAGTACTGCAGGCTACTTCTGCTGATCACCGGCTGCCAGCAGTTTGGCAGATCGAATCTCACCAGGCTCAAGGTTGACTCAGCCTTCCATCCTTCTGAGGTGGATAAAATGAGGACTCGGATTGTTGGGGGCAAGAGGCTGACTCTGTAAACCACTTAGAGAGGGCTGTAAAGCACTGTAAAGTGGTATATAAATCTAAGTGCTATTGCCCTTCCTTCCTTCCTTCCTTCCTTCCCTCCCAGTGGTTAGAATGCAGTATTGCAGGCTAACTCTGCTGACTGCTAGCAGTTCGATTCTGATCAACTCAAGGTTGACTCATCCTTCCAACCTTCCGAGGTGGGTAAAATGAGGACCCAGATTGTTGGGGGGCAAGAGGCTGTCTCTGTAAACCGCTTAGAGAGGGCTGTAAAGCACTATGAAGCGGTATATAACTCTAAGTGCTATTCAGAGAAAGAAGGCTTTCACATCCCTTTGAAGTGGGGTCTCCCCTTTTTAGCCCCCGGGGAGAAGGGATTGCATAGCAGGGAATCAAATATTTGAATGCAGAAGAGCAAGAACTTCTTGAGTGTGTGTGTGTGTGTGTTTACTCAAGTGGAATTTGAGCAGTGGGACCCAACGGTTGAATATGGAAGGCTCAACCAAGTGCCTTATAACAAATGTGCTTGTATTTGGAGAGAGAGAGAGAGAGAGAGAGAGAGAGAGACAGAGACAGAGACAGAGACAGAGACAGAGACAGAGAGACAGAGAGAGACACAGAGAGAGAGAGACAGAGAGACAGAGAGAGAGAGAGAGAGAGAGAGAGAGAGAGAGAGAGAGAGAGAGAGAGAGAGCATAGCACATACATTATTTGAATGTCAACTGTATAAGAAAGAGAGAGATCAATATCTTGGACAGCAGCACATTAGACGGATGGCCTATTGGGATCTTTGCATTAAAGCGACATATTTCATGTGCAGTCAGAACCCAGATATTCCTTATAACACAACTCTCTGTTGGAATAAAACAGTGCAATTGAGAACTGCATAGGTGGATCCGATTAGGGTAAATTGTAGGGGTGGCATAAAAATATGATTTGCACTTTTTTATTTTAGTTCTGCCTTTTATTCGATTTGTTAACACATGGTCATCATTCAGAACAGAGGAACAGAGTTGGAAGGGACCTTGGAGAACTTCAAGTCCAATCCCCTGCTGAAGCAGGAGACCCTATGTCAGTGATGGTGAACCTATGGCACGTGTGCCACAGGTGGCATGCGGAGCCATATCTGAGGGCACGCGAGGCATTACCCTATGTCAGCTCCAGCAATCGATCTGGAGCTCTGTTAATCGGCTACGAGGCTTCAGGAAAGCCTTGCCGGCTGCAGAAGAAATGGGCCGAGGTGTGCGAGGCCTGGTTGCAACTATCTGAAGTAGTAGGGCAGCTCCACTTCCTTTCATTTCCGAACTTCCAATTGGCCTGTTGGGCTGTTTTTTCGCCATCCCCAGGGTTCAGGAGGCTTTCCTGAACCCATGAAGAGCGAAAAACAGCCCAACGGGCCTACTGGAAGTCCGGAGGCTCCAGTGAGGTCTGTGCGCATGCGCGGGGGGGCAATGCAGCGGTGGTGGTTGTGCGCATGCACAGGGCATTGCATTATGGGTGTGGGCACGCGCACCCTTTTGGCACCCGAGCCGAAAAAGGTTCGCCATCACTGCTCTATGTCGTTTTAGACAATTGGCTGTCCAGTCTCTTCACTTAATGAGCATGTGATTCGTTTAAAAAATTGTGGTAAAATAATTGTTAAATCAGGTCAAGTGACATAATGACTTCTTTAACAACCACATTGTTTAGAAACAGGAATTCAGGTTTCATTCGTGGTCATAAGTCAAGGACTATCTGCATCTGATAACCTTCTGAAGGGTCCAACTTCTATAAATGGTAGCAGCAAAATCAGAACCCAAACCCTGGCCAGAGATTCAGAAAAGTGAGGCCCCCCAAATTATAAGCTTCAGATTGGAAAAAAAGTTGACATAAATCAACTTGGATTAAAAATACATTTCCTAGGTGCACAGTTTGCCATAACTTAAAAAAACAACACAACTTGGCTATCACAAACAATAAAATGAATGAACTATTTCAACTAGAGTTTGAATCATTGTGACTTTATGGATATGTCCAATTTGCTCGACTGTGTTATGAAAGCAGTTTGCCATTATCTTCTTTGGGGAATTTTTGTGGTTAGTTGTATCTGCTGAATTGTTCAGATCGTGAGATTTTATTAGTGGTCTCCCATCTGATTTCCAGAGCTTGTTTGAAAGCAGTTAATTCTCTCTCTCTCTCTCTCTCTCTCTCTCTCTCTCTCTCTCTCTCTCTCTCTCACTCTCTCTCTCTCTCTCTCTCTCTCTCTCTCTCTCTCTCTTTCTCTCTCTCTCTCTCTCCCCCCTGCCCCCCTCTCTCTGAAAACCATTCAAATATTTCATGTAATTTGTATAGTAAATTGTCTCTGGCACCCCATGTTTGACACACCTGGTCTGCATTTTTGGCACATATCTGTTCATTCTCCCATTTATTTATTTATTTATTTATATTTATTTTCTTATCTCAGTACATTTTTTTTTACCTCAGAAATCCCCAAAGTATTATTGCACTGCTGGGCGGGCAGAAGGCTGAAGTTTTTTTTTTAAAAAAAATTGATAGGTAATTAGGGGAATTTTGGCATTTTATTTATTTATTTATTTATTTATTTATTTATTTATTTATTTTTGTTTGTTTGTTTACTTATTTATTTACTTACTTACTTACTTACTTACGTATTTACTTATTTACTTATTTACTTATTTATTTATCCCAATTTTGAACCACCCATTTCCCTCAGAGATGGAATGGCTTCCTATGTAACAGAAGCCAGCAGTACCTTGTCCCATAATAAAACCAATCAGGAAAATGCTACCAAAATGGATAATTGCCAAAAGAAATATTCAAACTCCCCTGTGATTGAGGTTAAAAACCAGAAGCTTCTTTTGCAGAGGAAGAAAACGTTTGGCTGTGCAATTGAAGATTGCAGTGCAATTGAAGATTGGACATAGCATTGCATGAATTCAAAGTCTCTCTGCTTAGCATTGCAGCTATCCAGGGAATTGTTCCAAATTGGTCATAAAGTGAGACCGTATTTCTCAGGAGATCGTATTTGGCGAAGTCTCATTTTCCAAGGGGTGTGTATTTATATATATATATATATATATATAAAATGAATTATGCCATAATAGCAAACATGGTAGCTCAAGAAGAACCGTGAGATTTAAATGTTTGGATAAAAAGTGGAATGAGATAAACAAGAGACACAGAAGAGGAATTAAACTGTGCAAGGATTACAGGAACAGGAGCTACAAATGAGGTTCAAATGCTGTCACAAAATCATCAGAAGAGGAAAGGATGAAGTGGAGCAAGCCCTCTGTTCACTTAAGATAAAATGTTGAAAAAAAAAACCCACGAGCAAATAAAGAAGCCTCTCCAAGCTAAAATTATTGTGAAGGGGAATAATACCTATCTTCTTTGTCTTCTTCTTCTTCTGCAAATAAAGAGCTGTGTGGGGTTTTTTCCTCTCCTTTCCAAAAGAATATTGAATTTGATAGGAAGTTAAGCTGCTTACTCTATAAGCAGAAATATATGCAAATGTTGCCTGCATTCTGAATGTTGTTGTTTTAAGTTTGGAGAAAAATATGGGTGAGAGAAGGATGCAGTCTTGCTACAACGAGTTAAATCGACTGAAAGGACTGAAAACCAGAGGTGAGTTCCTCCCAGTTCGGACCGGTTCACCCGAACCGGTAGCGACCAGCTGGTGACATCACAATGATGTCACGGAACTGGTTCGGTCAGTGCCAGTCCGTGGGTGCCGCCATCTTTTTCTTTAATTGTTTTTTGAATTTTTAAATTTTTTTCTTCTGCACATGCACAGAAATCAAGTTTACGGCACTGCACATGTGTCGCCATCTTGTTTTTGGCTTTTAAAAAAATCTGATTTTTTGGCACTGCGCATGCGCGCGCCCCATACAGCGCGCCCACGCTGCGAGGTAAGTTAGAACCCACCCCTCCCACCCCTCCCTCTCCTCCTTGAGCAGGGGGTTGGACTAGAAGACCCCCCCCACAAGGTCCCTTCCAACTCTGTTATTCTATGTTCGATGATGGATATCCAGGGCTCCTTGGCAATGTCCTATTTTCAGGAGGACATCTCAAGGACAGAAATGAGGTGCCACCACGTTGTTCCCATCCTGCCTTCGGGACAACCACAAAGGTGACCTTTGACTGCAGGCAAATGATTCCACTCTTGGCTATTATACTTGGCTATTACTTACTTGGCTATTATACACTGTGGAGACAATTTCTTCTCTTCTTCAGACTCTGATCTGAAATGGTACAGGGTTTCCTGCTTGAGCAGGAGATTGGACTAAAGGACTTCCAAGGTCCCAGCCAACTCTGTTATTCTGGCTGTAATAACAGAATCTTGGAAAATTGTGCTACTCTCTCTCTTTGCTCTCCCCAGCCCCCCTTACTTATGCACCTATGAATCAGGGAGAGGTCCAGTGGTGAAATCCTTCCGGTATGCCCCGGTTCGGGCATAATGGTAGCGGCAGCTGCCTGTGGTTTGGTGAAATGGTAGCGGCGGCAGCGCGAGGCTCCGCCCACCCACCTGGACGTCACCATTTTCTTGTTTTTAACCCTCTGTGCACGCACAAACACTTCTGCACATGCACAGAGGATGAAAAAGTGTGTGTGATGGTGGTGCTCGCGCAAAGCGCATGCTTCTGAACCGGTAGGGAAGGTAAGTAGATTTCACCGCTGGAGAGGTCTCCCTGAAGCATTTCCAAATATTGTCTTGTTTTTCAGAATTTAAAAAAAGATGCTAAGATGGAAAGATTCTGCATTTCTCACCATGGAGGAATGCATGGTGAAATTGGCAGAACGTCTTTGATTAAAGAAAGAGCAACGTCTACATTTATTGGCAGACCTGGAAACCCCTCATGGGTTTTTGTTTAAACATAGAAAAAATGGTTGTGATTCATGACTTTGGTGATTAGATAGGATAGAGTAGAGAAAGAAGAGAACTGTGATATAACTTGAGAGAGAGAGAGAAGTTAAAATAAAATTATACCTATAATTGTGTAAAGAATATTGGAAGTCTTTCCTTCCTTCATCCCTTCCTTCCTTCCTTCCTTCCTTCCTTCCTTCCTTCCTTCCTTCCTTCCTTCCCCTCCCCTCCCCTCCCCTCCCCTCCCCCTTCCCCCTTCCCTTCCTTTTCTCTTTACGACCATCACAAGTTATGATCATGATCGACAGGCTCCATTATGGTCATAATTTGAGAACTATCTGTAGAGATCAGGGCAGATTAGAGATGCATGTTTCATCTTTAGTGAGGTAAACAAAAATTAAGTCCTGTGACTCCATCATACTTTTCTTGATTTGGGATCCATGGTAGTTCTATTCTTCCAATTAAAGACTTGGCTTTTGTAAGTTAGTCATTGCTGTCCAGAGCAGAAATCTACTCCTACAAGAACCTGGGACATGTGGTCATCCAAGCTTTGTTTCAACCCCCTACAGCACAGGTGAGTCCACCAAGTATATCATCTTCTTATACCTTTTTGAGTATCCATCCTTGAAGCTTAAGTAGAGCTTGAAGATCGCAGTTCATGGTTCTCACTTAAGATATTATTGACACAGCATGAGTGCAGTTGCTTTGATCTTGGATGAGGAAGAGAAGGCTGTTACTACTGGAGGGGGTTCTTGGGCACATATTTCTATTTGAAACTTTATCTTTGCTTGAGGACCTGATCTTGGATCTTGCTGAATTTGTGTCCTTTTAGTGGCTTCTTGGAAGTGCTTGTGTTTGAGATTTTGCTGCCCTAATACAAGACAGAAATGTGTTTAAATTGGAAGTATTCATAGAGATAGATCTAGGAAATAAAATAAACTTCAGAATAATGCAGTTGTGACTGTGGATGTACGTTTTTAGATGGGCAGTTTCTAAATCTGATGACTAACTAACTAACTAGCTAGCTAGCTATGTAAAGCTCATGTCTAGTGCATTTTGTGAATGTAGCTGGTAAGAAAACAGCTTTCTTACTAGCCATGAGCCCTGTGGTTAGAATGCAGTATTGCAGGCTGACTCTGCCCACTGAGAGGAGTTCAATCCTGACCGGCTCAAGGTTGACTCAGCCTTCCATCCTTCTGAGGTGGGTAAAATGAAGAGCAAGAGCCGAGGTGGCGCAGCAGTTAGAGGCAGGTACTGCAGGCCACTTTAGCTGACACTGATCCGCAGGTCAGCGGTTCAAATCTCACCAGGCTCAAGGTTGACTCAGCCTCCATCCTTCCGAGGTAGGTAAAATTTGGACCCAGATTGTTGGGGGCAATATAAATATACATTGCTTACATTACATTGCTTAGAGAGTGCTTGCACTGTGAGGCGGTATATAAATCTCACTAAATAAATAAATAAATAAATAGACTGACTCTGTAAACCGCTTAAAGAGAACTGTAAACACTGAATCGGTATATAAGTCTTAAGTGCTATTGCTAGTGCTATTGTTTATTTCTGGCTTCTAAAAATAAAATTTCTCCCTTTTTTTTTCCTGAAATGTAAGATTGTCTTCATGCATTTGCTAGCTTTGGGGATTTATACTTTCTTCTGCCTTATTAAGCAAGAGGCTTTGGAGAATTTCTTTCTCTCTTTCTTTTTTGGAAGAGAAGAGATGGAAATATTATTATTATTATTATTTTGCATCCAGATGACTTTCGTACTTAAGACCAACTGACAGCAAACTATCATTTGTGTTAAATTACTTTTTCAATAGTGGATGATTTATAGCTTGATTAGCTAATTAAATCAGATATAAATGGCTGAAAGTAAATCTATTTTTATCATCCCTGTAAATTAAAAGTTCCGCATCATAAAAAGTCATGACCATCTTGAAAACGACTAGCCAAGTGCTTTTTATAGGCAAGCCAGATTTATTGTCAATTAACATATTGAACTGAAGAGTCAGCATAACTGAAGGTTTTTTTTCCCATGTATTGGATCCCGCTATCAAACGACTGCATAATACAGTAATGAAAATGCACCTCACAATACATATATTGAATGATTCCTTAAGCTGGCTTAATCTTTTCCTGTATCAGAATTTCATTTTATTATCTTCTCCTCTCCTCTTTAATGAATCTAAAGACATTTCTTCCTTTCTCCCCATCTTAGGTTTATCGGTTTTCATCAATTTGGCAGTAATGAACACGGTGAGTATACTGTAATGTCTTTAAGGGAGGGTGGGGAATAAACTCCATTAAATGTTTTGAGCACCATTTTCCCCCACCCTGTCTTAGATCTGCTTAATTAAAAAAGAAAAAGAAAAGAAAAGAAGCCAGTAGTCACGTCTTTAAAACCAGCACGTTTCGTTCAGGTGTGATTTATAGAACTAGACATCAGTGGGATATGGAATTTTTCCTCAAAACGCTTCTTTCAGTTTGGGGTGTGATCTGGCTTTCTGCATTGAAGCATTTCCCTTCCACGGGTTCTGAAAATGAAGGTTACATTTTTTGAGAAATTTTATAGAGCCAAGCTTCCATTGCAGAGGAAAATTCATTTTTCATCACCAAATAAAAACTCAGCGTGAGTAATTAAAAGACAGAGAGACACAGAAAGAGGGGGGAACAGAGGAGATAGAGGGAAAGGACAGGAAGGGGAGGGAGGGAGGGAGAGGGAGGGAGGAGGAAGGGAAGGGGAGGGAGGAAGAAAAAGAAAGAAAGAAAGAAAGAAAGAAAGAAAGAAGAAAGAAAGAAAGAAAGAAAGAAAGAAAGAAAGAAAGAAAGAAAGAAAGAAAGAAAGAAAGGAGGGAGGGAGGGAGGAAAGAGAAAGAAGGAGAAAGAAAGAAAGTAAAGAAAGAAAGAAAGAAAGAAAGAAAGAAAGAAAGAAAGAAAGAAGGAGGAAATAAGTAAGTAAGGAGGGAGGGAGGGAGGGAAGGAGGGAGAGAGGAAAGAAAGAAAGGAAGGAAGGAAGGAAAGAAAGAAAGGAGGGAGGGAGGGAGGAAAGAAGAAGAAGGAGAAAGAAAGAAAGAAAGAAAGAAAGAAAGAAAGAAAGAAAGAAAGAAAGAAGAAAGAAAGAAAGAAAGAGAAGGAGGATATAAGTAAGTAAGAAGGGAGGGAGGGAGGGATGAAGGAGTAGTAGTAGAGGAAAGATACAAAAAGCTATTTCCTTACCAATATCCTTACTAAACCCATTGTCTTTTTGGGAATGAATGCAGATAGTCTTACTTAACAATAGTAATTGGGACTGGTATTTCTGTTGTTAAGCCATGTGATCATAAAATGGGATGCCATGTGATCAAGTCACTTAGCGATGGAAATTCCAGCACTTCCAGTTGCTGTAATTAAAAGAATCACATGGGGTCCTTAAGCAAGGATGCCACATGGTCACCCTTTGCAATATCTTGCTACCTTCCCCCATTGACTTTGCTTGTAGGAAGCTGGCAGCGAAGATAACCAGAAGACCAAAAGATACTGTAATCATCGTAAACACGAGGGACCATTACGAGGGTGAGTCAAAACGTAATGCCATCTTCTTTAGGGACAGGTATAATTACCAACACAGGAACATGTAGCATACATCAAAATGAAGCTGGTCCTCTGTGGATCACATCCCTACTTCTCAACATAGTCACCCTTTCTCTCAATAGCAATGTTCCACCTTCGAA
Organism: Diadophis punctatus similis; assembly: GCA_023053685.1. Lineage (NCBI taxonomy): Eukaryota > Metazoa > Chordata > Lepidosauria > Squamata > Dipsadidae > Diadophis > Diadophis punctatus. The sequence goes on from JALIGW010000018.1 coordinate 5,931,459, forward strand.
TGAGAGTATGTATCCCTGCCTCGTAAAATTCTCTTGACTGTTCTTTGAGCCACTTCTTCACTGCCGTTTTCACTTCCTCGTCACTGGAATAATAATCCTCCATACTCACCAGATTTAGCGCCTTCAGACTATCATCTCTTCGGCCCCATGAACAGAGGGTTTGAGAGGCAAACAGGTCCCTTCCAGCTTCTATTCTATTCTATTCTATTCTATTCTATTCTATTCTATTCTATTCTATTCTATTCTATTCTATTCTATTCTATTCTATTCTTCATTCCAACATCTATTCTATTCTATTCTATTCTATTCTATTCTATTCTATTTCTATTCTATTCTATTCTATTCTATTCTATTCTATATATTTACATTGGTCTTCTATTATATTTCAGGTGCTCCATGAAGTATGGAGTGTGTGTGGCGTATATGTGCAAGGCCAGCATCCATTGCTCTGATGTTTCATGTCACACATCCAGGAGCCACTTTGTACCAGCAAATTCAGAGTCACATTGCTAATTAGAACCGGAGCAGGGCACTTTGCAAGCATACTTTGAGGGGGGCGCGTGGCTCAAAATTCCATCAAAGCAAAAATATTTCTTTGAAGTGCCTCATACCCCATATATCATTTGATTTTACTGTGTTTGTGCTTTTTCCTATTTTCTTCTCCATGTTCTGCATTATGCCAATGTGACTACTAGCAGAAAGGTGGAATGGAAACCTGTCAATAAATGCCATTTATAGAATGTCCACGGCTCTGAGGGGTTGGGTTTAAAGCATGGGAGATCTGAGTTCATCGTGGAAGTTGTATTTGTTTATTTTGTCAAGCATATATGATTATAAGCAAAGTATAAACAGTAAAATGTGATTGAATATATATGTAATAGTACAAGCATGAATAAGAGTAAAAGAGGTATGAATATATGGGTACATTAGGACAGGGGACGGTATGCACAATGGTGCGCTTATGCACGCTCCTTACTGACCTCTTAGGAATGGGGTGAGTCGATGGTAGATAATCTGAGGTTGAAGTTTTTGGGGGTTTGGGGAAGAAAACTACTGAGTCAGGTAAAGTGTTCCAGGCATTTACCACTCTGTTGTTGAAGTCGAATTTTTTGCAATCAAGTCTGGAGCGGTTTACATTAAGTTTGTATCTATTGTGAGCTCGTGTATTATTGCGGTTGAAGCTGAAGTAGTCGTTAACATGTAGGACATTGTGGCAGATAATTTTGTGAGCTACACTTAGTTCACTGAGTTCACTGAGGGGGCTGCTGAGTTCACATCGCACTTTAAAAATAGTCCGTCATGTGCTATGAATGTAGTCACGTCTTTCAGCTTAATCATCTTTATAGAGTTGTGCAAAGAAAAATGTAGGAGGGAGAATTATCTAGCCTGACTTCAGCTCCTGGAAGGAAGAAATAAAATCCAATACAGCAACATTCTCTTTCTCTTTCCTTCCTCTCTCTCCCTCAGTGGTGGGTTCCACTTACCTTCCCTACCGGTTCCTATCGCGAACCCTAACCCTACGTCACGTCGGGGAAATGACCCTCTACGCATGCGCAGAAGCCTTTGCCGCTTTCAAGGAGCAGCTACCGGAGGACCGGTTTGGGGGTATGGCCAGCCAGCCATCACTGCCAGTTCGGTAAGCGGAGTCAAATTTCTGCCACTGGTTTGGACGAATCGGTCCGAACCGGCAGCAACCCACCACTGCTCTCCCTCTCTCTTTTTAAATCTCCTTCACTTTGTCCTTCTCTCTCTCTCTCTCTCCCTCTATCACACACACACACACACAACTCTCTCTCTCTGTGTGTGTCTCTCTCTGTCTCCCTCTCTCTGTCTCTCTGTCTCTGTCCTCTGTCTCTCTCTGTCTCTCTGTCTCTCTGTCTCTCTCTCTCTCTCTCTCTCTCTCCTCTCTCTCCTCTCTGTGTGTGTGTGTGTGTGTGTGTGTGTGTCTGTGTGTCTCTCTGTCTCTGTCTGTCTCTGTCTCTGTCTCTCTGTCTTTGTCTCTTGTCTCTGTCTCTTTCTGTCTCTCTGTCTCTTCTGTCTCTCGTCTCTGTCTCTGTCCTCTGTCTCTGTCTCTGTCTCTGTCCTCTCTCAATTCTAAACCTAAATTCGAGGCCAGAAAATGCAGATCAGCAAAAGAAGGTATGGTGAGTGACAT
>JALIGW010000018.1:5936213-5941213 GCA_023053685.1 Diadophis punctatus similis
CAGATGCCACTGGACTGTTGTTGTTCTTTTTCCTTCTGCAAGGTAAATTTCTCGGACACCTGGCTGGCTGTCCAGATAGGATTAGTGACAATAAAACATACCCCAATAACAACCAAAAACAAAAACAAAAAAACGCAAAACTGCTACACATTTTTATGGCAGCACTAGGCAGCAATCTGCCAGAACACACTGTGTTACGGCACAGATGGGCATCAAGGAATAACATCTGCTGATATCAGCCATTTTGTGTTCAACAATTACAATGAAAGATGTAGCCAGAGAAGAAGGCATATTGGGGATTGTTGCATGCAGAAAAGCTCTATGCTGGAGTTGTGTTTTTCAGAAATATGCCACAGGGTGGACAGGTGGGCGGGGGAGAGGGGAGCAATAGGCTCTGTAAGTTAGAAAGAGTTGTATACAGAATTAAATGTATTAGAATAGAACAGAAGAAGGAGAAGGAGAAGGAGAAGGAGAAGGAGAAGGAGAAAGGAGAAGGAGAGGGAGAAGGAGAGGGAGAAGGAGAGAGAGGGGAGGAGGAGGAGGAGGAGGAGGAGGAGGAGGAAGAGGAGGAGGAGGAGGAGACGAAGAAGAAGAAGAAGAAGAAGAAGAAGAAGAAGAAGAAGAAGAAGAAGAGGAAGAGGAAGAGGAAGAGGAAGAGGAAGAGGAAGAGGAAGAGGAAGAGGAAGAGGAAGAGGAAGAGGAAGAAGAGAAAGAAGACGAAGAAGACGAAGAAGAGAAAGAAGGGGAAGGGGGAGGGGGAGGGGGAGGGGGAGGGGGAGAAGGAGAATAGCAATAGCAATAGCAATAGCAATAGCACTTAGACTTATATACCGCTTCATAGTGCTTTACAGCCCTCTCTAAGCAGTTTACAGAGTCAGCATATTGCCCCCCAACAATCTGGGTCCTCATTTTACCCACCTCGGAAGGATGGAAGGCTGAGTCAACCTTGAGCCGGTGAGATTTGAACAGCCGAACTGCAGCTAGCAGTCAACTGAAGTAGCCTGCAGTGCTGCACTCTAACCACTGTGCCACCTTGGAAGGAGAAGTAGAAGAAGGGGAAGGAGAAGGGGAAGGAGAAGGAGAAGGAGAAGGGCATTCCAATGGAATGAGATATAATAACATTAACTTCAAGTTGCACCAAGTACACAAAATATAGAGCCAGGCAAATAAAAAAAACCCAACTATCCAGCCAAAACACTGTGGGGAAACTATTGTCTTTCAAAGGCTGCAGAGTTGTGCCACAGTTGATACTTTAATTAGACAATTAGAAGCCAACAGAAGCCAACAAAGCTTCAGGCTGGATGAATTGCAACCAAGAAATGTGTTAGGACAGAAAATGAAAAGCTTTTGACAGCATTTGTGATACTTTAATAAATACTTTAATAAATCCTGGCTTGAGGAACAGGAGGAGATGCAACATCAGATCGATCTGCCTGCCTGCCTGCTTGTCTGTCTCTCTGTCTATCTATCTATCTACCTATCCATCTCTGTCTGTCTGTCTCTGTCTGTCTGTCTCTCTGTCTCTCTGTCTCTCTGTCTATCTACCTACCTATTCGTCTATGTCTGTCTGCCTGCCTGCCTGTCTGCCTGCCTACCCATCTATCTATCTATCTATCTATCTATCTATCTATCTATCTATCTATCTATCTATCTATCTATCTATCTATCTATCTATCTATCTATCTATCTATCTATCTATCATCTTCCATCCCTGCCTGCCTGCCTGCCTGCCTGCCTACCTACCCATCTATCTACCTATCTATCTATCTATCTATCTATCTATCTATCTATCTATCTATCTATCTATCTATCTATCTATCTACCTACCTACCTACCTACCTACCTACCTACCTACCTATCATCTATCTATCTATCTATCTATCTATCTATCTATCTATCTATCTATCTATCTATCTATCTATCTATCTATCTACCTACCTACCTACCTACCTATCATCTATCTATCTATCTATCTATCTATCTATCTATCTATCTATCTATCTATCTACCTACCTACCTACCTACCTACCTACCTACCTACCTACCTACCTACCTACCTACCTATCTATCTATCTATCTATCTATCTATCTATCTATCTATCTCTATCTATCTATCTATCTATCTATCTATCTATCTATCTATCTATCTATCTCTATCTATCTATCTATCTCTATCTATCTATCTATCTATCTATCTATCTATCTATCTATCTATCTATCTATCTATCTATCTATCTATCTCTATCTATCTATCTATCTATCTATCTATCTATCTATCTATCTATCTATCTACCTACCTACCTACCTACCTACCTACCTACCTACCTACCTACCTACATACATACATACAATACATACATACCTTATATCTTCTATCATCCATATCTACCTACCTACCTATCCACCCATCAATTGTCTGTCTGTCTGTCTATCCACCCCCACCCCCACATACAAAAGTCTTGCCTTTGTTCTTTGAGGTTAGATTGTTCTAATGTTTTGTTTTGTTTTCCATCTAGAGCCTACAGTCATCTTAGGCTGTATAAATTCAGTCTGAAGTTCACAGGCCTGTTAATTATACAGCTTTCACTGGATCAGCCTGGAGCTGCCACAAAATTAATTTCTCTCTCTCTCTCTTAATTTCAGTTCTGCATAGAGGGAAAGATATCTGTTTCCTTAGCAATCCTTGGCAAAGGGTATTTTCAATAGCGCTGCCTCCATGGGAGAAAAATCGCAATTCTTTTCAAATTCTACACGTTATGCATGACTATCCCAAATTATCTCTATCAGAACAGGCAGTAATACAGTCATTTGTATCAGCATGGCAAGGGAGTCTCTGAAGGAAGCTTCAATGATGGAAGATCAACTCTTTGTACAAAAAAGATGGACCCTTTTGAGAACATGGATTAATAGCAAGAGCAAAAGCACTTATATACCACTTCATAGCACTTTACAGCCCTCTCTAAGCGGTTTACAGAGTCAGCCTCTTGCCCCCAACAATCTGGGTCCTCATTTCACCGATCATGGAAGGATGGAGAGGTGGCACAGCGGTTAGAGGCAGTACTGCAGGCCACTTTAGCTGACTGTGATCCACAGGTCAGCGGTTCAAATCTCACCGGCTCAAGGTTGACTCAGCCTTCCATCCTTCCAAGGTAGGTAAAATGAGGATCCAGATTGTTGGGGGCAATATAAATATATACATTGCTTACTGGTGTAAACCGCTTAGAGAGTGCTTGCGCTGTGAGGCGGTATAGAAATCTCACAAAATAAATAAAATAAACAAATAAATGGAAGGCTGAGTCAACCTCGGGCCAGTCAGAATCGAACTCTTGGCAGTGAGCTGGATTAGACTGCAATACTGCCTTCTAACCACTGTGCCACCATGGTTCTATAAACATAATAAAAAGAGTGCAGTAAAAAAGTGAAATAGTTTAACACAACAATTTGTCATTGGGTAAAGGGGGAAAAGGAGGGTGGGATGTTGACTTTACCTTTCACTGTTGCTTGCTTTTCAGTGCGGTGCAGGGGTCCTTTTAGTTTGCCACAAAGCAAACACTTCTATGCTACCTTAGATAATCAAGAAACTTTCCTAGAGATGGACATCCCCAATTACTGATTTTAAGGAATTCCATAGGACACTGCTGCCTTTGTGAAGCCAACAGGCTTGAGCTGTCCAAAGAGAATAATGGATTTTCAAGGCATCAGGGAGCCATGGATTGTCATGGGATCTGGACAAAAGCAGCATCTTGATGCTCATTGTGCTCAAAGATGAGTATCAAATTGAATATCTTTATTACAGTTTTTGACGAGCCTTTGCAGTAGCAATAGCACTTAGACTTATATACCGCTTCACAGTGCTTTGCAGCCCTCTCTAAGTGGTTTACAGAGTCAGCATATTGCCTCCAACAATCTGGGTCCTCATTTTACCCACCTCGGAAGGATGGAGGGCTGAGTCAACCTTGAGCCGGTCAGGATCGAACTGCTGGCAGTGGGCAGAATTAGCCTGCAATACTGCATTCTAACCACTGTGCACGATGGATGGATGGATGGATGGATGGATGGATGGATGGATGGAAGGAAGGAAGGAAGGAGAAAAGGAAGAGCAACAGCAATAGCACTTAGACTTATATACCACTTCGTAGTGCTTTTACAGCCCTCTCTAAGCGGTTTACAGAGTCAGCCTATCACCCCCAAAAATTTGGGTCCTCATTTTACCCACCTCGGAAGGATGGAAGGCTGAGTCAATCTTGAGTCGGTTAAGATCGAACTCCTGGCCACCACAGCTCTTACTCTCTGTCTCAAGCACGCTCCATAGCTTTGGAACTAATGGGCCCCTTGAAATGTATTAATAGACTAGCTTTCACTTTCACTTTCTCTCATGCTGTTCTTGACCCAAATGACTCTATCAACAAATATTTACAAATAGGGAATTAGTGAGAAAGTCAATGGAAAGAGACACATTTCGGTACTTAATGCGAGAAGCGAGTTGATTTATTTTTAATTAGAGGTGCACTTAGAGATAGAATGACTCCAAGGGGTTCAGAAACAGCGGGATCAGAGTTTATTTTAATCCACATCCCAGGCTAATATTTGATAGGAAGGACTCAACCTTATTTATTTATTTACTAAATTTATATACCACCATCTCACTGTGAAAGTGGCCCCTGGGCAGCTTACAAAGTGATTCTCACCGGAGAGCTTCTTATCCTTACATTAAAGATTGTTTCAGGAGAAGAAGAATTAAAAGTCTGTAGAGATTCTCAGTCATCCAGGTCATGGTTGTCCCAAAGGTGCTTTTCTGGGAGGCAAATGGACTTTCTGGTTTTTTCTTTTGAAGACGTTTCACTTCTCATCCAAGAAACTTAACATACCAAAATGTCCTTCCTGTCAATGATTACTTCAGCTTCAACAATACACCAGCACGCAATAGATACAAACTTAATGTAAACCGCTCCAAACTCGACTGCAGAAAATACGACTTCAGCAACAGAGTGGTCAATGCC
>JALIGW010000018.1:5943713-5998713 GCA_023053685.1 Diadophis punctatus similis
GAGTGCAGCAAAACCACGCACTGATTACAAAGCTAGACATGACCAAGTTGCTAAACTAATCCACTGGTCATTATGTAAAAAATTTACATAAAATTTTATGTAAAAATATGTATCCAAAAAGTCATGGGAACATAAAGTGGAAAAAGTTATCGAAAATGAGAAGGTGAAGATCTTGTGGGACTTTCGAATACAGACAGATCATCATTTGGAACACAAAATGCCAGATACCATAGTTGTCCAAAACCAAAGTGTACAATTTATTGATACTGTTGTACCAGGAGACGCCAGAGTCGAAGAAAAAGAACTGGAAAAGATCACGAAATATTGCAACCTGGCCATCAAAACTAGGTGATTATGGATGAAACATGTAACAGTGATACCCATTGTCATCGGGGCACTTGGTACCATGTCCAAGAATTTTACAAAGTACATCAAGAAATTGCAGCTTCCTGCTATAACACCAGTGGAACTGCAGAAAACTGCACTACTCAGAACATCATACATTTTAAGAAGATACTTAGTTGATACCTAAGGCAGCAACCCGTATCAACCATTAGTGCCAGTCAATGATATTTGTGATACATTTTTAAATGTTCAGTTGACTGAGTTTCATGTTTAATGAATAAAAGATGTTGTTGTTGTTGTTGTTGTTGTTGTTGTTGTTGTTGTTGTTGTTGAGCAGGAAACCCTATACCATTCCAGGTTGTCTACTCGCTTCTGGAAAACTTTAATGACAAATTAAAAATTGTAATGATAGGGAGAATAAGGACCAGAAGTGGTTTTCTTCCTCTCCTAAAGCATTAGGATCTTGGATCATCCAATAAAGCTCAATAAAAGGAATTTTAGAACATTTTTAAAGCATTTCTTCACAGCACATAATTAAATCAAGGAATTCAATCACCAAAAACATAGTGATGACCATTAATCTGGATGGCATCCAAGGATAAGTGAATGTGATTATTGAAGATGGGTCTATCAGAGGTTGAGAGCAGGGTTGTCCAAATACCAGTTTCAGGGACACAAGGACAATAGAGGTGTGTGTCCACATCGCCTCCTTATAAGCTCCCAAGAGGCACATTATTTGCTCATGACAAGAAAAAAAAATAGAGGATAAGATGGATTTTAGGCTCATTGATTGGGTAATTGTTCTGTTTTTCAGGTTTTTGTGGGAGTTGTGGTGGCGCAGTGGTTAGAATTCAGTATTACAGGCTAATTCTGCTGACTGTCAGCAGTTCGATTCTCACCGGCTCAAGGTTGACTCAGCCTTCTATTCTTCCGAGGTTGGCAAAATGAGGATCCAGATTTTTGGGAGCAATGTCCTGATATTGTAAACAACCGAGAGAGTGTGTAAAATCTATGTGCTTTCCCTCCCTCCCTCCCTCCCTCCCTTCCTTCCTTCCTTCCTTCTCCTGGTGGCACGTGCTTAGAATGCAATTTTGCAGGCTAACTCTGCTCACTGCCAGGAGTTCAATCCTGACTGGCTCAATATTGACTCAACTGTCCATCCTTCTGATGTTGATAAAATGAGGAGCCAGATTGTTGGGGGAAAGAGGCTGACTCTGTAAACTGCTTAGAGAGGGCTGTAAAGCACTATGAAGCAGTATATAAGTCTAAGTGCTATCACTATCGCTATTGTCCTTCCTTCCTTCCTTCCTTCCTTCCTTCCTTCCTTCCTTCCTTCCTTCCTTCCTTCCTTCCTTCCTTCCTTCCTTCCTTCCTTCCTTCCTTCCTTCCTCTGGTGGCATGTGCTTAGAATGCAATATTGCAGGCTAACGCTGCTCACTGCCAAGAGTTCAAGCCTGACTGGCTCAATGTTGACTCAGCCTTCCATCCTTCCGAGGTGGGTAAAACGAGGACCCAGATTGTTGGGGCGCAAGATGCTGACTCTGTAAACTGCTTAGAGAGGGCTGTAAATCACCGTGAAGTGGTATATAACTCTAATAGCTATTGCTATTTTCCTGCTTCAAAAGTACAGAAAATCATATGGTCTAGATTTAGTTTGAGGAAATTGTCCAGGCAGATGGACAATGTGATTCAGGCGCTGTCACAGTGTTAAAGCCATATTCTGTAGACTTGTCACTTGAATTGGTTTCTTTTCCTTTCCTTGTGCAAGCAGCAACGTTTGTGAGACACACATATTTTCAGGAAGTTATTGCCTCTCTCTAGTGGAATTTGAATCTGAGTTATTCACCCTGGAGGAAATTTGTTCCCTCTCTTTTCCATTTCAGATCATCTAAACAAAGGAGAGCACTTAAGGAAGCAATTCACAAGGCCAATAGAGTAATATTTTATATACAGAGTATTCTCTGCCCTTGTGGATCAGGAGAAATGGGGAATGTTATCCATGTGTAATCTGCACTGTAATTTTTGCAGTGATACTCAGTTTAAGAACATTATTCCAGTTCTCTTGAAACACCCAAGCTGTTTAAACCTGTTTCATTCTTTTATACTTAATCTGATCAAATGAGCACATGGCTTGCAATGTGGGGAAAAGGCTGCCTGATAGAAAACAGATAACAGCTATCCAAACTTCCATCATTTGGTGCATGGTAGTACAGCATAGAGGATGCAATGTCGCAGAGAGTTAACTATGCTGGCATTGCCGGCCAGAAATGGCTTGCACTCCAGCAGTTCGAGCCCAGCTCCATTTTACATTCTAAAGAAATTTGCAAACTTCAGGAAAAAGAAATACAAATAAAGAAACCACATCCCATGACCTCATTCTAATGTGAATTCAACAAGAAGAGGAGAGATTTGCAGACAAACAAAAAACAAAAAACAAAGAATAGGAGGAGAATTGAGAAGAATTAATATCATGGCAACAATAGTTGATAGGATGCATTGGGAGAGAAGGCGGCAAACCATGATGAATATACAGTTTCATCATGCCTCGTGGCATTAATAACATACACAGCTGTTCAAAATGAGGAACGATAATTAAAAAAAAAAACCTCAGGCACATACACGCGTGCGTGCGTGCACACACACACACACACACTCTCGAGCATTCTACTCGCTCAAGTTCTTTGCCTCTGGTTGTGAAAAGAGGAATTGGTTAACTTCTGGTGTGTGCAAGGCTATTTTTTTTCCTTCCCCTCTTTAAAGGTGAAATTAAAAACGTTTTGAAAATGGCCAAAGGGATTATTGGATTTGTCATTTAGAACATAAAATTACATCGTTTCAGTTGTCTAATGGAAATCTGCACACTCCCCAAGCTGGGTTTCTTCCATAATTGCTGTATATCATCTTGATGGACAATCGAAACCAAGTTCTACAGCCCTCCATCCTTGGTCCATTCATCAACTCCACTGTAATCCAAGGAAGAGCATATGGTCCTTCTGGGTTTGATGGGCATGTTCTGAGCATGTGTAGATTACCGTATTTTTCGGAGTATAAGACGCACCTTTTTCCTCCCTAAAAGTGGCTGAAAATTTGGGTGCGTCTTATACTTCAAATGTAGCTTTTTTTTCCCAGCCCTAACTAGGTGCTAACAGATCTTCCCAGCTCTTACCTTGCAGGCTTTTTCATTGTTACTCTCTCCAAAGAATGTTTTTCCAGCCCTAAGTCTTTGCAGGGTTTTTTTTCATTGCTCTACTTGCTCCAAAGAAGGTTTTTTCTAGCTCTAACCAGGTGCTAATGATCTTCTCAGCTCTTACTGGCTTGCATGCTCTTTCATTGTTACTCTCTCAGAAGAAGGTTTTCCAGCCCTAAGTCTTTGCAGTTTTTTTTTTCATTGCTCTACTTGCTCCAAAGAAGTTGTTTTCCAGCCCTAACCAGGTGCTAACGATCTTCCCAGCTCTTACTGGCTTGCAGGCTCTTTCACTGTTATTCTCTCAGAAGAAGGTTTTTTTAAGTCCTAACCAGGAGATAAAATAATGTGCTGAAGCTGCTCCGAATAAGTTTTTTTCTAGCCCTAACTAGGTGCTAACGATCTTCCCAGCTTTTACTGGCTTGCAGGCTCTTTCATTGTTACTCTCTCAGAAGAATGTTTTTCCAGCCCTAAGTCTTTGCAGTTTTTTTTTTCATTGCTCTACTTGCTCCAAAGAAGTTGTTTTCTAGCCCTAACCAGGTGCTAAATATCTTCCCAGCTCTTACTGGCTTGCAGGCTCTTTCATTGTTACTCTCTCAGAAGAAGGTTTTTTTAAGTCCTAACCAGGGGATAAAATAATGTGCTGCAGCTGCTCCGAATAAGTTTTTTTTTTTAGCCCTAACCAGGTGCTAACGATCTTCCCAGCTCTTACTGGCTTGCAGGCTCTTTCATTGTTACTCTCTCAGAAGAAGGTTTTTTAAAGTCCTAACCAGGGGATAAAATAATGTGCTGAAGCTGCTCCGAATAAGTTTTTTTCTAGCCCTAACCAGGTGCTAACTATCTTCCCAGCTCTTACTGGCTTGCAGGCTCTTTCATTGTTACTCTCTCAGAAGAAGGTTTTTTTAAGTCCTAACCAGGAGATAAAATAATGTGCTGAAGCTGCTCCGAATAAGTTTTTTTCTAGCCCTAACCAGGTGCTAACTATCTTCCCAGCTCTTACCGGCTTGCAGGCTCTTTCATTGTTACTCTCTCAGAAGAAGGTTTTTTTAAGTCCTAACCAGGAGATAAAATAATGTGCTGAAGCTGCTCCGAATAAGTTTTTTTCTAGCCCTAACCAGGTGCTAACTATCTTCCCAGCTCTTACTGGCTTGCAGGCTCTTTCATTGTTACTCTCTCAGAAGAAGGTTTTTTTAAGTCCTAACCAGGGGATAAAATAATGTGCTGAAGCTGCTCCGAATAAGTTTTTTTCTAGCCCTAACCAGGTGCTAACAATCTTCCCAGCTCTTACTGGCTTGCATGCTCTTTCATTGTTATTCTCTCAGAAGAAGGTTTTTTAAAGTCCTAACCAGGGGATAAAATAATGTGCTGAAGCTGACCAGACTAAGGACGCTAGCCAGATGAATACCTGGTAGGCAGATTTTTTCCCCTATTTTCCTCCCCCAAAACTAAGGTGCGTCTTATACTCCGGTGCGTCTTATACTCCGAAAAATACGGTAAATAATTTATAATATCCTTACCTCTACTGGTGAGGCTTATGGTAATTTTGGCAGAGCTGCTACTAATGACTTTCAAATATAATTATAAACATATTTCAATGGAAAGTGCTTTTACCAAAGTCAAATATACACCAGCTAAGTGAAATTAACCTTCAAGTGATACTTGAATAACAGAAAACCGCAAGGGTATGTAAGAGATTAGATGTACGATAGCCTAATTATATTACAATAATTCACCTCATTAATCTCCTAGGAAACAATAACCACAACAAAATGCTGCAATTAACAAACCCTACTTCAAACTTGGTTTTAATTTCATATGACTTTGCAAGATTACCTAGCACAATTATATAAACAAAAATACAAACAATAAACAAAACCAAAACAGAAAAGATGAAACAAACATGAAGGGAAGGAGTCTAAATACAGGAAGTCCTCAATTTACGACTACAACTGGGACCGGCATTTCTGGTGGCTAAACAAGGTGGTTGTTCAGTGAGTTGTGCCCGATTTTATGTCCCGTTTTTCCAGGATTGTTAAGCGAATCAGTGCAGTTGTTAAGTGAATCACACAGACATTAAGCAAATCCAGCTTCTACCATTGTCTTTGCTTGTGGGAAGCTGTCTGGATATATCACAAATGGCCCCAGGATGTTGCAACCATCGTTAAATAAATGCCGGTTCCCAAGCGCCTGAATTTTGATCATGTGATCATGGGGATTCTGTGACAGTTTTGAGTGGGAGAACTGGTTCTAAGAATAGAATAGAATAGAATAGAATAGAATAGAATAGAATAGAATAGAATAGAATAGAATAGAATAGAATAGAATAGAATAGAAAATAGAATAGAAAATAGAAAATAGAATAGAATAGAAAATAGAATAGAATAGAATAGAACAGAGAATGGAATGGAATGGAATGGAATAGAATAGAATAGAATAGAATAGAATAGAATAGAATAGAATAGAATAGAATAGAATAGAATAGAATAGAATAGAATAGAATAGAATATTTGAATGAAAAATAGAGTAGAGTAGGGTAGGGTATTGAAAAATTCAAATAGATGAGTACTTGGCACATAACACCCCAAACTTAAGAAAGAAAATAAAAGTTTAAATGGTGAATGTGGCAGTACTGGAGGCAGCAAAACAGAAGAGGAAGAACTGGAGAAAATGACAAAATACAAAGATCTGGAATTAGAAGTAGAATGACTGTTGCAAAACAAAGCAAAGATTGTACCAATAGCGATAGGTGCCCTAAATGCAATCCCAAAACATCTGGAGCACCACTTGAACACCATCGGCATTGACAAAATCCCCATCAGTCAATTGCAAAAGGCAGCCTTAACTTGCAACAGCTTACATCCTGTGAAGATACCTTTAACACCGTCAAACAGCAACATCTGCCTATCCATGCTCCTCAGTAAGGACTCAATAGATGAATAAAAATGCCAAACATCTGGCTGACTGTGTGACAAACCATAATACTCTTTTCCTAACAGTTGCGGCACATTTTTCTTCAAGGCTGCCTCTGTCCATCTCTACAGGTATTCGTGATACCTTAATGGCATGATGTCTCGACGGAATGGAGAGACCTCAAAAACTATATATAACAAATCACGGGATTTGAACATCTTATGATATACCAGCCAATTTTTTGTTGCAGGAACATCCAAGCTGAAATATTGAGCCCTGTTTTATAAAATCACGGTGTTTTGATACAAGCGGCTACAGTCAGAAAGCTGCAATTTGAGCCATGCCATTCACCATGATGGATTACCAACACAAGAGGTTAAGAGTATCTCTTAATGCAGTAAAAAGCTTGCTAGGCAATGAGTCATCCTTCCAGGTTTAGGTCTTTCCCTCAATACAATTATTTGTCTCAAGCCGGATCATCCTTGGGCAATGACCAGCTTAACTGGGTTTGATCCTTGAGTCAACTTTTTGAATTAGCCTCTTATATTGCCTAAATATAAATTTTCCTTGGCTTGACTTGACTCCCGCCAGCACTTCTGTAGCCTTAGAGAGAAATACAAAGATATCCCATTTGGGCTAAAGTTTTGCCCCATGCCTTAATGAGTCTAGTGAAATAACTCAACTTATTTAATCACGTTGCCTGTTTAATGCTTGCCCACAGTCAGAGTTTATATTCCCAAGTTTAAGTTTATGTCCAAGTATTCTGGTCAAATTTTACTTGCATTGTTTATTCAGAGATATCCCTGATTTTGCTAGCCAAAATTTAGATTTATTATTAGAGTTGGAAGGGACCTTGTAGGTCATCTAGTCCAACCCCCTGCTCAAGCAGGAGTTCCTACACCATTTGAGACAGATGGAAGTCCAGTCTCTCCTTGAAGGTCGCAAGTGTTGGGGCTCTCACAACTTCCGCTGGCAAGCTGTTCCACTGGTTGATCGTTTTCACCGTCAGAAAGTTTCTCCTCACTTCCAGGTTGAATCTCTCCTTGGTCAGCTTCCATCCATTATTCCTTGTTTGGCTTTCTGGTGCCATAGAGAATAGCCTGCCCCCCTCCTCTCTGTGGCATCCCCTCAAGTATTGGAACACTGCTATCATGTCACCCCTGGTCCTTCTCTTCGCCAGACTGGCCAAGCTCAGTTCCTGCAACCGCTCTTTGTATGTTTTATTTTCCAGATGTTAGTCTATATTCTGCTATGTTGTAGGCAACATACAAGCCAGCTGATAGATAAGCCGAGTTAATTTTACAGTTTGTTCTTTTTTATATAGGTAACCTGTTTGTATTAGAGTTTATCTTGTACTGATCTCATTTGAGGAGAATTTGCCCTTGTAGATCCAAGGAGGTGTAAACTGTCACTCATTTCCTTGTAAGGTGCACTTTCTGTGATGCCCCAAGACATGTTCAGAGAGTCACACAGATAAATTGTATGTTTATTATTATTATTTAATTGATTTTCTATTAAATACATTTCTTGGTGCTCAATAAACATTTGTGTTGTCTGGGTATTTAATTTGTTTAACAATACAAATTACATTCTTAATCTCCACCCCTTTTTTCCAACTATTGGTAAAATAAATTCCATGTTTGATAATATTCTACATCCTCTTTCTGTTTAATTTTCAATGTCAATCTATCCATTTCTGCACAATCTAGTATCTTCTTGACTATTTCTTCATTGCGTGGTATATCTTCATTTTTCCAGTATTATGCAAAAATAATCCTCTCTCTTGTTTAGTCATGTAATATTAAATGCATACTTTTCTTATCAAGTTTTTCTGTTATTATACCTAATAAAAACAATTCAGGTTTAAAATCTACATGTTTCCCTATCATCTTTTCTAACCACCTGGGTATCTTTGCCCATTTTTTTTTTTGCTTTGACACAAGTCCACCACAAATGATAAAATGTATGTTTATTATTTTTTAAGGGATGCTAACCCCACACTCACCTATCAAGTGGCCAGAGATCTTCACCAAGTTATATAACTGCACAAAACTTTTAACTAGACAACGTTGTTTCAGTATCTTATTTTTTCCCCTTAGCCAATAACAAATTGTTGTCTTAAACTATTTCAGTTTTTTACTGCTATTTCTGCTGTACTTAAGAGGTCCTTAAAAGGACCGTGGGGTTGTGTGTGAAGCCAGGAGATCCTCGTGGATGTCTGGCTACCAGTCCGTCTGTTACTCATTTAGCACCACCCAGGAGGCACGTGTGACTTAAGGATGTTATTTCTGTTTTCCTTTTTAGGTTTTTCTTACTGTTTTAACTGTTTTTAATTTGTAAAAATGAAGTGTTTTAATATTGTGTATGACCAGCCATGTCACGATGTGAATTATTGCCAGTTGTGCATCTCTATGTTTTTCTGTTTCTTGTATTTATGGTCAAGCAGACGTATGATATATTCTATTACGCATGTCTGCATTCCAGAGGTCAACTCCCTTCCTTTCTCATCGCCATTTCTACCGGAGGTAGAAGTGATTTATTTCCTTAGCTGATACAATGTAGCCTAATAAGATTTTTTTATTATTTTCTACTGAAATAAATATTTTGTTAATTAGATTTGAATCTCGGGTTTTTATTTTCTAAGTAACAATGTTTTCAAAAGGGAAGCCACGATCCATCGACCTCCGGAGGATTTATTTCTCCGTTAACAAGCCATACGCTAAATAAATAAATAAGTTTTTTACTGCACTCTTTTTATTATATTTATAGAACCAAGGTGGCGCAGTGGTTAGAATGCAGTATTGCAGTCTAATCCAGCTTACTGCCAGGAGTTCGATCCTGACTGGCCCGAGGTTGACTCAGCCTTCCATCCTTCCAAGATCAGAAAAATGAGGACCCAGATTGTTGGAGGCAATATGCTGACTCTGTAAACCACTTAGAGAGGGCTGTAAAGCACTATGAAGTGGTGTATAAGTCTAAGTGCTATTGCTACTGCAAAGGCTCGTCAAAAACTGTAATAAAGATATTTGATTTGATACTCATCTTTGAGCACAATGAGGATCAAGTTGCTACTCTTGTGCAGATCCCATGAGAATCCATGGTTCCCTGATGCCTTGAAAATCCATTATTCTCTTTGGACGTCTCAAGCCTCTTGGCTTCCCAAAGGCAGCAGTGTCCTATGGAATTCCTTGAAATCAGTAATTGGGAGTGTCCATCTCTAGGAAGGTTTCTTGATTATGGAAGGATTTCTATTCCTTGCAGATAGCTGGTCATTTGCATCCTTTTAAAGGGTTGAATTTCCAAGGGCTTCCTTTAAATCAGGGATGTCAAACTGGATTTCTTCAAGGGATTTCTTTCGGCACGACCTAAGCATAGCTCATAAAATTATCTGCTACAACGTCCTTCCTGTCAACGACTACTTAAGCTTCAACCACAACAATACACGAGCACACAACAGATACTAACTCAAAGTGAACCGCTCCAAACTTGACTGTAGAAAATACGACTCTAGCAACACAGCGGTTAATGCCTGGAACTCACTACCTGACTCTGTGGTTTCCTCACCAAACCCCCAAAACTTTACCCTTAGACTGTCCACTGTTGACCTCACCCGATTCCTAAAGGTCAGTAAGGGGCGTGCATAAGCCCACCAGCGTGCCTACCGTCCCTGTCCTAATGTTCCCTCTTATCAGTACCAATCTTATGTACATCAACAATGTTACAATGTAACATTGTATTTATATTACTAACACGTACTTGACAAAATAAATAAACAAAATAAATAAATAAATAAAGGGGCCGGATCAGCATTGTAGTTGTCCTCTGAGGGCCAGCCGGTGGTGGTGGGGGGGGATGGATGGCAGACAGGATGGACACCTCCTGCAGCACCCTGCCAGCCAAAATGGGGTGCAGGGGGGCTACCTGCAGGCAGGGGGGCTGCCTTTTTGGCCAGCAGGGTGCTGCAGGAGGCTGTCGGGGCTGAAAATGGGGTGGGGGTGGGGGGCTGCGCAAGCCCTCCCAGCACCCTGTTTTTGCTAGCAGAAGCACCACTGGCTGGACCTTTGCTATTTCCAGGCCAGCCCTGCGGGCTAGATCTAAGCACCCTGCAGGCCGGATCTGGCCCACGGGCCTTGAGTTTGACACCCCTGCTCTAAAAGGATGCAAATGATCAGCTGTCTGCAAGGAATATAAATCCTTCCATTCCACACCATCCAGTCAGAGCTGAAGAAGCTTCTTGGATGAGAAGCGAAACATCTTCAAAAAAAACCAAGAAAGTGCCTCCTGAAAAAGCACCTTGGGGACTACCATGACCTGGATGACTGAGAATATCTACGGACTTTTAGCTATACAATTTGGGATGAACACCCTTGGAATGGTGTGGGAATAAGAATTGATTTCCAGAAGAAAAAATGCAGACTACAGGAACAATTTGCACTGCTCAGGTGACCCTGAGGACACAGATAAACCTCCAAGAGCTTCAACAACCCTCTAAAAGGATGCAAATGACCAGCTGTCTGCAAGGAATATAAATCCTTCCATTCCCCACCATCCAGTCAGAGCTGAAGAAGCTTCTTGGATGAGAAGCGAAACATCTTCAAAAAAAAACAAGTCAGTCCAACTGTCTCCTGAAAAAGCACCTTTGGGTCTTACTCATACTGACAATGGGTAGCAAATGTAGTTATTAGCTCTACACCCCTTGCGTTGGGTCACAAAACATTCTAATTTCAAGGTGGCCCTTAGATTTGCTGTTACCTCAGTTTCATCCGCCATTTCTTTTGTTGCAATATTCTTGGACAGAGGTCTTCAAACTTGGCAACTTTAAGACTTGTGGACTTCAACTCCCAGAATTCTTCAGCTGGCTGGAGAATTCTGGGAGTTGAAGTCCACAAGTCTTAAAGTTGCCAAATTTGGGGACCTCTGTTCTTGGACAACACAGTTCTCATCTTCTTCTGCAACGTGAGCCTCCTCCAGGCCTTGCCCAGGACCAACCTTGGCTGCCAAGGCCTTCCTCTGTCTTGCCAACCATGAGATGGAAGAGAGTGATGTTTTATTTTGTCACGGCGCATTTTCAAACCATGCCCCAGATAGGAATTTTGTTCTTATTTCAAAACTGACTTTATTGACGTCGTCCCCCTTGCTCTGTCTCTTTCCTGGAGGAAATGAGATTTCTTTTCTAAGGGCAGGATGTTGGTGAGAAATAAACCCAAAGTTCATGTTCCAATAAAACATAAATGAGCACATTTCAAAAAAAGCCATGTTCCAATATGAGGGAGTACAAGAAGGAAAGCAAAAAAGAAAAGGAAAAAACCATTCAGCTATAACAGTTTTCCATTAGGACAATGTAATATGTGCTAAAGTTCAAGTGATATATCTGTCTCTCCTTGGAGGAGATATTTGCTCTATCCGATGCACCATAAATACCAAGCAACTTGTTATACCTTGGGCAGGCAGCTACATCCTTGAGTGGTCTAGGAAAATATATGGCGGGGTAGAAAGCTGAATTCTAGCAGCAAACTCACCTAACTGGTGTGGCTGCTCGAGGGACACCCACAATTTGCACCGTAATCATCCATGAATGATGAGGTATTCGTAATTGAATTAGATTCTGAAGTAAGATGATCTTGCTTTGTAGTGAGTTTTTAAAAGTGCAGCTCTTTGGCGGTGAGTCCCCAAGAAGTATTAACATCCACCAGGAGGGAATGTTAGAAAGACGGCCGAGGAGGAAATAGGAAGGCGGGATTGCAAACGCCTTGCATTTTCAGAAGGAACTGAGGTTTCTCCAGATCTGTTTGGTGCAAATTGGCAATTTTTTTTTAAACCATGGAAAAGAAACAGAACGGAATTCTTTTGGTTTACTCGAATGGCGAGATACACGCGCAGTCTCAACAGGGGAATACATGATGTGGAAGAAATCTCCACTCACAATTTGACATTGGCGTTGATCAAACTTTTACCTATAAGCTGGTCCTTATGACCATTTGTTTAATGACCGTTGAAAGTTACAACTTGATAAAGTATGATAAAGGGAACTTATCCTTGATATTACATGTCTTGACAGCAGCAAGAATTGTAATTTGCACAGTACTGGAAAAATGAGGAAATACCTACAGAGGATGATGTAATTAAAAAAAAATAGATTGTGCAGAAATGGACAGACTGACACTAAAAATAAAAGAAAAAGAAGATACAGAGTATTTTCGAACATCGGACTTGTCTATATATGGTTGGATAGCAGAGGTAGAAATTAGGAGTGGGAAAAGTATTATTGTATAAAAATAAATTGATCCAGACCAGGGGTGAAATTCAGCAGGTTCGGACAAGTTCTATAGAACCAGTGGCGGCGATTATGCAGAGTTTGGAGAACCGGTAAATTGCACCACTGACTGGCCCCGCCCACTCACTCCTTCTCTCCTCCTTCTTGGGCTCATTCACATGGAGCAAACATGAGAAGGAGGTGAGAAGCAGCCAGGTTGAACGCTAGAAGACTTGGCCGAACTTTTCTGTCGGTTTTGTGGGCGTGGCTTGGTGGGGTGGTGCCGTCCCACCTTGCCATGAGTGACGTCAAGTTGGCCATTCCCACTCAGTCACATGACACCCCCCCACCAAGCCATGCCCACCAAGCCACACCCACAGAACTGGTAGGGAAAAATTTGAATGTCACCCCTGATCCAGACAATACGCTGTCCACTAAGCACTCATGTATGTATTGTGAAAATATATATATAAATAAACTGTTAAAAAGAAAGAAAGTTACAACAGACTGAAAAAAGCGACTTGCAATGGTCCTCGCATTTACGACTGTTGCAGCATCCTCACAGTCACGTGATCAAAATTCAGGTGCTTGGCAACCAGCATTTATTGTCAACAGTCGCAATATCCTAGGATCACGTGATTGTCACTTGTGAGCTTTCCAGAGAGTTGCCAACAAGCAAAGTCAATGGTGAAAGTCAGACTCACTTAATGGCTGTGTGAACTTGCTCAATGACTTCAGCAAAAAGGTTATAAAATGGGGTGCGACTCACTAAACAACAGCATTGCCTAATGATGGGAGTTCGAGTCCCAACTATGTCCGGAAGTCAAGGATTTACCTGTACCTGCCAGCTATCTTGGTCGGTTGGAGTCGGCAAACCACTGAAAAGTATTTGCACTTGCATGGTGCCATGTGCTTCCCTCGGTCATTTTGTATGGCAAGTATAAAAGAATACCACTCACAGAAAAACTGTGGCCCTGCGGCTCAGGAGAGGTAGAGACTGTGGGACACATGCTCCTTAGATGCTCCTTTTATACGGAAATTAGGAAAAAACATATCCTGCCAATAATTGCAAGGTATCCTGGCCATTCCAACACTACCTATCTTCAGTGGCTGCTTAAGGATGAACGAGCCATAACTACAGCACAGGTGGCCAGATTCTGTGCAGCAGTTGTGGGGATTCGTTGCAAATATGTGTCTTCCTCACTATAGCAATATATATATACCAACTGTGGCTAACCTTTAAGTGTCTAATCCACCATAGCTAATTTATACTGAGTATAATTTATACTGAATATAATTTATATTCATATAATTTATACTGAGTATAATTATACTACAGTCCTGAGCTGCATAAATAGAGGGATACAATCAAGGACCAGAGAGCTACTAGCACCACTCTATAAAGCCTTGGTCAGACCACACCTAGAGTACTGCATCCAATTTTGGTCACCACACTACAAAAAAGACATTGAAACTCTAGAGAAAGTGCAGAAGAGAGCAACCAGGATGATAAAGGGTCTGGAAAATAAAACATACAAAGAGCGGTTGCAGGAACTGAGCTTGGCCAGTCTGGCGAAGAGAAGGACCAGGGGTGACATGATAGCAGTGTTCCAATACTTGAGGGGAGGCCACAGAGAGGAGGGGGTCAGGCTGTTCTCTATGGCACCAGAAAGCCAAACAAGGAATAACGGATGGAAGCTGACCAAGGAGAGATTCAACCTGGAAGTGAGGAGAAACTTTCTGACGGTGAGAGCGATCGACCAGTGGAACAGCTTGCCAGCAGAGGTTGTGAGAGCCCCAACACTTGCGACCTTCAAGGGGAGAATGGGCTGCTATCTGTCTCAAATGGAGTAGGAACTCCTGCTTGAGCAGGGGGTTGGACTAGATGACCTACAAGGTCCCTTCCAACTCTAATAATAAATCTAAATCTAAATACGACAAATGTGGCAAACCCTGCTTATTCCCTTCCCTTTTAGTATTAAACCGACTATAGGCCTCACAGCTTATGGATTGTAATTTTAGTAGTGTAGACCATGTGTAATTGACAGACTGGATTTTATCATAGATTTTAACTGTTATTTATTATTTTATTTTATAACTTTTAATTGTATATTTACTGAGTGTTTTTATTTGCTCTAGTCTCCGGTCTATGATTGTAATAAACGGAATTAAAATTACCTGTATGCGACTTCCAACTAATGCTTGAAAAAACGCTCTTTCAATAACGCAACCTAATGAAAACCTCTTATTGAAATAGCTGTGACATAGATACAGCATGGCAGGAAATGCTATGCTGAATGAATTTTTCTGCCTTGTCTTCCCTTGCTGCCAGTCAATTCAGATTATGTCAAGAGAGCGAACTGCTGAACTACAGGTGACCATCTTCACAAAGCGCCTTCAGGCCCTGAACTGACCCAACCAATTCAGGATGACCAGCAAAGTGCTCTGATGGGATGGAGGACTTCCTAGTCTTTATAGGTTGTGTTTGAGTTGTGTTTCTAGTGTGTTTCTGATGATATTTCACTTCCTTCACTGGCCTTAGCAATTTGGAGCACCGTATATCTATGAACTCTGAAAAAAATCTGCAGTAGAAAAGAAGGATGATTTTCCAGAAAATCTCCACATCCTATCCTATGCCCGTGACCTTCAACCAAAACCCTAATTCATCTTTAGAGCAGTGGGGACAGCATTGGTCACTCTTGGATGGGGAGAATATTACTCTCTTCCTTACCCTCTTTGACGTCTCAGCAGCCTTCAACATCATCAACCGTGAGATTGTCCTCACGGACCACCTGAGGATTTAGGAGTGGGAGGCACTGTGTTATGTATTTCTCCTCCTTCCTCCAGAAGATTTTGTGGGTAGTGTAACCCCTCCCCTTCTCTGAGGGGTGCCTTAGAACCTATTCTCCCCCCACCCCAGGGGTCAAATCCAGCAGGTTCTGGAGAACCGGTAGCAGAAATTTTGAGTAGTTCGGAGAACCGACAAATACCACCTCTGGCTGGGCCCAGAGTGGGGTGGGAATGGAGATTTTGCAATATCGTTCCCCCAGGAGTGGGGAGCGAATGGAGATTTTGCAGTATCCTTCCCCCAGGAGTGGGGAGGGAATGGGGATTTTGCAGTATCCTTCCCCTGCCACGCCCACCAAGCCACACTCACAGAACTGGCAGTAAAAAAAATGGGTTTCACCACTGCCCCACTCCCTTTTTTCTTTAACATCTACATAAAGCTGCTTTTGAAGGTCATTTATTGCCATGGAATGCTGTATCAACCCTTGCAAGACTCGGTGGTTGTGGAACTAGCTATTTTCTGCTCTTGGCTCTAGAGTTGTGGCACTCCTTCACTCAAAACTAGTGTGCAGTTTGGAGATTCCCTTGGAGTCACAGCTTCTGCTCAAGGAACGGGTGGAAGCTGTGGCCAAAGAAGGTTTTGGCAAATCTGTTTTATGTGCCAGTTGCATTCCTGGATTGAGTGGCCTTGATTGCTTTCACTCATGCTACAGTCACCTCCTAGTTGGATTACTACATGCCAACTACATGGGCTGCTTGCTCTTGAAGGCCATTTAGAAGCTATGGTTGGTCTGGAATACAGAAATAGAAGTAGTTATGGGAACATGACTGTATGTATTTTAATACTACTACTTAGCAAACTTTGCTAGCTTCCAATTGGCTCCTACATGCAATTCAATGTGCTGGTTATCACCAGGGGTGAAATTCAAAAATTTTCCCTACTGGTTCTGTGGGCGTGGCTTGGTGGGCATGGCAGAGGAAGAATACTGCAAAATCTCCATTCCCTCCCCACTCCAGGGGGAAGGATATTGCAAAATTTCCATTTCCTTCCCACTCCAGGGGAAGGATACTGCAAAATCCCCATTCCCTCCTCACTCTGGGGCCAGCCAGAGGTGGTATTTGCCGGTTCTCCGAACTACTCAAAATTTCCACTAACGGTTCTCCAGAACCTGTCAGAACCTGCTGAAGTTTACCCCTGGTTCTCACCTACAATGCGAGAGAGACTGGCAGACCAGGGGAAGAAGTCAAGTGAGGCATCAATTTAGAGTTTCTACCTAGCTACAAGAGATAAAGTCCAACCCTGCTTGAATGTCGTTGACTCTTACCTAGTTTCATCAAAGTTGCAAACCATCAATCTGAGAAGATTAATATTAGGCACAAACAACCAGGTCCACACATGAAGGTTCAAAGTTACTGATTTATTATTGATTTATTGCACAAATCTATGCACAGGAGTCTTCTCGGACTGATGGTTTGCACCTGAGTAATAAACTCAATAAGGGTCAATGGCATTCAAGGGGTGGGGATTGGACTTTGTCCTCTTGTGGCTATGTAGAGACTCTAAACTGATGCTTCATTTGACTCCTCCTCCATCTGGCTCTGCCAGTCTTTCTCTTACAAATGCCCTACCTGCAACAGAACCAGCTTATTTGTCGGACAACTTTCTCCAATGTCACTTGCCTATCATACATGTCCCCAAAGAATGGAGACAGGTAATATCAGCCACCCTCTCAAACCAAGAAAGACATACCAAATTACTTCTAATCATTCCTTTATTGTTCCTCACCTATAGACAGAGGGAGGGAGTGGGGAGGGAGAGAGATATAGATAGATGTTAGATAGATGAGAGAGATGAGAGAGAGAGAGAGAGAGAGACAGAGAGAGACAGACAGAGACAGACAGAGACAGAGACAGAGACAGAGACAGAGACAGAGACAGAGCTACAAATTATGCTGAAATATAATGAGGTTTGGATAGTCATAGTTTAGCATCTTGTAACAACCCAGCCAACAGTGGTTCATTCAATAACCCACTGAAATAAAAGACAGTTTAGTCAGCAGAATAACAGAGTTGGAAGGGACCTTCCAGGTCTTCTAACATTATGAATCAATAAAAGAATAATTCCCTTTAGTGTTGAAAGACATTAGACAGACAGACAGACAGACAGACAGACAGACAGACAGACAGACAGACAGACAGACAGACAGACAGACAGACAGACAGACATGATAGCAGTCTTAGTCTCCATAGAATCAGAGGGCAGGACAAGAAATAACAGGAGGAAGATCGTTAAAGAGAGATCCAACCTGGAAGGAAGGAGAAATTTTCTGACAATGAGAACAATTAATCAATGGATCAACTTGCCTCCTGGAATTGTGGATGCTTCATTACTGGAGGTGTTCAAGAAGACACTAGATAACCATTCATCCAGAATGACATAAGGCCTTCTGAATTGGAAGACCTCCAAAGTCCCTTCCAACCCTATTATTTTATGTTCTTCTTTGAGGGATGTGTATGCACCCACCCCAAACTTTTCACTCATTTTTTTCCGATCCACATCAAGTTTTATTTTATTCACCTGAAATTGTATTATTTTTATTATAATCTGGAGAGAAAGCCAAGTAGTGGTAGTGGATGTAATCGCCTACGGGTAGATATATTTAATAATAAATAAACCTGCAATGATTTTTTAATGAACATGCCAAGTACTAAGGTTGCACCCTGAAGCATGCAGAGCAGGGCATGCTGCCAATGTGCAGATATGTGACTTTGGTATATACACAGTCTAAACTGTTTGCCTTTCGCATTTTAAAAAGAATAGTATTCCTTCTACATTTGCCGCTGGTGTAATCAAATGTATATACAAGTTTGCCAAAACCTAGGAATTGCTATATGGCAGGGGTGTCAAACTCAAGGCCTAGGGGCCGGATCGGGACCACAGGGTGCTTAGATCTGGCTCGCGGGAAACAGTGAAGGATCAGCCCATGGGCGGCCCTCCGAAGCTCCGTTTTTGCTGGCAGAGAGTTGCAGGAAGCCATCGCAACCAAAAACATAGCCTGTGAGGGCCGCAGGCAGCCCTCCTGAGCTCCTTTTTCACTGGCAGAGGGTTGCAGGAGGCCGTCGCAGCCAAAATGGAGCTTGGGAGCCCGTTTTCGCTGGCAGAGTGCTCGGGCCACCACAGGTGCCCCTGACATGAGTGATGCCCACCCTGGCCTCCCAAGGTCAAACACAACCCTGATGCACCCCTCAATGAAATGGAGTTTGACACCCCTGCTATATGGCCTCCATCAAATCATACCTTTTCTTTTATATCAACCTGCATATGTAGGAAATTCCTTTTTTTCCCTATTGTACTACAAGCATAGGTAGTCCTCAGATTAGGACCCCAACTGAGCCCAAAAATTCTCTTGCTAAATGAGACTAAGTTCTTTAAGTGAGTTTTGAACCCATTTCACGACCTTTCTTGCCACAGCTGTTAGGTGAACCACTGCAATTGTTAAGTTAGTAACATGGTTGTTAAGGGAATCCGGATTCCCCGTTGACTTTGCTTGTCAGAAGGGGATCACGTGACCCCAGGACACTGCAACCATCATATTTATTTATTTATTTATTTATTTATTTATTTATTTATTTATTTATTTATTTATTTATTTATTTATTTATTTATTTATTTATTTATTTATTAATTATTTATTGGTTCTTATATGCCGCCCTATTCCCGAGGGACTCAGGGCAGCGTACAGCAATATACAAGAACACTAGATAATAAACAGTAATTAAAAACCAAGTTAAAAGTTAAAAAATTGAACAATTAAAAATATTCACCAACCAGACATACCCGGGGGAGAGCTCAGATGGACTAGTCTCTACCCCCTGCCTGCAGGAAAAGCCATGTCTTGATGGCTTTTCGGAAGGCCAGCAGGGTGGGGATGGTTCGGGTCTCTGGGGGAAGTTGGTTCCAGAGCACGGGGCCCCCCACAGAGAAGGCCCTCCCCCTAGGCCCCGCCAGTTGGCATTGTTTGGCTGACGGGACCTGGAGGAGACCCACTCTGTGGGCCCTAACCGGTCGAAGGGAAGTATGAGTCCGTTGCCAAGCATCCGAATTTTGGACACATGACCATAGGGATGCTGCAATGGTCGTACGTGTGAAAAAAAGGCTTAAGTACCATGTTTCCCCGAAAACAAGACCCTGTCTTATATTTTTTTGAACCCTGAAATAAGTCCTTGGCCTTATTGCCATGAACTCAAAAGCCCGATTGGGCTTATTACCAGGGGATAATAATATTATGCAGTATCTCAGGCGAACTTTGCCGACTGCCAGCAGTTCGATCCTGACCCGCTCAAGGTTGACTCAGCCTTCCATCCTTCCGGGGTGGGTAAAATAAGGACCCAGATTGTTGGGGGGGCAAGATGCTGACTGTGTAAACTGCTTAGAGAGCGCTGTAAAGCACTGTGAAGCGGTAGATAAGTCTAAGTGCTATTGCTAATGCTATTGCTATCACTATTGTAAGTGATAGCAATAGTAAGAGGAAGGATACTGCAAAATCCCCATTCCCTCCCGATCAGCTGGGACTCGGGAGGCAGAGAATAGATGGGGGCAGGACCAGCCAGAGGTGGTATTTGCCAGTTCTCCGAACTACTCAAAATTTCCGCTACCGGTTCTCCAGAACCTGTCAGAACCTGCTGAATTTCACCCCTGGGGGGAGGGTGGGGAGAGGAAAACTTAAGATGATTTGTTCTCAGGCAATTCTATTAGTAAAATCACCAGCTGACTTTTTTTTTTTTTTTTGCCTGTCAGAGGTTTGCAAAAACGGATGGGACACTACAACGCTCATAAATATGAGCCAGTTTCCAAGCATTCTGAATTTTGATGACATGACCATTGGGATGCTGTAATGGTCGTAAGTGTAAGAAACGGTGCTAAGTCTGTTTTTTCAGTGCCATTGTAACTTTGAATGGTCACTAAACCAACTGTTGTATGTCAATGATTATCTGTATTATGCCCAGTCCTGTTGCATTCTCTGCCTTGAATCTTACAAGCTACAGGATACAGCATCCCAGGGGAAAATTGGGGGTGGGAGGCAGGGGTGAAATTCAAAAATTTTCCCTACCGGTTCTGTGGGCGTGGCTTGGTGGGCATGGCAGGGGAAGGATACTACAAAATCCCCATTCCCTCCCGTTCAGCTGGGACTCAGAAGGCAGAGAATAGATGGGGGCAGGACCAGCCAGAGGTGGTATTTGCCGGTTCTCCGAACTACTCAAAATTTCCGCTACCGGTTCTCCAGAATCTGTCAGAACCTGCTGGATTTCACCCCTGGTGGGAAGGTGGGGAGAGGAAAACTTAAGATGATTTGTGCTCATGCAATTCTATTAGTAAAATCACCAGCTGAGAAAAACAATTCAGAGAGCCAGCTGAATAGGCTGTCTCTAGGTAACTGCTGAAGAAGAATCAATAAGATATAAGAATAGGAATAAAAATAGGATGACCATCTCACATCATCATAAATTGATCCCGACAGCCTTCTCTTCTCTTCTCTTTTCAGGCTATTTTAGGATCACCTGTGTATTTAGCCATTATATTAATCAATCCGTCAAATAACATTTTTATTTATTAAATGTATTTGCGATTTATAGAACAAATTGTACAGGTATATTAACACAAGCAGTAGGTGACTCTGAGTAGCTTATGATATTTTTTTAAAAAAATTATCATATGTCCCCCAAAAAAACAAACTCCGCAAACATTAAGAAAACCACACCAGTAACAACAAGACACCCTTGACTGGAATAAAAATGCTTGCAATGAATAAATATTTAATAAATAAACAAACAAACATTTAAGCATTATGGATCAGAGCATGTTGTCCCCAACCTTCAATGAGGTAAAATTTTGAAAGACTTATGTTGTATCTTTACTGTTCATGCATTTTGCAGCTGAGATATATGAAAATAGGCACTTATTTGGCTTGATTAACTATTATTTTATTTTATTATTATTTATTTTATTTTTATTTTATTTTTATTTATTTTATTTTATTATTATTTTATTTTATTTATTTCATTTTATTTTATTTTATTATTTTTTATTTTATTTTATTTTATTATTTTATTTTATTATTTTATTATTTTATTTTATTATTTTTTATTTTATTTTATTTTATTATTTTATTTTTTTTATTATTTCATTTTTTATTATTTTTTTATTTTATTTTATTTTATTATTATTTTATTTTATTTTATTATTATTTTATATTATTTTATTTTATTTTATTATTTTATTTTATTATTTTATTTTATTATTTTATTTTATTTTATTATTTTATTTTATTATTTTATTATTTTATTTTATTATTTTATTTTATTTTATTTTATTATTATTTTATTTTATTTATTTGTCAAACATGAACAAGATAGCAGGTATAGGTAAAACATAAACATAAACAAAGGAACTAAGTACAAATGAATGCAGACAGTAAGACAGGGACGGTAGGCATGCTGGTGCGCTTATGCACGCCCCCTTTACGGACCTCTTAGGAATGGGGTGAGGTCCATGGTAGGCAGTTTGAGGTTGAAGCTATGAGAGTTTGAGGCTGTAATACATTATATTACATTATATTATATTACATTATATTTCAATGAAATAATACAATGGGTAAGTAAATGCAATTCTGGACATTCACAAATGTATTCGGGGATCAATTTGATTGTAGAGCCTTTATTGGTTGAAATCAAAAGTTGATAAAATTCCAATGGATGCACCAATATCCTGTACTTTGGACTGAGATTCAAGCTTATTTGCAATTGTGCATAGAACATTCAGAGAACATAGAAAGGTTGGGAGTGACCTTGGAGGTCTTCTAATCCAACCCCTTGCTCAAGGAGGAGACCTTATACCATTCCAGACTGTTTGTCCAATCTCTTTTTCATAAGCTGGCAAGAAAATATTGTTCATATTTAGAAACATCAACTCCAAGAGAATATTAACCTTTTATTCTTTACAGTTAATTGGAGATTGATCAAGTCTGCTCACTCGTCTTTGCAATTAATTGGATGCTTTCAAAATGATTCTTTAAAAAGAATTTTTAGTATTAAATTCAAGGTAACGTTATAAAGATACAAAGGAGCCAGGTATTCCAAGTCAGTTGGGGTCCAGCCCACACTGGTCCACAATCTCCTGCAAACTGGGATTCTTTCAAAATGATTTGGAAGAACCTTTCCCAACGTTGCTAACAAACTGACATTTCCCATGAGATCAAAGGGAAAAAATGATGAAATGGAGGAGGAAATAATCACTGGAACTAGGCTTCCTTTGAAGAGCTTCTTTTGATGGTGACCTAGAAAGGACATAGGCAACATGAGAAACACTTTGAAGCAGCTCCATCATTTTGCCTTGTTTGGTAGTTTCCATACCTGAGAACAAATCCAAGAAAAAGAGTCTTTGGTTTAAGTTGTCTGTAGGTTGATTATCAATATCTGCCAAGAATGTGGAATGCCTGTCTCTGGTTGATATTGACTGATCATCTTACTTATTTACTCAGCCATCTGTCCTGCTTAAGGAAATGATTATTTACTCAGCTTCTGTTTATTTAAGTTAATTAAAACTCTTCTATTTGTCTATGGTAAAAGTTAATTAGACACTCTTCTGTTTTAGTTAGCAATCACACCTTGACATGATCTGTCTATATGTTATATATTAACCATTGTAACTAAATTAGTAAAAGTTAATCTTTTATACTTGTGCACAAAGAAAATGGCTATAAGAATAAACGCAAGTCCCGATCAACACAGATCTGAACAAGCATACTCAGAGAGAACAGGTCTCTGAACAGCAGAGGCTTCGCACCCAGAGAGAAGGTCTTCCTAGCTCGGAACTTCTTTGCTCAAGAAAACCATGTCTCCATGTCTATGATTACTACAGATGTCTATGGAGATTCTCAGCCATCCAGGTCTTGGTTGTCCCAAAGGTGTTTTTTCAAAAGGCTACTGGACTTTGTTTTTTCCTTGAAGATGTTTTGCTTCTCATCCAAGAAGTTTCTTCAGTTCTGACTGAAGGGTGGAGAATGGAAAGATTTATATTCCTTGCAGTCATCTTGTCATTAGCACTCTTTCTGAGAGTCATTGAGGTCACTTGGAAGTTTTTCTGTGCCCTCAGGGTCACCTGAATAGTTCAAATGGGTGTGGAAGCTTCTTGGGACTGCTGAAAGGACTGTGCTGTAGATGTTGTGACTTGCCTGCATCCAGCGCAGATGATGGAGGACCCGGAGGACGTGGAGCCGCTCATGGTGCAGCAGTACCAGCCCATGTGCCTGGCACCTGAGTCGGCCAGTGATGAAGACTCGGTGCCAGAGGAGGGCGATCAGCCAGGACCTTCTGCACCTGCGCAGCAGAGTGAATCATCAGGGGACGAAGAGCCTCTGCTGGATGCTAGGGCTCGTAGAGCAGCCAGCAGACAGGACTGGCTTAGCAAGCGGAGGTCTCCTCGGAGGTAACACTGAGGGCTAATTGGGCCACGCCCTTCAGTGCCTATATTAGTCCGGCGCAGTCAGTGATCACTGCTGAGAACAACGTCTGTGATCTGCGAGCACATCAGAGTTCTGTTTGCATTGGAGTCCTGCTTTGGATATCGTGTTTGTAAAGAGCAGTTTCTGGAAGGCTTATTCCGGGAAGCCAGCCAACTTGTGAGATAAGAAGAGACTTAATTGTTATTTGTTTTTGAACATTTGAACATTTGGTTATTAACTCATAAAGAACCAAAGGAACTGTATTCCCCGAGACTCTCCTTATGTTTGTTTGTGGACTTTTAAAACTCCTGCGCTTTTACTAAGAACCTTCATTAGTAAAAGGACCCTTTTTGCTTTAGTAACAAACAGTTGTGTGTGTGTTTTTCTGTGGGTTGCGGTGCTGGGACACAACAGTAGACAGGTGGTATCATATCCCTCTCCCTCTGTTGAGAGAGGGCTGTTCAATTTTAATGTAGATGGCTTAAGATGTCAGGGACATCATCTTCTTTTAATGACCCCATAATCCCTTGCGGGGTGGAGTATGGTCAACTGAATGGAGCAAGCAGAGTGTTTTAATGGCCAAGTGCCCTTCCTGTCACCAATGCGGAGTTTTGTTCAGCAGATAAATTCTCAGTGTGCCCAGAGAGAGAAATATCTGCAGCTACCTAGGATCGAACTCACAGCTTGTCCTGAGTCTTGATTATGAGGCGAGAGCTCCACTTCTAGGCCACCGCACCACCGCACCTTAAGATGTCAGGGACATATAAAACCAAAAGTGTCTTAGTTTAACATGTCCATGATCCATATGTACATCCATTCCTTATTCCTTTGTATTTCCGTGCAGTAATCATATTCATTGCCTACAGTTAATTGAAGTTCATTTGCACTGAAATCAAATTGTTTTTAATGCTAGCCATGGTTCTACAGCTTACTTCATTGTAATACCCTTTTCTTTTTTTTTATTTATTGAAAAGTTTTAAAGGTACAAAGTACAAACATTTTCCCCCATTTTTCTCCCCTCCTCCCCCCTCCCCCTTCCCCCCCTTCCCCCCTCCCGGACTTCCCAGAAAAAGCACAAGGTATAAATCTAAAAAAAAACTAACATAAAACTTACTATAAAAGAAAAAAAGAAGTTATTAGTTCAAAAATACCCATTCATCCTTAACTCTTTAACAATCCAAAAGCTTGAAAATATAGTATATCATTTCACAAATTTCTAATATTAATAAACTATTTAAATTATTTTGATCTGATACTTTTTTGAATATATTCAGTCCACCTACTCCATTCCAATATATATCTTTCATTTGAGTGGTCCTTTAAATATGACGAAATCTTGGCCATTTCGGCCAAATGTATCATTTTCAACGTCCATTCTTCAATTGTAGGTATATCTGCTTTCTTCCTTATTGTGCTACCAACAATCTGGCAGCAGATATACAATTCAAAACCAGCTTAGTCTCTATAACAGAACAATCCGTTATTATCCCCAACAAAAAGAATTGTGGTGTAAATTTGATCTTTTTCTTTAAAATGCAAGTCCAGTATCGCTTTATAAAGCCCTAGTAAAACCGCATTTAGAACATTGCATCCAGTTTGGGTTGCCCCATACAAATAAGACGTTGGGATATTGGAAAGGGTTCAGAGAAGAGCAACAAAGATGATTAGTGGTCAAGAAGCTATAACATTTGAAGAATAATTGCAGGAACTGGGTATACCTAGTCTAGTGAAAAGAAGGAATAGGGGTGACATGATAGCAGTCTTCCAATACTTGAAGGTCTGCCACAAGGAAGAGGGGGCCAACTTGTTTACCAAAGCACCTGAAGGCAAGACAAGAAACAATGGATGGAAACTAATTAAGGAGAGAAGCAACCTGGAACTAAGGAAAAAATTCCTAACTGTGAGAACAATTAACCAGTGGAACAGCCTGCCTCCAGAAGTTGTGGGTACTGCATCACTGGAGCTTTCAAGAACAGACTGGACATCCATTTGTCAGAAATAGTAAAGGACTCCTGAATGAGCAGTGGGGTTGGACTAAATGACCTCCAAGATCCTTATTATTGTATACTGTTACTGATCTTTCCTGAGCCAGGGACAATTGTACAATGAGGTTATCCTCATGTTCCCTATTTGGAAGGACCCAACGATGGGACAGAGTGGGAGGTACTCACCCTTACTCCCAAAAGTTGTAAAACAAACCCATTGAATCACACCCATCATCTGCCCATTGTCTATATTTACAGGATACAAGGGGTGTCAGAGTTTAGGCAGCATGATTAGTATTATGAGATAAACCCAGGAGCAAAAAATACAGCAGACAGAGCCTTTAGATAATTAATAGTGGTTTACATACAGCTAAATATATACAAACTTATACGTGGTTAAATATCTTATCATACAACTATGGATCCACTAGAGAAGAGCAATGAGAATATACTACGAGAGAGAACATGAAGAGAAGGGACACACCCTCTAATGGCTTCCCTTATATAGGCAGCTTCTTACCCAGCTTCTTAAAGTGGCAGTAACCCTGCTGCCTCATTCCCATTGCATTAGCTTCCGGTTGCTTCCATTTACAACCTCTCATCAGCTTACAGCTATTAAATCTACATACCCTGACAAATGGGGGGGAAGGACCCCTATTTTTTAACTTAAGGCTGGTGCCCAAATTCCAGCCAACTAGAGGACTGCAAATAAAAATAAAACATCAACCTAAAAAAGGAGCCGTGTTGACATTCTTGCTCAAAATGTAGGAATTAAAGAAAATGAATCACAGTTCTAGTAGAAGCAGCTCATCCACGCTGGAAGAGGCGAAGGAACAGAAACAAAGAAGAGTAAGTAAACCAAGCATGATTTATATCAAGAGGATAACACGGTAACTGCTGAATAATTACAGGCTGCAATCTTTATTAGTATGCAAAGTAACTGGAGCTTGGGTCCCCGTGCTGTTTTGAGGACAAAAAGCCACACAAGTGGTACATATTATAATAAATTACATATCCCGAATTCCCAGATCGGTGCAGCGAACATCTTTGCTCTGGGGGCACCAAGACATTAAAAGAAGAAGCAAACCAAAAAGAAAAAGAAACAAAGAAAAACAAGAGAGCCAGAAAGAAAAGATGCTCTTAATTTATATTTCCTGTGATTTTTTTTTTAAGAATCTAAGATCAACCCAAGCTTTTAACTTCACAAAAGTTTTTGGAGCCAGGAGAGAAACGAGGACAGGAGTTTGCCATAAAACCATTTTCCATACGCTCTCTGCTTCCCCTTCCCCCATTTTTCTCTCTCTCCCACACATAGTATCTATACATTTTGAAAAGTATATTGCTTTCCGGGACAGCTAGCAGCGGGGGAAATGGAACATAAACCCAATCTTTGGGTAAACAAAAGATAAACCATAACTGCCTATGATCCTATCTATTGGGGGGAGAACAGAACAAAAGAGTCTAGGGCAGTGATGGCGAACCTTTTTTGGTTCGCGTGCCAAAAGGGGGGGGTTCGCGTGCTAGCACGCACACACGTGCCCACACCCATTCCCTCCCCCCATGCATGCGCACAACCCCCCCCCCCCATGCTGCCCCCTGCGCATGTGCACACACCCCCACCCCCGCGCAAAGGCCTTACCGAAGCCTGGGATGGTAAAAAACGACGAAACTGGCAAACCGGATGTTTGGAAAACACACTTCCAGTTTGTCCGTTGGGGTGTTTTTTGCACTCCGGGGCTTCAGGAAACTTCCCTGAACCCTCCGGAGTGCTAAAAACAGCCCAATGGCAAACCGGAAGTACGTTTTCCGAACTTCCGGTTTGCCCGTTTCATCGTTTTTTGCATTCCGGGGCTTCAGGAAGCTTCCCTGAACCCTCCGGAGTGCGAAAAACAGCACAACGGCAAACCGGAAGTGCGTTTTTCTGAACTTCCGGTTTGCATGTGGAGCTGACAGGGCAACGCCTCGCGTGCCCTCCGATATGGCTCCGCGTGCCACCTGTGGCAAGCGTGCCATAGGTTCGCCATCACTGGTCTAGGGAAAGTCATATATCCTACTACCCTAAATAAGACATCCCCTGATAATAAGCCCAATCAGGCTTTTGAGTGCATGGCAATAAGGCCAAGCACTTATTTCAGGGTTCAAAAAAATATAAGACAGGGTCTTATTTTTGGGGAAACACGGGTAGCTGTTTATTTCATAAAAGTGAGGCTGATAATTCACAAGCATCTTCCTTTCCCTGTTTTCCCTCACTCAACACTGACTGAGAAAAATGTGGAATGCTAACATGTGGAATGCTAACATAAATGACCTAGATGAGGGAATAGCAGGAGAACTAACCAAATTTGCAGATGACACCAAGCTGGCAGGAGTAGCAAACACCCCAGAGGACAGACTCAAAATCCAGAGGGACCTTGACAGACTCGAACACTGGGCCCAAACCAACAAAATGAAATTTAACACAGAGAAAAGTAAAATTCTGCACCTAGGCAAGAAGAATCAAAAATACACATACAAACTGGGGGCTGCTCAATAGCAGCGATTGCAAAAGGGATCTCGGAGTCCTGGTAGACAGCCAACTAAATATGAGCCAGCAGTGTGCAGCAGCAGCCAAAAAGGCCAACACAGTCCTGAGCTGCATAAATAGAGGGATACAATCAAGGACCAGAGAGGTACTAGTACCACTCTATAAAGCCTTGGTCAGACCACATCTAGAGTACTGCATCCAGTTTTGGTCACCACATTACAAAAAAGACATTGAAACTCTAGAGAAAGTGCAGAAGAGAGCAACCAGGATGATAAAGGGTCTGGAAAATAAAACATACGAAGAGCGGTTGCAGGAACTGAGCTTGGCCAGTCTGGCGAAGAGAAGGACCAGGGGTGACATGATAGCAGTGTTTCAATACTTGAGGGGATGCCACAGAGAGGAGGGGGTCAGGCTGTTCTCTATGGCACCAGAAAGCCAAACAAGGAATAACGGATGGAAGCTGACCAAGGAGAGATTCAACCTGGAAGTTAGGAGAAACTTTCTGACAGTGAGAGCGATCAACCAGTGGAACAGCTAGCCAGCAGAGGTCGTGAGAGCCCCAACACTTGCAACCTTCAAGGAGAGACTGGACTGCCATCTGTCTCAAATGGTGTAGGAACTCCTGCTTGAGCAGGGGGTTGGACTAGATGACCTACAAGGTCCCTTCCAACTCTAATAATAAATCTAAATCTAAATGTCAAGGGCCTAGTTCAGAGCAGCACCTGACAGCAATAAAGCCAACGAAAGATGGCTAAATGGTGGTTAACAAAATTGTGGTAAGTTCAGGCAACAAAAAACAGAACTGGTTGTTCATAGGACTGTTTAGAAATCAAGACACTCCAATCCTAAGCTAATAAGAGATTGAAGGAAGGAAGGAAAGAAGGAAGGAAGGAAGACTAGGAAGAAAGGGAGGGAGGGAGGGAGGGAGGGAGGGAGGAAGAAAGAAAGAAAGAAAGAAAGAAGGAAAGAAAGAAAGAAAGAAAGAAAGAGAAGAAAGAAAGAAAGAAAGAAAGAAAGAAAGAAAGAAAGAAAGAAAGAAAGAAAGAAAGAATGAAAGAAAGAAAGAAAGAAAGAAAGAAAGAAAGACTAGGAAGAAAGGGAGGGAGGGAGGGAGGGAGAGAGAAAGAAAGAAAGAAAGAAAGAAAGAAAGAAAGAAAGAAAGAAAGAAAGAAAGAAAGAAAGAAAGAAAGAAAGAAAGACTAGGAAGAAAGAAAGAAAGAAAGAAAGAAAGAAAGAAAGAAAGAAAGAAAGAAAGAAAGAAAGAAAGAAAGAAAGAAAGAAAGACTAGGAAGAAAGACTAGGAAGAAAGGGAGGGAGGGAGGGAGGGGAGGGAGGGAGGAAGACTAGGAAGAAAGGGAGGGAGGAAGCAGCCCCTCAAAAATTGGAACACTGCTATCATGTCTCCTCTGGTCCTTCTCTTCGCTAGACTGTCCATGCCCAGATTCAATATATTGGAAAAGACACTGGTTTAATTCAGACTGCACCATAAACTTCCCCCTCTTATCTGAGGCCTAGTACAAACTGAGCTTCATGCATTCCAGTACATGCATTTATGAAAAAAAATACATTATAGGAGCCCCAAGGTAATTTACCTGTTCTGCCGAAAACCCATCATTAGGAAATTATGAGATGTGGGAACTATCCAGTCTCCAAGAAAAAGAAGTGGAGACATTTGGTTGTGATGCTATATTGAAAATGTGCCTGTGGTGTTGTGGGGACACAATAAAATGAAATTTGCACAGATTGCCACCCTGCAGTGGGCATACATTTGTAATTTTTTTTTTTTTTGCTGATTACGAGTTGCTGCTCCTCAAATGAGCACCTGGCTCAGAAGATATTGCTACAGGAGTGGTGGCCGGGATGCTATGGCTACGGGGACCATGAACAGCTAAGATCTGATGAAATAGCTGACCGAGGAACAATCTATTGGCACCATAAAATATCCATTAGATTGCTCCAATGCCATATGGCTGTCCTTGGAGTTGCCTTTTTAATCTCATTTTTGACCTTCTAGGATCCATATGTTCTGGGCATCTATTAAGAAACCTCTCTTTCTCCACAAAGGGCTAGA
Source organism: Diadophis punctatus similis (assembly GCA_023053685.1). Taxonomy (NCBI): domain Eukaryota; kingdom Metazoa; phylum Chordata; class Lepidosauria; order Squamata; family Dipsadidae; genus Diadophis; species Diadophis punctatus. The sequence goes on from JALIGW010000018.1 coordinate 5,974,274, forward strand.
AGATAGTTGGACACATGCCCCTTTAAAACTTCTCTACCAAATTGGGGAGCAGAGACACGGAATAAATAAATATATGAGGGTGAGTCAAAACATAATGCCATTTTCTTTAGGACAGGTATAATTACCAACACAGGAACATGTAGCATACATCAAAATGAAGCTGTCCTCTGTGGATCGCATCCCTACTTCTCAACATAGTCACCGTTTCTCTCAATAGCAACGTTCCACCTTCGAATGAGAGCATGTATCCCTGCCTCGTAGAATTTGTTGACTGTTCTTTGAGCCACTTCTTCACTGCAGTTTTCACTTCCTCGTCACTGGAATAATGTTTGCCTCTCAAACCCTCTTTCAGGGGGCTGAAGAGATGATAGTCTGAAGGTGCTAAATCTGGTGAGTATGGAGGATTATTATTCCAGTGATGAGGAAGTGAAAACTGCAGTGAAGAAGTGGTTCAAAGAACAGTCAACACAATTTTACGAGGCAGGGATACATGCTCTCATTCGAAGGTGGAACATTGTTATTGAGAGAAAGGGTGACTATGTTGAGAAGTAGGGATGTGATCCACAGAGGACCAGCTTCATTTTGATGTATGCTACATGTTCCTGTGTTGGTAATTATACCTGTCCTAAAGAAAATGGCATTATGTTTTGACTCACCCTCGTATATCGACATTTCTCAAATAGACAAATAAATTCTCCAACTGTTTTTTTTGATAGGCAAGACTCCATCTCTGCAATAACCGGAGCATAGCAGTGGGTGAAGAATCCCCTCCTGGGGTCTTCCCTTAAGATTTCATTGAAAAATTGGAAGAATTTCTAAAGCAAAGTCTCCTTCATCCAATTGAATCAGAAGAATGCGGGAAAATTGCTCTGACCGATATTAGGCTGGGGGGGGGGGGGAGAACTTCCAGCTTGAAACTCTAGAGAGCATCTTCCTGTCAATGAAGATAAGATGAAGATGAATGGACTCCTGCTTCCACGTCACATTATTCTCATTCATGACTCCTTGGTTGGAGTCATTGTCCCTGTGCAAATGATGAAAAATATGCACAATTTACCTTGAATTAGGCTTGGGCAAATTATGAAAAATCTGATTAGAATTGTTGCCTTGATTTAAAAAAAAAACTTGGGGAAATGACTTGATCGGAATGTTGCGGAAATGAATTGTTAAAATTAAAATGATTTAACCTGGGTTTCTAAACCAGATCACAACAATGAGTTTACTACATGTGCAGTGGCCTTCCAGAGTAGTCTGAACTGATCTGGAGGGATAATTTTGATGCCGTTCAGAGAAATTATTCAATTTGGCCAGTCTATTGAATTGCCCTAAGCTTTCAAGGGGGAGGCAGTGGCTCAGTGGCTAAGATGCTGAGCTTGTCGATCAGAAAGGTTGGCAGTTCAGCGGTTCGAATCCCTAGCGCCACATAATGGAGCGAGCTCCCGTTACTTGCCCCAGCTTCTGCCAACCTAGCAGTTCGAATGCATATAAAAATGCAAGTAGAAAAATAGGGACCACCCTGGTGGAAAGGTAACAGCGTTCTGTGCGCCTTTTAGTCATGCCGGCCACATGACCATGGACAGCGCTGGCTCTTCGGCTTAGAAAAAGAGATGAGCACCTTCCTGACAGTGAGAACAACTAATCAATAGAACAGCTTGCCTCCTGGAGTTGTGGGTGCTCCATCATTGGAGGTTTTCAGGAAAAGCTGCTCAGATTCACCTTACAGGAGAGATAAGTGGCCCCAAAATTAATTAATTAATTTATGCATGTACATACATACACATATACTGCTGAACAAAACTCCACATTGGTGACAGGAAGGGCATCCGGCCATTAAACGCTCTGCTAGCTCCATTCAGTTGCCCAGACTCCACCCTGCAAGGGATTATGTGGGTCATTAAAAGATGATCATCATTATACATAAATATCAGACAACCATTTGACCAGGATGGTCTGAGGTCTCCTGCTTTGGGCAGGGGGTTGGACTAGAAGACCTCCAAGGCAGGGGTGAGTTGCTCACTTACCCAGACCAGTGCGCTGCTCCGCGTTTCTTCATGCTTCATGTGCGCATGTGCGTGCTATGCACGCATGCCCCCTTGTGCGATTTTGCTTCTGTGCATGCACAAAAGCAAAATCGCGCCAAAATCTCGCAAGGGGATGCGTGCGCGAGAGAGATTTTGGCGCGATTTTACTTCCACGCATGCGCAGAAGCAAAATCTCGCAGAAATCTCATGCGTGCGCGCATCCCCTCGTGAGATTTTGGCACGATTTTGCTTCTGTGCATGCGCAGAAGCAAAATCGCCCCAAAATTCGGAAAGAAAGATGGCGACACGCGCGACTGCCCCGTGGAGACAGTATCGGAGCAGTCGCGCGCAAATTGGGTCATCGGCGGGTCCCTACCGGAGCTACGCACTGGACCGCACCGGTAGGAACCCACCCCTGCTCCAAGGCCCCTTCCAACTCTGTTATCCTACATTCGATGTCCACGCCAAGTCTCTCGCGTTTAGAAAGAAATGCAGTCCTGTCAATTTTGCGTTCAGAGAAGCGGAAGGGCTGCTCACATGGCAACACAAAATCATATTTGTGCTAAAAATCAAGTTGTTCCATCAGAGCCCTCTGGAGATGGCCGCCAAAAGCGTCAGTTCCAGCCATTATCCCTTCAGCCTGATGGTTATCGTCAGACACATAAATGGGGCTTGTAAAAAGAAAGAATCTATCTATCTATCTCCCAGGAGCAGACAGTAACCACTCCAGTATATTGCATTCCTCTTTTAATTCATATCAGGAAATGGCTTTTTCTCCTGTCTTTCTACAAGAAGCACTTAGATTTCCCCATAACGTATATGCCGTGTCCTTGTGCCGGGATGGGGAGGGGAGGGAAACAAAGGCTGTCAGAAAACATTATCTGGGACGCCACTCAAAATGATCGCCCAATGGGCTTCTGAGCAACACCTCTTGAATGGTTTAAATGTCACCCAGCTAGGCAGAGGGAGACAACCCTGCCCCACCCCCTCCCCTGTTCCCACAGATAATTTTATTGAAGTAAATCACTTCTAGCAGAACTCATGTTCCAGTCCACTAGTTATTGGAAACTTCGAGGCTCGTGGGGGGGGAAAGGTATTAAGGTGCATCCTGCCATCTACTGTTTGCCTTCAAATTATCTAGATGATGCTGTTGATTTTCTTCCCCAAATATGAAGCTCACCAATGTGCCTGCATCTTAGCAATATCACTTAGACTTATATAATGTTTCATAGTGCTTTACAGCCCTCTCTAAGCGGTTTACAGAGTCAGCATATTGCCCCCAACAATCTGGGTCCTCATTTTACCGACCTTAGAAGGATGGAAGGCTGAGTCAACCTTGAGCCGGTGAGATTTGAACAGCTGAACTGCAGCTAGCAGTCAGCTGAAGTAGCCTGCAGTGCTGCACTCTAACCACTGCCCCACCATCTTAGCCCAACTGAGCTTTGAATGTGAGTTTGTCTACATTTGTCCTCTGCTGAACGCAGAGGACAGGCAAGCCTCGACTCAACGGCTGCAATTGAGCCCCAATTTTCTGTTGTTAAGCGAGACAGTGGTTTAGTGAATTTTATCCCATTTTACGACCTTTCTTGCCACCGTTAAGTGAATCTCTGTGTCGACCCGGAAGCTGGCCTGACCGAGGCCATTTTGAGGCTTCAGTGTTGCTACACTGGAGCTGAGGGTTGGGGGGGTATAGAGATAGCTGGGGTTTTGTAGCCAAAACAAAGTACTTTCTCCTGGGAGCCAAGGACATTCCCACAGGTGGCCAGAGAGAGAGGGGGGAGGAGTGAAGTTACCAGGCAACCAGACAGCACCTTGATTGGACCATGTGGCTGATTGTTTTGGGAAAGGGGAAATCTTTTACTTTTAATTAGGTGAAAACTGCGGGAACATTCAGAGTCGGTTTTCACCAGCCTGTGCCAATATGATATATCCAATAAACTGTTCTTTAAGGAATATATCTGCCTTGGAGTTCTGTTTGCTATGGGTTTATTACTTGGAACCCTGACACTCAGCAGTTGTTAAATTAGTAACATGCCTGTGAAGTGAATCCAGCTTTCCCCATGGACTTTGCTTCTCAGAAGGTCACAAAAGGGGAATCATCTGACCACACGGGAGACTGCGAATGTCATAATTATGAACCAGTTGCCAAGCCTCTGGATTTTGATCATGTGACCATGGGGATGCTGCAATGGTCTTAAGTGTTAAAAAATAGTCAAACTTCACTTTTTTCAGTGCTGTTGTAACTTCGGGCGGTCACTAAACGAACTGTCGTAAGTCAAGGACTATCTATAATTGCCCCAACATTTGTATTATCTTCATCTGACCTTTTCTGAATGTACAACATAACCAGCTACCGTATTAAAACATCTCATTGTGTCCTGAAGCGAGAGGTTACTGGAAAAAAGTCTACAATTGGTTACAGGATATTACAGGAAGAACAATAGAATATACGCCGGAATTCTTTTTACTTGGAATAATAAAGAAACAACATCCCAAGAACATCCAATATTTAATATTACTTATCATATCCGCAGCAAGAATCGCATATGCACAATATTGGAAGAACAACCAAACACCACCGGAGAATGTATTAATGGACAAAATATATAAATATGCTGAAATGGACATGTTAACTATCAAACTTAAAGGGAAAAATAACTCGGATTATTATGAGATATGGACAAAATGGTACAATTGGACTAAGGAAAAAAGGAAAGACTGGGAGATAATACGGGACGAAGAAGAAGATGGAGGGTTTTATAAATATAAGGAAATACTGTATGAACTTTACCAACAAAATAATAATGTATGGAAATGGGTGTAGATCTGTGTTATAATAATATGATGTTTAAAATTGAAAAACAATTGAAAAAAGCATCTCATAGTTCCATGATCTTGTACTTCCATTTAACCTTAAGGTTAACTCTCTGCAATCTGAGGCATCGCTTTTGTGAAAAGTTGAAGTTCTTGAAATAACCCACATCTCAACACATTCTTTATCCGTCTGTAACTGCAGATTTGGTTGGCCTGAAACCAAAAGCTAGCTACGTTGGCTTCTTTCCGACGAAAACTGCAGGTAAATGAGTTCAGACAGGGGGCAGCCTTCTGCTCTTTTGCTATAATAGGTTGTGTTGTCAGTCTCTTCGAGTCCGTCTTGCCTTCTGGGGACTGCATGGATATTTTGGGGGGGTAAGATTTCAAAAAGGGCTTGCCACTGGCTGCTTTTTTGGGGCTGAGAGGGGATGACTGGTTCAAGGTCACCCTGCTGGCTTCGTGCCTAAGGCTAGAACTCACAGTCTCTCGGTTTACTAGCTAGAAGCCTTAGCCGCTACAGCAAACTGGCTCTTAGCCACTAATAAATTGCACAGCACAATGATGTCACTGAAAGCACACCATTCGTTTCACTGCCCTTTCACAATGGCACTAGGAAGAATAGATTACAGATTAACAGAGTTGGAAGGGACCTTACAGGTCATCTAGTCCAACCCCCTGCCCAAGCAGGATACCCTACATCTACCTCTACCTAGGATTGAACTCACAACCTCCTGATTGTGAGGCAGGAGCTTTACCTCTAGGCCACAGAGAGGGAACAATGATGGTCAATTTAGCAATTCTCTTTCTTTCTTTCTTTCTTTCTTTCTTTCTTTCTTTCTTTCTTTCTTTCTTTCTTTCTCTCTTCTTTCTTTTTCTTTCTTTCTTTCTCTTTCTTCTTTCTTTCTTTCTTTCTCTTTCCTTCTTTCTTTCTTTCTTTTTTTCTTTTTTTTCTTTCTTTCTATCTATCTATCTTTCTCTTTTCTTTCTTTCTTTCTCTTTCTTTCTTTCTTTCTTTCTTTCTTTCTTCTTTCTTTCTCTTTCTTTCTTCTTTCTTTCTCTTTCTTTCTTTCGTTTTCTTTTTTCTTTTTTCTTTTTTCTTTTTTCTTTTTTTCTATCTATCTATCTATCTATCTATCTTTCTTTCTCTTTTCTTTCTTTCACTTTTCTTTCTTTCTTCCTTCCTTCCTTCCTTCCTTCCTTCCTCCCTGCCTCCCTTTTTCCCTCCCTCCCTCTCTCCCTCCCTCCCACTCTTCCTCTTTCTCTGGAAGGGACCTTGGATGTCCTCTAGTCCAATGCCCTACACAAGCAGGAGACCTACACCATTTCAGACGAATGGCACTCCAGTTTCTTCTTAAAAAACCTCCAGTGATGGAGCACCTGCAACTTCTGAAGAAAAGCTATTCCACTGGTAAATTGTTCTCACTGTTAAGAAATTTCTCCTTAGTTCAAGCTTGATTAGTTTCCATCCATTGCTACTTTGTCCTGCCTTCAGGTGCTTTCAAGAGACCCCCTCTTCTCTACGATAGACCCTCAAATATCAGAAGACTGCTATATTTGAGGGGCCGTCACAGAGAAGAGAGGGTCCGCCTATTCAATTGTAACCTATTCTAAAGATATATAAGTTTATCTGCTGTCTAAAACAGATAAAACAGACAAGCTGTTCCACTGGTTAACTGTTCTCACTGTCAGAAAATTCCTCCTTAGTTCTAAGTTGCTTCTGTCCGTGATTAGTTTCTATCCATTGCTTCTTGTCCTGCCTTTAAGTGCTTTGGAGAATAGTTTTAGATTTAGATTTATTATTAGAGTTGGAAGGGACCTTGTAGGTCATCTAGTCCAACCCCCTGCTCAAGCAGGAGTTCCTACACCATTTGAGACAGATGGCAGTCCAGTCTCTCCTTGAAGGTCACAAGTGTTGGGGCTCTCACAACCTCCGCTGGCAAGCTGTTCCACTGGTTGATCGCTCTCACCATCAGAAAGTTTCTCCTCACTTCCAGGTTGAATCTCTTCTTGGTCAGCTTCCATCTGTTATTCCTTGTTTGGCTTTCTGGTGCCATAGAGAACAGCCTGACCCCCTCCTCTCTGTGGCAGCCCCTCAAGTATTGGAACACTGCTATCATGTCACCCCTGGTCCTTCTCTTCGCCAGACTGGCCAAGCTCAGTTCCTGCAACCGCTCTTTGTATGTTTTATTTTCCAGACCCTTTATCATCCTGGTTGCTCTCTTCTGCACTTTCTCTAGGGTTGATCCTCTTTTCTTTGTGGGCAGCCCCTGAGATATTGGAACACGGCTATCATGCCACCTCTACTCCTCCTTTTCACTAGACTAGACAAACCCAATTCCTGTTCCATATGATTTTGTTCCGTATGATTTTGGATCCAGCGTTTTGTACCCAGGAAAGTTTTCAGACATTACCACGCTCACTGTAAAATCGAGTGCCCTGCAAGTCATCAGGTAGCTCAGCAATAACAACACTTTGCATTTGAGCTGTAATTGTGCCTTTGTGCTCACTTGCACAGCTTCTACCTGGGAATGCTAGTGACAGCTGAGGATCAAGGATTCCAGGTGGCAGCTGCTTTCTTTGAAGAGGAATACAATGCCACCTAGTGCAAACTGAATTCAAATCCTAATTACTGGTTACAACAGCCAAATAAATTTCTGCAAAATGTCCATATTTTCCACAAGGGAAAATATCCACTCTAAGGTTATTTAAGGAAAAGAAACTTTTCGAACAGCTTCTCAGGAAAAAAAACACACCACAGATTTTTTTGAGGTCTGTTTTATTTGAGCTCCAATATAAGGTTTTATTTTATTTTAGCAAAACTAAGAGCACAGTAAGGTTATCTAAAGTCAATAATACAATAGAAAACTGAACAATGTTTTTTTGACAATGGGTATGATTTAGAGAAATTATGCTAAAGTCACACTTATCTGCAGCATGATAGGCAAGTTTACATTTTCAGAATGTGAAAATATAAAAGGTATATTACAATTTAAATATTTAGAAGGTTGAAACAGGAGCATAGCTTTTACTGGATACATAAAAGAAGTTGGTTAAAGTTTTGAAAATCAAAGGGGAAATACAAAAGACAAACCAATACAATGACCCAGTTAATGACTTTCCACTAGATTTACAAAAGAGATCTGTTAAAGACTCAAAGAAACCTCTGAAATGAGAAAAAGGAAGACAATGTATGAATAAATTAAAGATCAAGATTCTTAGAACTAAAAAGAAAGGAATATAAAGTTGTCTTGTTTGATCAAATTTAAATAAGACATGTTATTATAAAGCTCTAGTAACCCTTTACAGACTTTTTGCTGATACCAGGACTGAAAAATTGATGATTTATGATTTTGCATATAGAACAGATACATTAGAGGAAGACATTTGCTTGCAACTTTATAAGGTGTGATGAGTTAGCAAATTTGTTTCTCTTTGTTGGGATGAAAATTGGAAGTCACTTCTTTACATATTCCTTTTCTTTTTGCTTATTCTACTTTCTTCCCTTTTTCTCTCTTTTCCCTTTTCTTCCTTTTCTTTTTTTCTTTGCACTTTTGATTCTTTCTTTTTTGCAATTTGTACTTAAAGTCTTCAATAAAAATTAAAATAGAAACTGGAGCAGAGGATATAAGATCTCCTGCTTGAGCAAGAGTTGGACTAGATGACATCCAAGGTCCCTTCTAATCCTTAATTCTAAGTTCTATTGCCAAGGGTCAGGATTCAAGAATGGCATGTACAAACCTGGTCATGTGTACCTGTTCCTTGGACATCTTTCTGATACAGCCCATTTAGCTGTCAAGTATCTACCTCATACTTCCCTTCGACCGGTCAGGTCCCACAGAGTCTCTTCCAGGTCCCGTCAACCAAACAATGTCGGCTGGCAGGTCCTAGGGGGAGGGCCTTCTCTGTGAGGGCCCCTGCTCTCTGGAACCAACTCCCCCCAGAGATACGAATTATCCCCACCTTGCCGAGATGGTGCAGTGGTTAAAAGCAGCACTGCAACCTACTTCAGCTGGCTGCTAGTTCAGCAGTTCAGCTGTTCAAATCTCACCGGCTCAAGGTTGACTCAGCCTTCTATCCTTCTGAGGTGGGTAAAATGAGGACCCAGATGGTTGGGGGCAATATGCTGAACTCTGTAAACCACTTAGAGAGGGCTGTAAAGCACTATGAAGGGATATATAAGTCTAAGTGCTATTGCTATTGCTATTGCTATTGCTGGCCTTCCGAAAAGCCGTGAAGACATGGCTCTTCCTGCAGGCGGGGCTTTGAGACAATTTTCATCTTGGTCTCCCCCACGTATCTATGATTTTGTATGCTTCTTTTAAATGTATTTTAAATTGTTATTAAATTATATTGTTTAGTTGTTCTTCAAATGCTGTATGCCACCCTGAGTCTCCAGGGAGTAGGGCGGCATATAAGAACACTAAAACAAACAAACAAATAAATAAATAAATCTAACTTTGAATGTCCCTGGAAGGACATGTTGAAGACTGCCTGTGAAAGCAGATGGAAAAACTCAGCATTTTGCATTTGTTTTCGAAAACAATAGCAAGGCAGTTTTGGTGGATTCTCACATTGTACTCCTCACCCTTCTACAGAATGTAGGAATGATTTTGGCCAAGCAATAACTCACTTGCTCTTCACTACTGTCCCCAGATTCACTGGTGAAGGAGAACCAATCCTTGGCTGCAAAAATAGAGGGATAGAGTCAAGATCACATGAAGTATTAATACCACTTTATAAAACCTTAAGTAAGACCACGTCTGGAATACTGCATCCAGGTTTGGTAACCTCATTACAAAAAAAAAGATGTTGAGACTTTGGAAAGAGTGCAGAGAAGAGCAACTAAGATGATTAAGGGCCCAGAGATTTAAAACATATGATGAACAATTGCAAGAATTGCTAATCTAGTGAAAAGAATGACTAGGGGTGACATGATAGCAGCATTCCAATATCTGAGAGGTTGCCACAAAGAGAAGGAGGGGTCAACTTATTTTCCAAAGCACCTGAAAGCAAGACAAGAAACAATGGATGGAAACTAATCAAGGAGATAAGCCATCTAGAATGAAGGAGAAACTTCCTAACAGCGAGAACAATTAACAAGTGGAACAGCTTGCCTCCAGAAGTTGTGGGTGGCTTCATCACTGCAGGATTTAAAAAAAGAGATGGACAGCTACTTGTTTGGCATAGTATAGGGTCTGCTGCTTGAACCGGAGGTTGGACAAGAAGATCTATTGTCCCTTCCAACTCTATTATTCTGTTTCAATGTTTCAATGGATGCAACTATTATTAGCAGAACAGAAAGTGGCTGAAGCTATATACCATATTTTTCGGAGTATAAGACACACCTTTTTCCTCCCTAAAAGTGGCTGAAAATTTGGCTGCGTCTTATACTTCGAATGTAGCTTCCCCCCCCCCCAGCCCTAACTAGGTGCTAACAGATCTTCCCAGCTCTTACCTTGCAGGCTTTTTCATTGTTACTCTCTCCAAAGAATGTTTTTCCAGCCCTAAGTCTTTGCAGAATTTTTTTTCATTGCTCTACTTGCTCCAAAGGTTTTTTCCAGCCCTAACCAGGTGCTAACGATCTTCCCAGCTCTTACCAGCTTGCAGGCTCTTTCATTGTTACTCTCTCAGAAGAAGGTTTTTCCAGCCCTAAGTCTTTGCAGGTTTTTTTTTCATTGCTCTACTTGCTCCGAATAAGTTTTTTTCTAGCCCTAACCAGGTGCTAACTATCTTCCCAGCTCTTACTGGCTTGCAGGCTCTTTCATTGTTACTCTCTCAGAAGAAGGTTTTTTTAAGTCCTAACCAGGGGATAAAATAATGTGCTGAAGCTGACCAGACTAAGGACGCTAGCCAGATGAATACCTGGTAGGCAGATTGTTTTCCCCTATTTTCCTCCCCAAAAACTAAGGTGTGTCTTATACTCTGGTGCGTCTTATACTCCAAAAAATATGGTAATCGGAGTCCTTGTTTTTTGCTTCAGAGAGATGAGCTGTTTCTGTCCCCCACCACCCCATATGAGCAGGGCCAAACTCCTTAGAAAATGGCCCGGCAGCTACCTCTGAAGCAAACCAGTCTATTAAACAGATGGAGCATCTGCCATACACATCAGCCCTCAAACTGAAGCCAAACAGCCAGCTGTTGGCTGCATCCAATGTCGCCACCCGCTTCCTAATCATGATGCCATCTGTCACAACCCCATCTTGGAAAAGCGACAGGATACATTTAGCACCGAAATACCGTTATAGGGCAAAAAAAAGTGAAAAAAGGATGAAAACGGCAGAAAGCATCAGAGCCGGGGAAGGGCAAGAGGAGGCGATTACTATGTGAGTTTTGTTGCTTTACATGCTGAGCGAGAAGCAACAAGTCAAAGTCAAAGTCAAAGCCTTTATTGTCATTGTGCATCATGTAGACAACGAAATTGGTTTAGCCTCTCCTGGTGCAGTTCATACAAGACAATGTGAATAATATAAAGGATAATCCTTATACAAGTAGTTAGGGGGGAAAACTAGTCATACGTTTCCATATGTACAACATATTCTGTGCAACATGTACCGTATTTTTCGGAGTATAAGATGCACCTTAGTTTTTGGGGAGGAAAATAAGGGAAAACAATCTGCCTACCAGGTATTCATCTGGCTAGCATCCTTAGTCTGGTCAGCTTCAGCACATTATTTTATCCCCTGGTTAGGACTTAAAAAAACTTTCTTCTGAGAGAGTAACAATGAAAGAGCCTGGAAGCCAGTAAGAGCTGGGAAGATAGTTAGCACCTGGTTAGGGCTAGAAAAAAACTTATTTGGAGCAAGTAGAGCAATGAAAAAAATTCTGCAAAAACTTAGGGCTGCAAAAACATTCTTTGGAGAGAGTAACAATGAAAAAGCCTGCAAGGTAAGAGCTGGGAAGATCTCTTAGCACCTAGTTAGGGCTGGGGAAAAAAGCTACATTCGAAGTATAAGACGCACCCAAATTTTCAGGCACTTTTAGGGAGGAAAAAGGTGTGTCTTATACTCCGAAAAATACGGTATATTACTCAGGTGTATGATCTTATATTATGGTATATACATATTACACACTACACTGACACCAGTGAAATTTGTGGTGCTATATTGTGTTTAGGAGTCTGACAGCCCATGGGTAGAAGTTTTTAAACCTGTTTGTCTGGCTGGCTATGCTTCGGTGTCTTATGCCCGATGGTATAAGTGAAAAGAGATACTGCCCAGGGTGTGAATCATCCCTAAGTATCTTCCTTACTCTGCTGAAACAGCGAGACCTGGCTATGTCATCCAGTGTGGTATTAGGGGGCAACCAATGGTTTCTTGTGCCGAGTTGATCAACAAGAAAAAGTTCACACTTTTCAACAGGTTGGTGTGCAGAGTCAGGCCACGAGAATATCGTCAACTCAGGCAAATAAAAGTACTTCTTCACAAGAGACGAAGGATTTCACTCTTGCCAGTCCAAGACTTGGGAAGATGTGATTTCCATCTATGCACACAATAAATGTTATGCCAAAATAAGTTATGTGGCCCATTTTATGGTGAAGCGTCTCCTTCTTACTTAACAGGAATGCTCTTGTTCAGGTGACAATGATTCCCTTCCATTCTGACATTACTCTTCCAATTTTTTTTAATACTGAAAATCTACAAAAAAATGAGCATGCTTAATCTTCCTTAGGTTTTTTCCCTCTCTCACGACCTAGTGCACCATTCTATTTTGGCTGTAATTCTTTTAATGCTCAAGACCCAATACAAATTAAGAGTTGCCTAGCAGTAAGCAAATTTATTAAATGAAAGTTTAAAAAAAACACCTAACATCTAATGCTGAAAAAGCCAACACAGTTCTAGGCTGCATTAAGAGAGGGATAGAATCAATATCACGTGAAGTGTTAATACCACTTTATAATGACTTGGTAAGGCCACACTTGGAATACTGGATTCAGTTTTGGTCGCCACGATGTAAAAAGGATGTTGAGACTCTGGAAAGAGGGCAGAGAAGAGCAACAAAGATGATTAGGGGACTGGAGGCTAAAACATATGAAGAACGGTTGCGGGAACTGGGTATGTCTAGTTTGATGAAAAGAAGGACCAGGGGAGACATGATAGCAGTGGTCCAATATCTCAGGGGATGTCCCAAAGAAGAGGGAGTCAAGCTATTCTCCAAAGCACCTGAGGGTAGAACAAGAAGCAATAGGTGGAAACTAATCAAGGAGAGAAGCAACTTAGAACTAAGGAGAAATTTCCTGACAGTGAGAACAATTAATCAGTGGAACAACTTGCCTCCAGAAGTTGTGAATGCTCCAACACTGGAAGTTTTTAAGAAGATGTTGGATAACCATTTGTCTGAAGTAGTGTAGGGTTTCCTGCCTGAACAGGGGGTTGGACTAGAAGACCTCCAAGGTCCCTTCCAACTCTGTTATTCTATTCTATTCTAAATGGAGCCACCAGAAGTGATTTGACAGATCATGCTCATAAATCTATTCAGTCCAATATTTTACCTCCTAAAGAAACCAAAGGTATTTATTCATTCAATGCACAGACCACCTAGAGTCAGGATAGGTTTCATTGGTCTATAAATTGTGTCTCTCTCTGTGTGTGTACACGTATTCATGCATTCATTGATTCATTGTCCATTCATTCATTCATTCATTCATTCATTCATTCATTCATTCATGCATTCATTCATTCATTCTGGGTGCAAACGTCACAGTTCTCTCCTGCTAGCTGCTTCTTAGGAAATGGCAGCCACTTATATATTTCTAGAACAGCGGTTCTCAACCTGTGGGTCGTGACCCCTGTGGGGGTCAAATGACCCTTTCATAGGGGTCACCTAAGACCATCGGAAAACACATATTTCATACAAATTATATATGGGAACATACAAATTATGTTCAATTTGTAACAATGAAAATACATCCTGCATATCACATATTTATATTACGATTCATAACAGCAGCAAAATTACAGTTATGAAGTAGCAACGAAAATAATTTTATGGTTGCGGGTCACCACAACATGAGGAACTGTATTAAAGGGTCGCGGCATTAGGAAGGTTGAGAACCACTGTTCTAGAAGATTCTGCATAGCTTCATGATTAATCTCAATGCAAATAAATCATATCAATTCATTTATCCATTACTGTGTTGTTTTATACGTAAATAAAGGTAAAGGTTCCCCTCACACATATGTGCTAGTCATTCCCGACTCTAGGGGATGGTGCGCATCTCCGTTTCTAAGCCGAAGAGCCAGCACTGTCCGAAGACGTCTCCGTGGTCATATGGTTGGCATGACTAAATGCCAAAGGCGCATGGAACGCTGTTACCATTCCACTAAAGGTGGTCCCTATTTTTCTACGTGCATTTTTACGTGCTTTCGAACTGCTAGGTTGGCAGAAGCTGGGACAACTAATGGGAACTCACTCCGTTACATGGCGCTAGGGATTCGAACCGCCGAACTGCCAACCTTTCTGATCGACAAGTTCAGTGTCTTAGCCACTGAGCCACCGCATCCCTTTTATACGTAAATACTGTATGTTAATTCTTCAAATTCCAGTCCTTATGAAGACAAAAATAGGATAATTTGGAAGACTTGCAGCCAAAAATCAAGGGATATAACAATACCTGTTACTGTTACAGAAATAAGGAGGAAAAAAGAATGAGATGAACAGAAATAACCAGAACATGATTTGAAATACAGAAACTCCAATGGTGCAAATATTACATCCCAAAGGTGCTTTTTCAAAGGTGAGTGTTTTGCTTCTCATCCAAGAAGCTTCTTCAGTTCTGACTGAATGGTGGAGGGTGGAAGGATTTGAATTATTTGCAGTCATCTGGTCGTTAGTATTCGTTCTGAGAGTCGTTGAAGGTTTATCTGTGCCCTCGGGATCACCTAAATGGTGCAAATGGGTCTGGAATGTTAGAACCCTGTTCAAATGATTGGGTGTGTTAATATATGATTAAGCCACAAATCATTGTTATGTGTATATTGCTTTAAGTGCATTGTGAATGATTACTATATAAGCAAGCAAGAGAGAATGCTCAATGTGGTTGGTGGTTCAATGTGGTTGATGGTTTATGGTTGGTGGTTTATGGTTGGTGGTTGTGTTTGACGGTGTGTTCCGGATTGAAGACGCTCTGTGCTGCTTTACTGATGAGTAGATTACTTTATGGCTGTGTGAAATTGCTGTGAAGAAGAAGAAGTAACTGTCTGTGATTGTATAGAATTAAGTGATAGCTGTAATCTTTGTTTGTGAATTAAAACAAAGATCGGCAAGAAGAAGAAACTTCGCATTGACTGAATAACTGTGTATGACTTGGACTTCCTATTTAACTTTGCTACTATTCAAGTAAAAACTACTTTGTACATACTAAAGATATTCTGTTTATTGACTGAATAACATTCATATCAAACCGCAACACCATTACTACAACACATTTCGCTGTGTATGTGCTTAACAGCACAATAAACTCCTTAACATGGAACCTTCTTGGAACTGATGAAAGGACGGTGCTGTAACAACAATATAAATCTTTCCATCCTCCACCATTCAGTCAAAACTGGAAAAGCTTCTTGGATGAGAAGCGAAACGTCTTCAAAGAAAAACAAAGTCCAGTTGCCTTTTGAAAAAGTACCTTTGGTACAACCATGACCTGAATGACTGAGGCATTTAGATATTGCTTCGTTTCCTGTGTGACTTACTGCCGTGGTGGCGAACCTATGGCACGCGTGCCACAGGTGGCACGCGGAGCCATAGCAGACGGCACGCGAGCGTTGCCCACCGGCAAACCAGAAGTGTGGAAAAACACACTTCCGGTTTGCCGGTGAGCTGTTTCTTTGCACTCCGGAGGGTTCAGGGAAGCTCCCTGAAGCTCCGGAATGCAAAAAACTACAAAAAGGACAAACCGGAAGTGCGTTTTTCCGCACTCCCGGTTTGCCCGTTTCGTCGTCCCAGGCTCCGGTAAGGCCTTTGCGCGGGGGTGGGGTGGGGTGCGCATGCGCAGGGGGCAGCATGGGGGGGTGTTGTGTGCATGCGTGGGGGGAGGGAATGGGTGTGGGCACGCAAGCGCGCGCTAGCGCACGCACCCCCCCTTTTTGGCACGCGAACCTAAAAAGGTTCGCCACCACTGACTTACTGTTTCCATGTTAAAATAAGGAGCATTAAATCAAAGCTTTTAACCGTAAGCAGAGAGAAACAATTTTGACATAACACAGGGGGGAAAAAAGAGAATTTTTAATAGAGCTATGAAAGTCAGTATTCTCTTTATTGTCATCAGCGCATTGTAATGGATGGCCTTCTATAGCAATAACTGGATGATAGCAAATAATGCTGGAGGGAAAATGGCATTATAAGAACTTTGGGTTCCAAGGAGCGTCCTCTATTTCCTGCTTCAGGCTTGCTGAGTGAACGGACAACAACAACAACAACATCAACATCAAAAGGAGTTTGGAAATGCAATTTCAAGAGGAGGAAGAGAGAAAAAAAAGATGAATATTTTGAGAGTTAATACTCCTCGGCTGGGTGGAATGAGGGGGTCATTTCCCGAATAGCTCTGAAGGCAAGAAGTATAACCTGATCATCCACTGATCATCCACTGTGGGGGAAATATGATTGCCTACTTCTGAGTAAACAGAGGTTGCTGTAGAAACTGTCAGAGGGATATAAAGCAGGCAGCCTCTCAGCACGAAGCTCACAGAGAGAATGAAAAGAATTTAACAGCGCTTCAACGGCGTTCAAGAAAAAGGTAGCTAATAGGTTTTCTAAGTCACGCCGTCCTCAGAAGAGGAGGAAAAGTAATCTATTTCAGGTTTGTATAAGCCAGATCTTAAGAAATGAGAAGATGGAACAAGCAGGACATTCATAACAATGCCGTGATGATGGCATGTTTATAGGCTTGTCTGAGAACACCCGGGCACGGTTTAAAATGTTATTTGGCAAAAAAAAAAAAAAACACCAAAAAAAAAAGATAGAATTGGAATAGAAAGTGACTACAACAGGTTTATAAGAGAAGATGGAAATTTATCAATGCAAATGAAGTATCACAGCAGCCTATCACTTTTAGGGGAAAATCAGAGGGTTGTAAGAGCTGGTAACAAATGCAAACAAAATAATCCTGTTTGTGAAATATGATCTCCCTCCTTGGAGAGATCACCAATTGCCTCCGTGGTTATATGCTGCTGTTGGGTGCCCAAATGAGTTGGTAGAAGTAGGTTTTCAATGCTTTCCCAGAATAGCAATAGCACTTAGACTTACATACCACTTCACAGTACTTTACAGCCCTCTATAAGCGGTTTACAGAGTCAGCCTATTGCCCCCAGCGATCTAGCTCCTCGTTTTACTGACCTTGGAAGGATGGAAGGTTGAGTCAACCTTGAGCCGGTCAGGATCAAACTGCTGGCAGTCAGCAGAATTAGCCTGCAATACTTCATTTTAACCACTGTGCCACCCTGGGCTCATATAAAGAAGGCTGGAAAAGTACAACAGAATTCAGAATAACAGAATTGGAATGGTCCTTAGAGGTCTTCTAGTCCAACCTCCTTCAAGCAGCAGACCTTATATCATTCCAGACAAATGACTGTCTAGTCTCTTCTTGAAAACACCCACAATTTTCTGGAGACAAGCCATTCCACTGATTCTTACTGTCAGCAAATTTCTCCTTAGTTCTAGGTTGGATCTCTCTTTAATGATATTCCAACCCTTGCTTCTTGTCCTGCCCTCAGGTGCTTTGGAGAATAAGTCCAGCTTATTCTCCAAAGTGTCAGGCCCATAAATAGAGGCCCAATATATAGTGTCAGGCCCCTCCCCCTCCTCCCCTTCCTCCTCCTCCTTCTCCTCCTCCTCTTCTCCTCCTCTTCTTCTCCTTCTCCTTCTCCCTGTCCTCCTCCTCCTCTTCCTCTCCTCCTCCTCCTCCTCCTCTTCCTCTCCTCCTCCTCCTCCTCCTCCTCCTCTTCCTTTTCCATGCTTCTATTCAATTCCATGAGACAGAATCAAGAAGGAACTCCTCTCATCAGGCTTTTTCGGTTCAGGGTACTCCTGTTCCAGCCTTGTGAAATGGTTGAGATTTTTTCCCTCTTCCCCCGGGAGAATTTTTTTAAAACCGTGGACTCAATCTGTATGCCCCCCCGAATTTCTTAAGGGGAAAAGTAGCCTCAGGAAAAACTTGCATTCTCTGACGTCAACTCAAAAACACCACCCAAAGTGAATCAAACGGAATTCTCAACTCTCAGAAGAACAAGACAGGAAGACAAATATGTGTTGTCATGGATGAAAATGTTTAGGAAGTTGGAGGACAGTTTTCAGGACACTCCTAGTTGAGAAGATCTGACCCACCCGATTAATGGAAGGCCAGCACTGATTTCTTTCAAGCTGTAGCAATTAGCCTATTCCATTGCCTTCTGTTCCTGTTCTAGCTGCAAAGTATTGTAGGAAGTTAGCACCCACCCCCTCCTAGAAAAAATGAAATATCCTAGGAAACATTGAAAAAGGAAAGAATATGTTTCCCTGAATGAGGAAAGGAGAAACATGTTTTAAATACAAAGCAGCTTCCTGCAGCTCCCTGCCCCCACCCTTGCCACATTCCTCCCACCTAGCCTAGAGCAGTCTTCTACATAACAAAGATTTATCTCCTTCAGTCATAGCCATATTAGGATTTGCCCAAGGCCCTTTCATTCACCCAAGCCTGGGACAGACAAAAGCCTATAGAGTTGCCACTGCATGGGCTCCTGGGAGCCTGACCACCAATCAGTGCATTATATACACAGGAACAGGAAACTAAGAGGTGGGACCCAACAGAGGTTATAAAACCAAGGGACTCAGCAATCTTCCCCTCCCTTTTTTCTCTTCACCCATATCTGGAAGCATGTGATCTACCTTTTCTGTACAGGGGCTCATGCCATGTGCTCCTGTCCACCATTAAACCTTATTTCCAAGCAACTTCCATGAATCCAGTGTCTTTTTCCCCACTTGGAACTGAACCCAGAAGGATATTCCTTACAACAGTATCATGACTTACAAACATGCATAAGCAATAAGAGACCAACTTCCCGTTTGGCTTGGCAACATTAAATGCAAATCTCCAGGCCAGCACTTCAACGAATGAGATAGGAAACAGTTTCTGCTCTTCCACCAACTGATAAGATTTACACCAGCCCATCCTTTGAAAATGTTAATTTATTGCAAAGCTGAGATCTGCTGGGCAATAAACACTTGTTGGCTTATGATGAGTTGTGAGGCCACCGGTCTATGAGGAAAGATGGGCCTGGCATAATAGCTGTGATAAAGTGTAATTAGTTTCCGACTCTCCCAGGTGCTGATGTTACCCAGCCTGGTAATGAAACATCTGCAGGAAAATAACCAAGCGTGTAGTGCATCAAGGACCCGATAGAAGTTAGCTACTTTTAATGATGGTTAAAGTGGACAACTTTGATGTCTAAGGCTAAATTGCTTAGTTTGGTTTAATGCTACGCCACCTTTTCCCAGGGCCAAGTTATGAGTTCCATCTGTTGATTACAGCCATCTGATTGATAGTAGCTAAAAGCTAAGCCACATGCTTGAATTTACACACATGCACACGCACACCCCAGAGGCTGTGTTGCAACCAATTTATTAACCATGTAAAGTTTTATCCCAAGAAGCAAAGTAAGCAATTTCTACCAAAAAAAAAACCTCCCAAGATTCACATGTGACAGGAAGCATTATTACATCAAAGAGCTCAAAAACAATTCTGATTTCCACCCAAGGGAAATCAGATCAAAATGCAATGTTTATTCTTTCTGTTTCTCTCTCTCTCTCTCTCTCTCTCTCCCTCTCACTTTCTTCCTAGCTAACAGAAAGTGACACGAGGCAAATCAAAATCTCCGATTATCTGAACAAAAGCTGTTGCGTGCAAGCGTGTTTTTTTCAGCTGGCTGGAAGATGGTTTCTAAGTTGTCCTAAGCAAATGAAGAACTTCAAAGAAGAGCAGGTAAGCTATTTTGCAAGGCACAAAAGTGTTTTGTGAGGTTGGTTCCAGGGTGAAATTCCGCAGGTTCGGACAGGTTCTTTAGAACCAGTGGCAGCGATTATGCGCAGTTCGGAGAACTGGTAAATAGCACCACTGACTTTCTCTTCTTCCTTTCCTTTCCTTTTATTTTTTCCCCTTTCTTGCATTTAACTTTCTCTTTGATGTCTTCCTCTTTCTTTCCTTTTTTCTTCCTTTTTCTTCATTTGTATTGGTTCTCTTCTTCTTCTTCTTCTTCTTCTTCTTCTTCTTCTTCTTCTTCTTCTTCTTCTTCTTCTTCTTCTTCTTCTTCTTCTTCTTCTCCTTCTTCTCCCTTCTCCTTCTCCTTCTCCTTCTCCTTCTTCTCCTTCTCCTTCTTCTCCTTCTTCTCCTTCTCCCTTCTACCTCTTCTCCCTCTCCCTTCTCCTTCCTTCTTCTTCTTCTTCTTCTCCTTCCTTCTTCTTCTTCTTCTTCTTCTTCTTCTTCTTCTTCTTCTTCTTCTTCTTCTTCTTCTTCTTCTTCTTCTTCTTCTTCTTCTTCTTCTTCTTCTTCTTCTTCTTCTTCTTCTTCTTCTTCTTCTATTATATATATATATAACTCCCAGAATGCAGGTGAATGGTAATGTCTGGTTCCCAATGCCCCTTCCAATGGGTGAAAAAAAAACCGCACAAGGCCACAATACCGTTTAAGAATCCCTCATCTGAGCAAGTTGTAAAGAAGCTGACAGGAGGAATAATTAATTCACGTTAATAGCTCTCAGTGGGTGGCAGCTTTAGAGCTTGGGTTGGGGAAGGGCGGGGGGGGGGAGAGAAGGAATTGGATAGTTGAACCGGGAATCCATTCTGCTTCCTCAGCCCTGACTCACATGATCTTGGAAAAGGATGGGTTGCATTAATGAGTTGCTTTCTGGGGTGGCTGCTATTCTAAAGGAGTGATTCTCAAGCTTGGCTCAACTTTAAGATGTGTGGACTTCAAGTCCCAGAATTCCCCAGCCAGCATGTTGAAGTCCACACATCTTAAAGCTTCCAAAGTTGAGAAAGTAACTCCTCCCAGGAGTTTTACATTGCAATTGTCCCCCAAAAGGGACAGTTTTATATGAGTGACTATAATCAAGATTATGTATTATTTCTTTTGTAGCAAACCATGAGCTCGCTTAACTTGTACTTGTACTTGAAATAAATCCCCTCGCTTGTAAGCATATGCCTGTGCACTTAGTTCTGTTTATTCCCTACTGGAAATCTAGTAAACAACAACGACAAAAAACCCCTCTTAAAGTTCTAATAAAACTTGCAAATTAAAATCACCCACATTCAAATTGGAAAATTGTTCTCTCGTCAATTTTTGGGAGAGGTGGAAAATAAATCTGCCAAAAATGTGAATGGAATAGAATTGGTATACTCTCTCTAAACATTATTCTTGTAAATTCAAGTTTGACTTTACAAAATTCCCACAACAAATTTATAGTTCGAAAAGATGCCTTTAGTAAATAATATACACAGACAGACAGACAGACAGACAGACAGACAGACAGACATATCTGTTGCGAAGAACCAGGATCATACATTAAGTTGCAATTCAAAAGATTTATGGCTCAAGTCTATACACCAGAACTTAGTCAACTAAAGTTCAATGCTAAATTGGCACCAGATAAAGGTCAATGGAATTCAAAAGGGGTTGAACTTGGACTGTTTATGGCAATGTAATGACTCTAAGCTAATGACATACTTAACACTGCCCCCAACTCTGCCTGCTCTTCTGCTACAACGTAGGAAATAAAGTCAGTATATTATAATGGTGCTTTTATACACTAGAGTGTTTGTATTAAAGGTATTTGCATTTTTTAAAAAAAAAATTACATTACAAAAAGTTGCATATGAAAGCTTCCCAGATTCTGAATTAATGTTTATAGCCATGTACCTTTTCAGCAATTGTCTATTTATAAAAGATCTGAGTGCTGAACATCCTTCCCCGGTCTGAAGGCCTTGATGCTTTCATTTTCTTTTATTGAAAAGAATAGAAGAAAAAAGTTTGACTAATTAAAAAAAATGGGGGGGGGAACCTGGGAAAACAGCAGCATCATGATGGGACACTCTAAAAAGCCCATGCCAATTCCAGTTCTTAAAACAGAATATTTTATCTGCTATCTCTGCTGTTTTTCAGTATGGTCCCCAAGCTCCCACTAACAACAGCCTTCATCTCCTAAGTTGGAATGAATAAAATAAATGGAAATTGTTTTTCAGAAGTGCTGGCTTTCCTGGCTGGTGCAAACAGCAAAGGAAATGCATAATGAAGGGGAAAACTTTGAGGAGAAAGGAAGGGTGGGAAAAGGAGAACCTCTTTAACTTGCTTTCAGAATAATGAAAGGAATTATTTCCTTTTATTATGATGATATTTTGAGAGTGAGTGACAAGGCAGAGGGCTGTAGGCCAGAAAATTACAGGACAACCCAAAATATGGAGAGAAGACAGGTTTTTGTTTCCTCTTTGTTCCTTTCTTTTACACTGAAGAATTCAAGTCTATTTTCCTTGGTAAGAAACCTAGGCATTAATAAACGTCCAAAGCATTTTTTCCCAAATGTATAGAGCGAGGGCTTAGAAGTTGTGAGACAGAATTGAGGCTTTTCATTTCACTCTTTCTAAGTCTTTGAGTGACCTTTGTGCGGTAATTCCATGAAAGGCGTATAAAATATTCCAGAGCCGAAAGCTTGACCAGGAAGCTAGAAAAATGTGCAAGAAATTTCACACAAAAAAACTTTTGGAGTTGGATTTAGTTTTCAACGGAAGCAGACCAAAACTTGGCAGGAGGGTTGAAAAACTAGCCGCGTAATGAGTACTGTTACTACTGACCTTGATAGTCAACAATCTACTGACCTGATCTTTTATCATGAAACTTCTTTAAGAAAGTTTTAAAGTTTTTTGGGGGGTGGAGGAGGGGAAATCCATTTGCTTCGCTCTCTGTTCTCTTCTGCAGAAGCTACCAAATTTTCCATTTAATGCCATCTAACCATCTAGCAATCGGCATCTTTTTTTTTACACTTCAGCACCATGGACAGCATTATTATTTATTTATTTATTTATTTATTAAACGCTCTTATAGGCCGCCCAATCCCGTGGGACTCAGGGCGGCGTACAACATAAATAAGAAGCGTACAATTTTAAAAACAATAGTCATGATATACATTATAAATATAATTAAAAAAAACATTGTAAGAGCAACATTCAGGGGGAATCTGGTTGTCCTATTCACCCCATCTGCCGGAAGAGCCATGTTTTTAAGGCTTTACGGAAGGCCAGCAGGGTGGGGATGGTCCGGATCTCTGGTGGAAGTTGGTTCCAGAGGGACGGGGCTCCCACAGAGAAGGCCCTCCCCCGTGGCCCCGCCAATCGACATTGTTTAGCCGACGGGACCCGGAGAAGGCCCTCTCTGTGGGACCTAACCGGTCTTAGGGAGGTATGTGGTAGGATGCGGTCCCGCAGGTAACCTGGCCCTGAGCCATGTAGGGCTTTAAAGGTAACGACCAACACCTTGAATTGCGACCGGAGACTAATTGGTAGCCAATGCAGCTGGCGAAGGAGAGGTGTTACGTGGGTGTATCTCGGCACACCCACTACCGCTTGCGCAGCTGCATTCTGTACCAGTTGGAGTCTCCGGATGGTCTTCAAGGGTAGCCCCATGTAGAGCGCGTTACAGTAGTCTAGCCGTGAGGTGACAAGGGCATGAGTGACTGTGAGCAAGGCCTCCCTCTCCAAGTAAGGTCGCAATTGGTGCACAAGACGGATTTGTGCAAAGGTCCCCCTAGCCACAGCTGAAAGATGTTGCTCCAATTTTAGCTGTGGGTCTAGGAGGACACCCAAATTGCGAACCTGTTCTGAGGGAGTCAATTTTTCTCCCCCGAGAACCAAGGAGGGACAGTCGACATAGTCCTTGGGAGGCAATATCCAGAGCCACTCAGTCTTGTCTGGGTTGAGCCTGAGTCTGTTCACTCCCATCCAGACCCTCACATCGTCCAGGCAGCGGCACATTACATCAACTGCTTCACTGAACTGACACGGGGTGGAGATGTACAACTGGGTATCGTCAGCATACTGCTGATACCTCACCCCATGTCGTCGGATGATCTCACCCAGCGGTTTCATGTAAATGTTAAACAGGATGGGCGAGAGGACCGAGCCCTGTGGCACCCCGCAAACCAGGGGCCTAGGGGCCGACCTCTGTCCTCCTGTCAACACCGACTGCGTCCTGTCAGAGAGGTAGGAGGAGAACCACCGTAAAACAGTGCCTCCCACTCCCATCTCCCCAAGACGACGCAGAAGGATACCATGGTCAATGGTATCGAAAGCCGCTGAGAGGTCAAGTAGCACCAGGATGGAGGAGTGACCCCCATCCCGGGCTCGCCAGAGATCATCCATCAGCGCGACCAAAGCAGTCTCCGTACTGTAGCCGCGCCTGAAACCCGATTGAAAGGGATCCAGATAATCAGTATCCTCCAATAGCCGCAGGAGTTGGAGCGACACCACCTTCTCAACAACTTTACCCAAAAAGGGTAAGTTGGAGACTGGACGGAAGTTCTTTAAATCCGCTGGGTCCAGGGAAGGCTTCTTGAGGAGGGGCCTCACCACCGCAGCTTTTAAAGGCTGTGG